>JAJJWX010003940.1:0-338835 GCA_023529315.1 Papaver bracteatum | reverse complement strand
GAGTTAGTCGCCCGATTCGCGGAGCTTGACTCGCCCTGGTGGTTTTGTAACTAGTTGCTCGGGAATTAGGAATAGGTTGTTTTTTTTTTATTTTTTGCAACGCAAAAAAAAGAAAATTACAAGTGTGCGGAAAGTTTTCCAAGCCACCCCCAGTCTTGAATCCTGGTTCCGCCACTGGCGATACCGATGATTACACAATTGCGGTAGCCACCCGTTTATACAGATGATTACTCGATTGGTTATTATGTTTGTGAAATTCAGGTTCATACATCAGTATCAAACTCATGGAAAACCTCACGCAACATCTTTCCCTATGAAATTATGAGGATGAATGGTAAGGCTGAAGTAATATTTGTTTGTGGAGCTTTTCACTGGATAGCAAGACGACTTCAATCCAAGAGATTATGTATTCTTTCTTTTGATATCCATGGCGAGAACTTCAGCGAAGTAGCGGTCACACCACAAGTCGATGGTATATTAAATAACCTTGATTATAATTACAAAGCGTTGGGTGTTTTGGATGGGTGTCTTTGCATGGTACGAACATATGGTGGTTTCTATATTGACGTCTGGGTGATGAAAGATTACAGTGTTTCTGAATCATGGACTAAATTGCTCATTGCTCGGCTCCCAGTAGCTGGAAAGCCAATAAACTATGTGAAATTACTATGGGAATTCAAAAATGGTGAAGTTTTATTTGTAACAACCGAGGAATCAAATCAGAAGAACCGTTTAGTTTTATATGACCCGGTGAGTAAAAAATCTGAAGTTACCGAGATCCAACATACTGCACCCATCTAGAAGCTTATGCTGAGAGGAGTTCATGTAAGAGGCCAAGAACATCTGCACACAGCAAGCCGCAAGGATCAAGAAAATCAGTACGTTTGACAAATTAAGCACATCTAGATAATTATAGAAAAAGAGCCCAGCATTTGAAGTAGACGAATAACTTAGCACGCAATTATCCCCGCTTCAGTCAATCTATAGTGTCCTGAAATTTTACAGTGTTGGATTGAATTCTAAGAGTATCTCTAATATAATGTGTGAATCATTTTGAATAATCTGTCATGTTTTATGTGGGGGAAAAAATGTATCTGAATCTCTACTACTAAGCTATGTTTGGTTCCTTTACTTTGATTCCTCGTCAGAACCCATACTTCTTATTGCTACCAAGTTTAGTTTCAGTCAAATTACACTGTGCTTAAAACAGGAATCATTTTTTGGGACTACCCAAAAAAGGTGGGGACTACTTTGTGATAGAAGTGTCCACCCTACAATGATAAGGGGTGTCCTAAAATGTGGAAATGACTAACTTACCCTTAACCTGTATATATATATATATTACCACCTCCTCCCATCACCACCACCTATATATATAACCACCTCCTCCCATCACACCCGCCGCTCACCACCACCGACCACCTCAAACCACCACCACATCCACCTCTATATATAGCTTAATTTAAATCATTAACAAAACAAAATCAAAATCCAAATTATAACAAACCCATTACTTGTCATTCGTTTTTTGTTGCAAAATGAGAAGTAATCATTAAAATGAGTTGAAAATGTAAGTTGCCGAGAGAAGTTCGGCTAGGAATTATGTGAAAAACTTTGTCGAACTAGTAAATCAACTCAACTTTTAATGGAGGTTTTTCTTTTTTTCAGAGAAAAGTTCGGTTACGTCACAAAAAAAATGCCTAACCGAACTTTTCTCTGAAACAAAAAACTCAATTAAAGCTGAGTTCGGCTACCTGTGTTTTTAGAAAGATTAACCGAACTACACTTGCAGATGAGTTCAAGAACTGTTCTTCAAATGTTGTAGCCGAACTTTGTTAACCAAACGGAAATCAATTTGTAAATTGTTCATTTTTAGGAATGTTTTGGCCAATTCAAACACCATTAACTAAATTTGAAGTATCCATGAGTACCCAAACCATCATACTCTTGTTGTGGCTCTTAAAGAAAAAGATCTAAGGTATCATCACATGAATTACTCGTATCATAATTACTAAACTCAAAAAAAGGTTTTTGGGTTCACCCATCTTCTTCTTCATATTTCCTTCTTCTTCTTCTTATCTCTCAATAATAATGTTTATAACAAAACAATCCCACTTATAAATTACTAATCACTAATCACTAACTAATCAGTTTTTAATCATTAGACTAACTAAGTTTATCATCAAGGGTAAACTTGGTATTAAAATTTTTTTATAAGGGATGACCAAATATTACTTCCAATATCCACCCCTAAAACTTAAGAGTAGTCCCCCATTTTTTGGGTAATACCCAAAAAATGATTCTAAAACAGCCTTCATAATGAGAATTAAGATGCTTCATAATGAGAATTAAGATGCCCAAACAAGAACCGTGGGCTTCAAACCTGGCCCAATGAAGAATTTTTGTTACAGTGTGGGAAACTGGATATGCAGTATGTAATTTAGGTTTGGAAGAAAATCGCCGACTTATAAATAAGGTTGTCTTTGAAAATTCAGAGTATAAACATATTCACCTCCCGTTTAACCTAAACATATACAAAACCAGAAGAGCCTTATTCCAATTAATTCTCCAGGTCTGGATCATGTCGAACCTCCCCGGAGAAATCACTGACGACATACTTTTGGTGTCTCCTGCAAAATCAATATGTCGATTCAGGTGCGTTTGCAAACACTGGTGCAGCTTATCCAATAGCGATAATTTTATTGAAAATCGTCTTAAACACAGCATTAGAACCGAAAAATTAAATTGTTTTTCAATAAAAAATAATGATAATGTTCATGAATTTTACATGCACATCACAAAATTCTCATCAGGTCACCAGTGTAAGCCTGTTATGATGGATTCTCCATTCCAAGACAAAAGTCTAAAGATTGAAATTGTTTGTTCTTATAATGGTTTAATTCTGATGAGATGCTCAAAAGATTATTTGGGGAGAAGGCATTGGCTTTGGAATCCATGTACTAAAGAGCTGAAAGGAATTGAAAATTCAACAACTAAACATGGACAAGTAGATTATCAGAACACTACATATGGGATTGGTTATGATCGCGATACAGATGATTACACGATTCTGGTAGCTACCAGTTATACTTATTATTACTCGAAGCGTCATCATGTCCGTGAAATTCAGCTTTACACATTAAAATCAAATTTATGGAAAACCGTAAACGGCACCTTTGGCTACGCAAGTATGGATGGTAAGGCTGAAGCAATATTTGTTTTTGGAGCTTTTCACTGGATAGGGAGACGACTTTATTCCAGTAGATTATGTATTGTTTCTTTCAATATCCATGGAGAGAACTTCATCGAAGTAGCAGTCACCCCACTAGTAAGTGATATATTAAATAATGTCGATTATAATCACAAAGCGTTGGGTGTTTTAGGAGGGTGCCTTTGCATAGTACGAACTTATGCTTCCAGTATTGATGTTTGGGTGAAGAAAGATTACAATGTGACTGAATCATGGACTAAATTGTTCATTGCTCGGGTGCCAGTAATTGAAAGGTCCATAAACTATGTGAAATTATTATGGGAATTCAAGAATGGTGAAGTTTTATTTGTAACAACCACGGAATCAAATCACGAGAATCGTTTAGTTTTATATGACCCTGTTAGTAAAAAATCTGAAGTTACCATTATCCAACATACCGCACGCGACAAGTGGAATATAGAAGCTTATGCTGAGAGGAGTCGTGACGCTTAACTCAATCGATTGGGGTATTCAGGTCAGAGGCAAAGAACATGCTGCACATTGGTAAGGATCAAGAAAATCATTACTTTGGCAAATGAAGCACACCTCACATAGAACGCAATTATCCCAAATTAAGAATTAGATGAAATCAATTTTGAATCATCTGTCATGTTTTATCTGCAAAAAGAACATATCTGAATCTTTACAACCCTTTTTGGTTTCCTTTGATTCTCATTGCTACTATGTTTAGTTTTAGTCAAGTTTGCAGAGGTGATGCAGAATATGAAAAAGTTTTGCCAGAATTAATAGTTCATACATTTGCAGAGGTGATGCAGAATATAAAAAATGCTTCCATGTAGTGATTGAAAAAGATAATTTTGAAGGACCATATTCTTTTACATGTATTAGTAAATTTTGCCAGAATTAATAGTTCATACATTGATACACTTCCATTAACTTGGTTATTATGCTTGGTTATTATGTTCACGTGCAATCATTAATCCAGAAAAAGGCCAGCACTTCTATTATATATACAATCTTTTAATACCATTCTCCTCCCTCAAATTACATTTGACATTTCACAACAAATACAATCAAGTTGTATTTAATCTCAAAGAGGACAATAAAAATCACAAAAAGATGCAGAAAAAGGAGAAAGAAACTCAAGGGTCAGAAGCAGGTACCAAAAAATACCCCATGGTTCCTCTCTCATTTCTCCTACATCGCACGAATTAGAAATCTAAAGTCTAATTGAGTATTGCATGATTCACAAAATAAAGATCAGTAATAGCAAAAAGTAAATTTATCCCCCCCAAAAAAATCAGATATCAAACCTTATGTCCTTATGGTGAGTTGCTTGCAGATCTAGTACTCTGAGAAGTGACGCAACTATACTCATCAATACCTAACTCATCATCACCCGCTTCATCAGAATCAACATCATATGATTCATCATCACCATCATAGACTCCATCCTCATCATCATCTTCGCTGTCTTCATCTTCATCATCATCTACACTGTTTTCATCTTCCTCATCCTCACTACTGTCTTTCTCCTCATCATAACATTCTTCTTCATACAACCAAGGTCCATAACCCCTTTCATTTTCACCCTCCTCTACAGCTTTAGCATCAACCAACACCTTTGATGGCACTTCTCCATCATAGACATAATTCACAATACACTTTTCATCAATGGGTACTTTGGCTAACTCATCATTAACACACCGATCCTTATCATGTCCTAAAACACCACATCTGTAACATAGTTTCTTAGGCAAATCTTCATACTTGTAAGTAACCCAATGCACTTGATTGAGATTCCTAGAGATGCATAGCCAAAAACCAGTAGCTAATCTCATAGTAACATCAACAACAACCCTGATTCTCAAACTATTGTTTCTCTTCCTTTTCCTCCCACACAACAAATCAACTGTTAGGACTTGATATCCACTGACTTCCCCAATCTTGAAACCCAAAGCTTCTGTAATGGTTACCCCGAGAGGGAAGTTATGAGCTTGGATCCAAAATGGACAATGAGTGAACTCAATCCTAGATGGAGTTGGTACATTAGGACACAACTCTTCTAATAGAAGTACATACTGATTTTGAAACATCAACCATGGTCTCGAACCCATAACCCATTTCTTATCTTCATTCTTCTCAAATTTGAAACAGAAACAACCATCATCAAGGACTAGTATTGTACAAGTTGAGATGAGATTAATCCATTCTCTATTTATCTCTTTGATCACTTCAGCTGGTTCAAAAGAAATGCTTTCATCTGTGACAAAGATTTTTCCAATGATGCAAGAGGTGTTATCCAATTTGTTTTGAGTTATTGATTCTTGGAAGGGTTTTGGGGTTTGGATAATTGAAGATTCTGTGGCTAAGTAGTCTTCCATTTTGTCGACACAGAGAAGAAGAAAAACTAATTGTGGTTTAGTTAATGCTTTCAATAGTTGTTTAAGGGCATTTTATGGGAGTGGGGTAGAGGGAAAAGGTCTTTGTGATTGGTGGAAGGTGGAGGGGTTGCTGCATTTGTTAGCTCACTTCGTAGTCATATACCACCACCTCGAAAACAGAGTGAAATGTAAAGTGATTTGAGTAAGGATATAGCATAATTATGGCTAGGTATTTTGACGGTTGCCATATGCCCCGTGCTGGTACAGGACTCTATAATGGCAGGGCCATTTAATGTGATAAACTTTAATCAGGATAACCGAGAGATATTTTACTGTGAGAGATATTTTACTGTATGACTGATAGGTATTACGGTGGAAGCGTACGAATATCAGAAGATTTGTACGAAGGTGCAAGATATTTTCTTTGTTGGTCAACGTGTATGTATAGACAGGGACTTGGAATACAGACCAGAGAAAATCGAAAAATGTCGCAACATGATTTGATAGGTAAAGCCTTAGCCCTTAGCGCTGTTAAGATAGTACTGGTGAAGGGTTATCACTGACCATTGAATACCGTGCGGTGAAGTGAAAAGACATGAGCAGGGGATAACTATGACTAGGAAGAAAATTGTTGCATGCGTTCATAACTTAATATCTATAAAATCCAAAATCCTGCTGCAGAAAGATCTTTTGCAGTTGAGGACAAACTATTTCTTTTATTATTATTATTATTCTCTTACCCACATGGTAAAGTTAAGATAAGCGTTTTTCTAATCATATCTTAATCCTCTTTCTGATCTAATTTAAATGTTAAAATTACATTTTTGCACAAAGTCTAAGAAATAGAAAGAGAATAAAAAAAAATTCACAATTACCCTAAGCTAATATTTAAGGTTACTAGTTTTTAAAAAACGACGCAATTGGGGGATACATTTATTAATTGCGGGATATAGATACAAGACAAAAACGGTGTCCTAATAGTAAATTCTTAAGTATTTGGGGGATGGATTAGTTTGATTTTTTATTTTAATTTGTGTGAGTGAGGAGTAGAAGGAGGGAAAAAAATTGAGTGGAATTTTTTTTCTGAAAATGGAAGATGATTGTGATGAGAGAATTGCTGCTAAGAGGTTGAAAAATTAATTTTTTTTTCTTTGAATCCACCATTGTTGTAGCTGAAAAAGCTCGGTGCCGGCATGGTATTCAATCAAAAACCCATGTCGGCATTGCCGGAAAGTTTCAAAATTTGTTTGCCACTATCCGGGGGGGTTCGAGGGGGCCCTATTTTTTCTGGTTTTTATCAGTTACTTCCGGCACAGTTATCTGATTTTCGAGCATGCCGGGACTACTTCCAGCATGGTTTTTTCTTAAATTTGTATGCTGGAACATGATGAAAAGTATCCAGAAACTTGATTTTTTTTCACTTGACTACCGGCATGAAAAGATTTATATCGAGCATGCCGGAATTCAGTACCGGTATTGAATTTCATCACTTTCGGCATGGTCTTCATCATTTCCGACATGTTCTTCATCACTTCCGGCGTGGTCTTCATACTAAAAAAAACCATGCCGGAACTCACTTACGGCGTGGTCTTCATCCTAAATACCATGCCGGAACTCACTTCCGGCGTGGTATTCATCCTAAATAACAATGCCGGTACTGAGAAACCCAGTATCGGCATGGTCTTCATCATAAATAACCATGACGGAACTCTGTACCGGCATGGTCTTCATCACTTCCGGCGTGGTCTACATCTTTTCCGGTGTGTTCTTCATATTTTCCGACGTGTTCTTCATCATTTCCGGCGTGTTCTTCATCATTTCCGGCGTGTTCTTCATCATTTCCGGCGTGTAAAAAAAATTGAGGAGCCGGCAGAGAAGGAACGGTTGAAGAACGATGAAGAAAAAAAATTCGAAAACCTAAACCTAAAGGACTGCCGGAACTAATGTTAGAAATGGGATATATGTTTTGGTTTTTGATTTTAATGTTTTGGGGGAAAGGGTATAACAGTATTTTCATAAAGTTTTTTAATTAACCAAATGGTATTTTAGTACTTTCATATCAATTGGTCACCCCTTAGCCGAAACCATGGGGTGGGGGAAGTAATCAATATCCCAAAATTAATAAATATATCCCCCAATTGCGCGTTCTTTTTAAATGCCTAAATTTTTATTTTTAATTGGAAAATATCAAATTATATAAAGTATATAGAGAAAAATATTTAAGAGTGTGTTTAGAAAATTGAAATACATAATTCTCCATGTTATGGCATGATTCTAAGTTAGAGGCAAATCGGGATAAAAGATGGAAAAATATGAAGTATGGCAAGTATTTTAGGAAAAAAAAAATCCCTTATTTTGGCATCTTAACCAGGACTGGGGGAGTATATTTTAATTTTTGTAAAATTTATCCTGGCCAAATTGGGATATACCCATATTAATTGGGGTATACAAATTTTAAACCCATCCAAGATAGTGTGTTAAGAGGCGTCTAAAATATGCCAAAATACCAAATTGTCCTTACTATTTTCAGCTAAATTCAAACCCCGCCGACCAAAACCTAAAACCTATCAAAAGAAAAATCAAAATCTCTTTAAGATTGGATATATTTCAAAATCTCTACATGATACAAATAAAAAAAAAATGAAAAATGAAACAAAAAAAAATACGGCTTTTGAGAATTTACATACTCAATTTGAGATTAGGTACAAAATCATACCTAATCTCAAATCTTTTATGATTCAACATTTTTACCAAAAGTCGGTAGGGTATCCATTTATCGACCTTGTCGATTAATACTAGTCGACAACTTCCTAGGTTGAATATCGTGACGACTTTTTATCTTTGAAATTAACATTTACAGGGTCGTCACGGTATTCATTCTTATACATTGACGACTATAGTTTAGTCGACAGGTTATGAAATTAATACCTTGCCGACTAATCATGCATTTGTAACACCTTTTTATGTATGTCAAAAATCGTATAGTCGGCAGGGTAGATGCCGACTACGGAGACATTTACAACAGTCTTTTATGTGTCAAAAATAATAAAATCGGCATTGTTTTTTAGAAACAAGCATGGTCTTCATTCGTCGACCTTGCCGACTTTTCATACTTTCAGAACTGAAAGTGTTGATTTCTTCTCTAATTTTGAGTATGATTTCATCCAACAGCTTTGCAGTCCCCATTTTAGAAGTGTTTGGGTAGTGTGTTTTTATTTCAGTTGATAAAAATATCTTCAAAACAAAATAAATTCATCAAAAATCTTCCCACATAAGTTCAATCAAACACAAAATTTCATAACTTAAATTCATTAGTTTTAATCTAATCAATTAATTAATCTAAACTCAATTAAGTAAGTTAATCAGATTTTTTAGTGTTACGTAAACAAGGGTATACTAGTACAACCGTTGCCACGGTGGGAGGGCCGACCGAAGAAGAATCTGAAGATGGCGACTACTTTCACATTCCTTTTCAGCAAAAATGATCTTTTCTCCCCGTTTCGGAAAAAGTGATACTTTCACCTCGTTTCAGAAAAAGTGACACTTTCGCCTCGTCTCAGAAAAAGTGATACTTTTTCTGGAACGGAGCGAAAGCATCACTTTCCCTAAAACGGAGCGAAAGTATCACTTTTCCTTAAACGGGGCGAAAGTATCACTTTTCCCCGAAACGGGGACAAATGATCACTTTTCCTGAAACGGAATGTGAAAGTTTTTTCTGATACGGAAAACTAGTCGATCCATAAACCAAAATATGGTTATATGATGTGTTATGCATCCTTTGTAGTGGTTTGTATAATGGCTATGTATTTAATTTTCGATAATTGTGCCTAAAATGAAAGTATCACTTTTCTTGAAACGGAGTGAGTATATCGTTTTACTAGTTGCAACAAAAAATTAGTTGATGCATAAACCAAAATATGGTTACATAAAGTATTATGTATCCTTTATGGTGGTTTGTAAAATGAATATACATTTAATTTTCTAAAATTATGCCTAAAATGATAAATACCTCCGAATTTTTCGTAAAAACTCAAAATTTGATATTGTTGTTTGTGCTCTTGGATAGGTTTTTTTATTAGCTTTCCAACGAGATAAAATTTGTTAAATTCCAAGGCACGGATTTTTAGATATGTTATATTAAAGTTTGCATTCCAATTATACCCCTAAAATATAGGATACATAAGGAGTTATAGTAATTGGATTAAAATGGAGGGATATTTTTGGTTTTTCGGCCCTAACCATTTCCAATCTTTTTGTTTCAATTTGATGACTTAGATCAACTGCAGTCATACGACTATAACCAAAGAGTAAAGACTAAAAAAATTTGAAAATTTTGGGTTTACTCCGTGTGCGACACTACGGGTGGGAAGACCAAATTTGGTCAGGCGCAACTTATGATTGCGCCCAACTAATTTTTGCGCCCCAACTTATTTTTTTTTTTGGGCGGAACTTATGAGTTCCGCCCATTTCCACCTAAATTTATGGCGTAACTGTTAATCGCGCCCCGATTTTTTTTTATTTTTTTTTTTGGATCGGGCGTAACTTGAACTTGCGCCCCATCAGGCGTAACTGGAATCTACGCCCGACTAAAGACTAGAATAAAGACCATATATACTCTGGGTTTTAGTTTTAGTCTGGTTTATAGTCTTTACTCCGTCCCGTAGCGCCTCGTGTTTCGACTAAATTTTTAGTTATAGTCGAAGACTGTGGTTGCTCTTAGGATTTACAAAAAAGTGGCCGTATAAGGTCCTCCCTCGCTTCGCTCGGTCGGCCCGTTTAGTCATTTAGAAAATACAAGGTTAATGGTTGTCCTTTTTTACTTCAAAATGACCTAGGTTTTGTCTCATTAGGTATACCCCAATTAATGTGGGTATACCCCGATTAAGCGAGGAAATTTATTAGGATGTTTGTTTTTTTTTCCTTTTTTTTTTGCGGACACTAGAGGAGCCGCTTTGGTAACAGAGAGAAAATGCAAGTTGTATCGTAGAAAATGAGAAGCGACAGAACATGGGGATACTTCGTGATGCTACAAGCAACCCCAAAAATGTGTAAAAATGGCATTCCGCCAATTGTAATTGCAAATCAAAACGAAGTAGCCCGGTCGATTGTGAAATGTGAATTGGGATTGATATTTAATTCATTTAAAAGGTTGCTTTAAGTTGGGGATTGTGGTATAAGGTGGAATTTTATGTCTAGAGAAAGATACCCTCAAATCATATCAAATGAAGTCTCCACAATATCAAATCTTCTCTCTTCCATATCCATTCAAGAAGGTATTTTGGATAGTAGAATTTGGGTTGGAAGTGAACATGGTAACTATACGGTGAAGGATGGTATAAAGAACGAAGGAGAACAAGATGAACCAACATTTCCAATCGATGTTGTTTGGAGTCGTGAGTATCCTTGTAAAATAAATTTCTTTCTTTGGCTACTTTCTCATGATAGGGTAATGACGGCGGATAAACTTATAGGAAGGGGCATGGATATTTCAAGTGTTTGTTGTTTTTGCGAGGAAAATGATGAAACTATCTCGCACTTATTCTATGATTGTTGGAGGACCCGAAGAATATGGAATTACTTTGTTGAAGGATGTCAATTTCGGTGGACTTATGATTCAAATGTCACCACAACGGTGAAATCTTGGAAGTTTAATTGGGGAGATGAAAGACTTAGTAGAATATGGAATAATATCCCGATTGCAATATGGTGGTGTATATGGAATGAGCGAAATGCAAGAGTCTTCGAAAGGAAAAAGAAAAATTTAGTAAGCCTCATTAGAAATGTTAAACTCCAAGCATTCTTTTGGGCGGATTCGAATACAAGGATGTTAGGTCTAACGGCGAATACGGTGATAACACTTTGGGACTCTTTATTCCATCCTTCGTAATCTTGGTTTGGTTTTGTTTTGGGTTGCCGAATCCCTTTTCGCTCCCCTTTTTTTGTTTCCCTTGTGTGTTTTCATTGGGTTGAGGTACCCCTCTTAAGTACCTCATTTTCAATGAATTTCCTCTTTATCGATCAAAAAAAAAAAAAAGGTTGCTTTAAATCGCTCATAGTAAACATTGATTAAAAATCTGTTACGTGAAACACAAGGCTGATAATAGGGGTACCAATTTACTTGCCCCAAGGCAAATGATGATTTGTCTTATTAGCATTTTGGTATACACCCCCAAGCCAAACCAGTCCCCTATTTTTACAATCTTGGAAACATAAATCCTTGTGCATTGTCATTTCCAAGTTTCATTCCATAGTAGAGATAAATATGATTTTGTTGTAATTCTTCGTTTGACCAAGCTACAAGTTCCAAATCCAATTGTAACTAGTGCTCTTAGAGCGTCCACAATCATACGAGTAATCCAAATAGTAAAACCAAACTATAAACCAAATTTTTTTGGTTTGGTCAGTGGTAGAGAATAATGGGGAAGGATCAAATTTTGGTCAAACGAAGATTATATGTGCCGCCCAAATGAGGCGAACTTTATACTTTCGCCTGGTGATGATTCACCAAACGTACTAAAAGTGTGTGTGACTTAATATATTGGTTTATATTAAGTGGGCGGACTTTATATGTTAGCTCCACCCTCATGCGCACATTTAATCTTCGCCCCATTCCAAACGGTTATTATATCAACACCCCACACCAGACGAACTTTTAGTCTCCACTCGACCATATATAGTTTTGCTCCAGTTTCAAACCAAATATACTCCCGAACCCTAGAAATTTCGACCATATATAGTTTTCCTCCGCTCCATTGTGATTGATTTTCTGACCAAATATAGTTTTGCTTCATCTTTTACTCGTCCATTGTGGACGCTCTTATGAAATGCAGCCGACTAAAAGTAACATAATAAGAAGCCTAATAGTTTGTTTGGGAACACATAAAGAAGTTGCTTTTCCAGAAGCATGAATGGATGTGCAAAAATAAACGACTTCTAAAAGCAACTTATAAGTAGAAAAGGCACTTCTGGCAGAAGAAAAAAAAAATTTGCTTCTTGTTTCTGAAAAAAAAAACAACTTCTCTCCTCGGTTTCTGTATTAATTTTTCTTTTCTTTTATTCTTTTCAATCGGTTCTCCTTTTCACAGTTCATCCATAATGGAACAGTATTGCATGAGTCGATTAAGGTGAGTACATACAGAGTACTATTATGAATCAGGAACTAATTAGAGCCTCTAATGAATTTTTTTTGCTGAACTCATTAAATAACTTAGGATTTTTCTTTGGTTAGGGGACCAACCAACGGAAGGGGTCAGGGGCGGAGCTGAGTGAGGACTAGGGAGGACCGTTGTCCTCCCTAGAATTTACAAAATGATCATTTTAGGCTTACAAGTTTAAGGTTTTCCATAATTGTGCCCCTCTGGATTCTACAAAATGTTATAATATACTTCATTTGTGTAACTTTTTACATACATTTCAAAATTTTCTACAACAAATTCTAGCACTAGGTATAAGATTCTATGAAGTGTTGATATTTTGTGGAGTCTTGAGGCAAGTTATTTATTTTTTTGTTGCAATAGACCCTAAAAAACATTAGGCGGCCTCCGGCTGCCATTAGTGTTATCTTTCGCTATATATATTTGTCCCCCAGGTTGGAAAGTCTAGCTCCGCCACTGGAAGGGGTATATTGTGGATTGATTGGGGATGATGGGAGAGTGTGATAGATGAATTCTGATGAGTATTGTTGCCGAGAAATCAATAGTGTTCTTGTAATTAAGATTAAGGGGTTTTACCGAGAAAAACAAGGGTTTGGGTTCGATCAATTGAGAGACTTAATCACAGTTTCCCTTTGAGAGAACATCCTAGTAGAAAACTGAACTGATACCGTGAAAAACAGGAGAACAAGAATGTTGATGCACCTTCCTCATTCTCGCTGCTGGGCATGGTATGATGGGTAGAGTGTAAATTCGAATTTGGTCTTCTGTTTTTGTAAGAGATTTCCAGCCGTGAAAACAACAAGAACTCGTGATGTTACCGTCGATTGGGAGATGCATGTATGTGTGGTTTGTCTTGAATTTTGATCAAGTGCATGGACTGAAAGAATGCTTGAATGATTTTAGTGAATGTGGATTGTTTGAATGCAGGGAAGGAGACACGGTAGGCCAAGGAATGATCAACAGACTCATGGTTGTATCACAAACAGGATGTTGTTGAGATTATTAGTCTCATATCAGGCAATTTAAGATCCTGCCGTTTATAATCCTTAGGGACTTTTCACTCATTGTCAATTGATTTTGAGTTGGATGCCCATATTATAACATGGTATCAGAACAGTTATTTGCGACGAGTCATTTGACCGTGCCTTTACTCCCCGTCACCCGATTTAATTATCCACGAGTTAGACCCAATGAGGCTACACGTGAGGGGCGTATTGAGATTATTAGTCCCATATCAGGCAATTTAAGATCCTGCGGTTTATAATCCTTAGGGCCTTTCCACTCATTGCCAATTGGTTTTGAGTTGGATGCCCTTATTTTAACATGATGCACATCAGGTGCTTGTAAAAATGCATGAACCACTTGTTTTCTAGACCAGAAGTAAATTAAGATGAACAATTGTTAAAAACTTTTAAGACGAATACATTATTTATGCTCTCTACCAATTTTTGATGTTGCATTATAGACGTGGTATCAGAAACAAGTGATCATCACTAATAGTTTTTTTTTCTTTAATTAAAAAAAAATATCTTTTTAACTTTTGAAGTGCCGAACTTACTTATTCATAATTTTTCTTCTCAGAAGTACTTTTGAGAAATCAAGAAGTATAAACATTTCTGCTTCTGGTATCCAAACAGGCTATTAAGTGTCTAGTACCAAAATGAAAAGAAAATGCGGAGTTCTAATAAACAGAAAACACAAAAAGTAAGAGAAGAAGAGAGAACACGAGATAGAAAGAAAAATTACTTTTCTTATTGTCACCGAATTCAGTACATGCTGTGGAATCTTTATGGCCATATGTATCAAGGCTGCCAATGGGGGTGCCAATTTTCTTGGGGTGTACCAATCCAAAGATAATAATTATTTTGTCCTCTATGTATTTTGGTACACCTCCAAGCAATTTGATACCCCTATTAGCAATCTTGATATGTATCCGTTACAAACAAATGATAAGAATTTTTCCAGTAAATGGATAATGGTAGTTGTTTGAGTGACATGTCATAAAATTATCCATACACTACAAATCTACCCATAGACTGTGAAGCTATTCATTAAAGATAGCTGCCTACGTAAAATAAATGTTATTTCGTTTGTTATAGTAGGTCTTAAAGCTTGAAATCCTTATCAAGGCTGTTAATGGGGGTGCCAATTTGTCTGGGGTGTCCCAACCTAAAGCCAATTGTTATTTAGTTCTATATATATATTTTGGTATTCCCAAACAATTTGGTACCCCTTATTAGCAATCTTGTTCCTTATTCCACACTCTAACTTGAGACTTCTTAGGCTTTCTTTGCCCGAGTGTTTCTATAAAAAAAAAAGTGACATGTCAGAGTGCATTTGTCACTAATATGATATTATAGGCCCATGGTGGACATCCACGACTCCAAGAACCGATATATATATATATATATATATATATAACACTCCTTTTCTGGTGATCACCATTCCAAATATGTTGTGCCATTTAAGCCTTATCAGAAAAGTATGGTGAGCCAAAAACTGTTTGCAAGAAAAAGAGTGCAACGCTTAGGGGTTTAAAATGATGGTTATCCTGAATTTCTCCATTTCTCAAAGATGTATTTTTTTGAGAGTTATTAAAAACCACTGACCTCTTACTTGGGACAAAACTATTTGCTTGTTTGTGTTTACAATTAAATTTCATAATGAAGATGTAACCCGAATTTTCCGTTTATATTTCTAAAACGAATTATAGACGTACGTATCCGTTCCGCCACAAAATATTTTCTTCTTCAAAACTGAAAACTCGGGGGTATCCTGAATTTCTCCATTTCTCAAAGATGGTACAACAACAATTAAATTTCACCCAATATTTCTTTTCAAAACTCGAGGAAACACCCAATATTTCTTTTAGGAAACTGTATGGACAAACTCCAATATAATTCCAAGAGAATCAACTAGACAGTGAGACTCATTCAATAGAAATATATCAAAGAGTTATATCTCTGTTTCACAATGTAATCAGCAAATCAAACAAATAGAAATCCGAAAGCTTGATTATTATGTGAAACAACTTGAATGGTACCAAAGACCAATGTTCAAGTGTCAATCAATTTATATCAACAACCAAGGTTGGATTATCTAATTGATTGAACTACGCACAACCTGTGATATTTAAATTATATAGAAATATAATGCGGAAAAGAAATAACACGGACACCAGAATTTTGTTAACGAGGAAACCGCAAATGCAGAAAAACCCCGGGACCTAGTTCAGCTTTGAACACCATACTGTATTAAGATGCTACAGACACTATCCTACTACAAGTTAACCTTGGACTGGAATGTAGTTGATCCCTAATCAATCTCACACTGATCAAGGTACATTTGCGCTCCTAACATCTTTGAATCCCAGTAGGACTTTGCGCACTTGATTCCCTTAGCTGATCTTACCCACAACTAAGAGTTTCTACGACCCAAATTCGAAGACTTGATAAACAAATCTGTCTCACACAGAAAAGTCTATTGAGATAGATAAATCTATCTCCCACAGAAAGACATATGAGTTTTGTTCTGTCTTTTGATAAATCAAGGTGAACAGGAACCAATTGATATACCAGACAAGAAAATCCTAGTAATATCAATCACCTTACAATAATCTTAATCGTACCGAAGTGAAATAAGATATTACGGAATCACAAACGATGAGACGAAGATGTGTGTGACTACTTTATATCTTTCCTATCGGAGATTAAATCTCGAGCCAATCTTAGAGAAGATAGTCCTCAATACGAAAGAAAACAAGAAGATCAGAACATGGAACTACAGAGAAAATAGTTGGGTCTGGCTTCACATTCCCAATGAAGTCTTTAAGTCGTTAACTTACAGGGTTTTGGAAAAACCTAAGGTTAAAGGAGAATAGACTCTAGTCGCAACTAGTATCACATATGATGTGTGGGGACTAGGTTTCCCAGTTGTTAAAGTTTTCCTTTATATAGTCTTCAAATCAGGGTTTGCAATCAATGTTACCTTGGTAAAAAACATTCAATATTCACCGTTAGATGAAAACCTTGTTAGACTCAAGCTAATATATTTCAACCGTTAGATCGAACTTAGCTTGTTACACACAAATGAAATATATCTTCATTTAGATATAGGTAACCGTACCTAAAAGTGTACACCTTGTTGGCTCAACAATAGTTAACCGAAGTTATCCATAAGAACACTTTCATATTAACCTTATTCATCTTAACCACAACTAGTTCAAATGACTCAAATGAAACTAGTTATAGAGTTTTTCAATTGTTTATATTATCATAGAAGTATACAGGACACAATTTAAGCAAAATCGGTTTGATTCACTCAAATCAATTCATGAACATTATAGCCACGGTTTGCGAAAGATTTCATTCCTTATTCTATAAATGTATTATTTCATGACACAACCGATTCTAGAACATAACCCACTCAAGTATGCAAACGGGTATGCATACTTAAATAGCCGTACTTGGACTGTATTCGTCAGTACGCAAACAGGTACGCATACTATCGTACACTTCCAAGCTTTTGATGAATCCAATACACGTATAGGTACGCATACTATAGTACCCGAACTTCAACTGACTTCACTAGTATGCGTACAAGTACGCAAACTCTAGGTCTCGGACTTTACCTGACCTCGCCAGTACGCATACTACATTCCGATCTTGGATCAACACATATACAAGTACGCATACTGTGCTTATAATCCAATTATGGTTAAGTGTTCTAAATTCCCATTTCAATCATTGAAACATTCTTAGAGGACGACAATAGCTGTCTCACACAAACTATTAACTTCAAAGCAATTTTCAAGTGATCGGATGATCAATACGAACCATTTTGAGTCTACATCAAATGACTGTCTTACACAAATTATATGAGATGTTACCAGGAGATTTTCAAGTATATAAGATGAACTTGGTTAAAGCCAAATCTTACAAACATATGTTTCGAAAAATATGTAAGCGAATTAAACTAAGTTCGAAATATCAAATGTGTATAATATGAAGTCTATATAGATATACGACTTTTGTCTTAAATAGGAGATAGAGTAGAAATAGACTTATGAGTAATAGATGAGTTTCAGTCTTCACATACATTTTTTTGATGAAGTTCCACAAGCTCTCCTTAATTAGTAGTTCTTCGTCTTCAATTGATGAACGCCGTGAAGTCTAAAGATCAACTAGACATTCTATCCTAGTCTGAGACATAACTATAATTAGACTAGACATCAAGACTTATAGTTTTGATCACTAAACTTGACAAATAAGCTTGAGATAGCAACACTTGCAAGTTTGACCGAGCAGTGCTCTATCAAAAACTGCACCAGAAAAATCACTTGTGATAAAACAAGAAAGCTTGCGCTAGGAAACCACATGGGATAATACCTAAACACATAAAGCTCATAATAATGTCTACGTCGATGTAAATATTGTCTCATTAAAACCTCGATCGTAAAACCACGTGGGATAAAACCTAACCATAGTAAAAGAGTACAACAAACGTCACCAGATGATGGTGTTGGACACACATATGCTGCATCTTTAAAACCTTGACAAAGAAAACTCCTCGGGACAAAACCTTGATGAAATAAAAAGAGCACAATGCGTTTAAGTCCAACAGAGGATTCTACGAGTATACTTCCCTAAAGCACAACTTTTATAAAAGCGGTTGGTGGTATAAATATTATACAGTTTTGACCAAACTCTTTCGCTATTCACAGTTTATAGAAGATTGAGCGCCAGGTTTTGCCATGTTCATTACACACCAATTATGTACAACTTACTATTTTAATTTTAGGCATAACACTAAATGGCCTTTTGTGAACTCATTTTTACCATAGAATAAATTTTATCATTTAAAAACATAACCTACAAAACAAAAATTAGAACGACAAGATAATGTGCACAGTACACTCTAAAATGGCACCTCTGGACCATAATTAAAGTAATGCTTCTTCGTATGTAACATATCGATCACCTTCCACTCTAAGGGATCAAATAATAATTGTGCTAATTTAGTACCACAACAAGTATCATGAGTATGCCAACATGTTATCGAACTTCAGGACGAGAAAATATTTCAACTTTCAACGAGATCTTATAGTTTAGTTCAAGCGTGGTGGTTAGCGCTACTAGAGGCTTTTCAAGAAACCAATTCATCTGGATTTTAATCTTGTACCAAGAAGGTGAAAAACTCAAAGCATTGTTCACAATCTTATCTTTTTCGAAGTGGTGTTTATGACTTCGTTTCAAGCCTGTCGAAATTCAGAAGGTTAGGAGGTTGCCTGAGTTAAAACTAGAATCCTTCAAGGATTCAAATAATCACCAATCACTAGTCATAAAAATATATGTAATCTGAGTACTTCATGGACTACCACGCTAAAGTGGATTAACATAGGAGAATATTTTAGTTTCAAAGAATCAGTATGAGGCATAGCAAGAAACTTTGAAATCGCATCTAAAGGGATTATATTACTCTCTTTGTGCTTCATCTCAAACATCGGCCTATAATATTTAGACTTAACAATTTTAAAGTGTAAGTCGGATCCGAGTTTTACGTTTTTTCCCAGTGATTTCAATCTCTACCTTAATTTGAGGAGATTGGATTATATGCCTATCAATCATGATTTCCATATTCCTCTGGCGTACATAACCATTATTGTAAATAGTTCACAATCATAGATTTCACATATTCTCTAGTGCATATTCAATAAAAATTTCACAAACTGGTATCATCACTACTTCAGGGGAATTATCATTTCCTCCTTTTCAGTGTGGTATAAACTTAGAAAATGTGGATCATTTTCCGATAGCCTCCACGAGTACTCTCTGTAGTCTCTTCAAGAGCACTACATATTATAAAGTGATTGGATTAATATATGAGGCATAAAGAAGGCAGATGTTGACGCCTTGAACGCGTCTTAACTTACAACTTGGTCACTACAAGATGTATTAACCTACTCCGATAATCTTCGTGTTTACATCATCAAGCAAGTGACAAACAATATTTTTCGGGAATTGCTGAACTTATGTGTATTAATCATTAGTAATCTCCAAAACCTCAATTGGATCCAATATATTGGTGCAATAAAAACAAATGAAATGTTTCTTAAGTCTATTGAGAATTCAGGTTTTCCTAGATGTTTGTAAATAAGAATATATGCTGATGAAGCTGGGTAACTAGGGTTTTAGAGTGAGCTCAACTACACGAAGGTACGGGTTTACTTTTGGTACAACAACTTAATTCATCGAGTATTCAAATTTGAACTAAGTACCAAAGTTTTCCTACAAGATTGTAGTTCTTCCTCGTTGACAAAACTCTAGTGTATGCTTTACTTTAATTCGGCACTATAGTTGTCTTTATTATAATTAGGTATTTGCACTTGTATGTTAGACTACCTAGTTTAAGTAAGTCTTTATAAGAACAAAAATATTATACAATGTGTGTCTCTATAGGTTGATTCAAAAAGATTAGCGGTGTACTAGGTATCCTCGTCTTTTTAGTGCAACCGGTGGTAGTGAGGTGGATGATTGAGGCGATTATTAAGCAAGAGGTTGGTTCTGTGTGTATGGATTTTGGAGCATTTTCACCTTCTTCTTCTTTTCTGGTAATGGTGGTAAAAGGTGGTGGTTCATTGCTGTTTTCGATACTAATGTATGGAGGTGGTGCTTGATTTGGTGGCTTTTTTCCCATCTCCTTATACTCTTTTTCCCTTTGGAGCATTGTTGGTGGAGTTTGAAGGTGGTGGACTTTTAAATGCTTCTTTCACCGACGCTCGAGGATGGCTGAGATGGTGGTTCTTCTCGAGGATGGTGGTGCTGGGTAAGTTTTTTCCAGCTACAAGCATACAATGAATGGTGGTTGGCGAGTCTAGGTGAGGGTTTCGTTTGGTTGGAGTTTTAGCGAAACCTTATTTAAGCTTGATGCTTGGGCCTGCTTTTGTTTAAGTTGTTGGGCTTGAGTCTCTCTAAGTGGTGTTGTATATTGACTAAGGCTTAGTTTGGTATTGCTGCAGCTTTTGAAAAAGCACTTTTCTGCTGTGCGTTGGTGTGAGAAAAAAGCAGCTAGACGTTTGATAAAAAATTAATCAAAGTTGAAGCTGATTAAAAAAGCAATCAAAGTGGGTTTGGTAAAATATGAGATTCAACCATTGTTATTGTAGCAAATAACAAATACAGACATATATCTGAAAATAGTTTTAGTATTCAATTTTATTGGGGTTCAAAATAATTAATTTTTTTATTATATTATTAAATATAAATATACATAATATTAAATTTATTAATTGTCACTATTATTATGATTGTTAATTTTTTTTATCTTACTTAATGCTTTTTAATATATATATATAATTTTTAAATAAAAAATCAAACTAAAATAAAGAAAGTATTTAATATTTGTTTTTATTTTATTATTGACAAATTAAATCAAATGGTATATAAAATTGTTTGAAAATAAAAAATAAAAAAATTTAATGAACAAAATATAAGAAATAAAAAATTGTTTATATATAAATTTAAGGGTAATTTTTGTCATTTATAAAATTAAATAGGGATAAAAAAGATAAATCAAGCACTAAATATAGGTGGGACCAAGGCTTATGCTTTTGCAGCCTTTAAAAGCTCCTCCACCCCAGCTTTTAAAAGTTGGGGATTTTGGAAGTGCTTTGGATAAAAAGCTCTTTATATTTTTTTTTACCAAACACTAATTTAAAAAAATATTGACATATATAGGTTTTAAAAGTGCTTTTGTAAAAAAAAAAAAAAAACCATTACCAAACCAAGCCTAAACCTAGTTTGGGTTGAATTTATTGTTTATTCCAAGTTTTTGGTAACAAGCTAGGACCTTCTAGGTAACAAGCCTAAACCTAGTTTATGGTCAACTCTGTCTCTTGCCAATTGCCATATCTAGGAACAATGATGTGTAATATTTCTTTGCTGTATTCTTTTCTTTGCAGTCATTGAAACTGTAGAGGTTTTTTATGATCAATAAAAAAGAAAATTCATGGAAAATTATAGTGCAATTGATGTCATCTTATGTAGAAATTGATCAATTTCATCACTTCTTACGAACCTTAAGTGAAAAATACCATTTAAATTTAATGGAAAATGATCAACGTCATGTTGTGACATTTTATGCGGATTTTTGTTACATAGAAAGCTAAAATATTTAGGGGGAAAGCTGATTTTTGATCAAACGAAGTTGATTATGGATAATTATGGGTGGAAATAAAAAAACTTAAGAAAGAACTCAATGATCTATCATCTTTATGCTTAAGAGAAAAATCTGGATGCTTTATTTTCTCCTTGATTTTAAGTCATCCTGATTGAAACAATTTATCTTCCCCATTAATGGGACCGTTACTATAGATCGAAAGATCACTACGTCGATCAACAATTTTTGTATGTGCGGCCAAATTTCGACGATGACATGATCAATTTTTGTATGCGTGGCCATATTTAATCTTAATGCATTAATTACGATGAATTTTATGTTGCATTCAATTTTAATTATTCAAAAATAAAACACAGTTCTTCATAATCAAGAGCAAAAAATTTAAACTAGATGACTGCTGTCACGGTGGGACGGTCGACCGAAAAAATTGACGCAAAACTAAATTTTGTATTCACAATTTAGTTCCGCCAAAATGGCACAGAGTCAGACTTATAAATTTGTAAAGCAAAGAGATGTTCAAACAAAGATATCATATTTCTTTGTAAAGAGATGTAAAGCAATTTTTAAAATTGTATACAATTGAAAGTTAAATTGAATTCAGTTGAAAAGTGTTCAGAGATGTAGAATACAATTCTAGAGGAAACGTTAAGGATGACGCAGGGAGTACTACAGTAAGTCAAGCCAAGTAATGGTGTTATTAGTAAGTCACTACATGAAGCACATCGGTTGCATAACAGAAAATCAATCGCACCAACAGAAAAATAAAAATTCACAAAAAGTGAAAAACATACAAACCTCGGACTCCACACAAAAATAGGAATCCAAAGAAATTTGAGCCTAATTCCAAATTCAAGTCTAAATCTCCGAAGCTTCCAAATTTTCATTCAATTTCCAAATCCAAGTCTTCAAACCCAATGAGAAAAACTCACACAAAACTATGTATTCTTTGGGACGCTCGAAAAATCTCTGGGATCACCGGGATCTTGTCGGGGAAAGTCACCGCTGGTCACTTGAGATTATGTCGCCGTCGATGGATATTCCGCCACGGCTCCGTAATAATTAATGGTTAAACTACATTTCTTTAACGGTCAACAAAGGGTCAATGAAGAGGGATTCAGACAGCTCAATCAGCTGTCTTACTCGAGATGGCTAGGTCTTACTCAGCTTGGATCACTGAGTTAGGGTGGCGAGTCACTGAGTTGACTCATCATAAGGGATATTCTGACAGAGTCTCATCTGTTTCAGGGAGATACCAGGCCATATTCCGACATATTTTCACTTCATTTCCCTGCACAATTTGTCATACATTCATCTCCTAACATACATCTAGTTTTGTTCCTGCAATTCAATACAATTTTTGACTTCAACTCCACCTCATATTTGCATCTGCATCACAACACAGCACCACCAGCTCCAATTACCAGTTCCATTACTCACAGCAGAAACATCAATTCCACAACTACATCATCAATTCCATATCCAACCCTGGCTTCTGTTGCAGGTTAGTCTTAGCCACAAATCCATCACCTGCAATTATTCATCTGAAGCTTCATAATCCAGTCCTGCAACAGCACCAACAGCCACCATCTTTAAGAACAGCATCTGAAATAGCAGCATCCACCATCTCAACCCCACCAGCAACCATTTCAAGCCTAAGTCACATGAGCCCCCATGTCATACCAGCAGCCCAAGCTGCCCAACCACCATGGTAGTAACGCCATCTCTTCCTCCTTATCCTCCTCCACCAGCCCGCGATCCATCAACATGTTTGATTCACAACTAAGAATTGAGAAGGAACCTGCAAATACACATTCAAATTTAACACCCAGCGCACATAATTTCTTTTTGTCAATTTGTTGTCAACCATGTACGTCATGAGGAAACAAACCTTCTGGTTACCAATTGAAACAAATAAGATTATATTACAAACATAAACAACTATTGCTAGGACTCAACCAATTTAAACGCATCCAAAAATAATATACAAATACTATGGTTATGGGCAAACTTGAGTTGTACCACTACCACCGAAAAGGCAACGAAAACATTAAAATATTTAACAGTTAATGAAGCTAGAGCGGAAGCTGTATAGTTTAGACTGCTGTTCATTTAGTTTTGATTCTTTTGAATTATATAAACAATTACGGTGATGCTTAAATCCAGTTTGCAAATGCGACAGTAATAACTCTTAGCAGGAGATCAAAATGCAAAAAGACCACTCTCCCTTCCACCATTTATAAATCCACTTCGCTACCACACAATTATTCTCATATAGCCAATACTGGTGTGAGATCCGTGAAATCATTACTAAGCAATTATTTTCTCCTACGCAGATCAAGTCATTCAGTGGTGCTATCAACAGCTACCAAGCTAATAATCTACAATAAAGCAAGTTGATAATATACGGCTACATGCCTACAAATGAAATGATGTCACTGTGAACGAAAAATTATTCACTCAGCACTTTTAACATTTTCTAACCCATAGATATCTTCCAATGAAACGCTAGGCAATTCCATAACCTGATTCCTACAGGAGCAGAAGTTTCTTTTCGGCAGCAACAATGTATTTGTTAAGGGAATAAATTTCATCAATACATTCTCAGGAACAACCAAACCTAGTTAATCACCCTGAGGCAGCTATAAGGTGACATCATATCAGTGAGTTTCTCAGAGAACTTAATGGTATAGTGGAAATTTAAGGAATGGGGAATGCTACTTACATTCTGGTCGAGTATGCATATCCAAGCTTGTCACATCATGGATCTCCATGACATCAAGCTCGCTCCACTTTTGAGAGATGCAGACCAGAGTAATCCAGGCCTTACATTCCTCAATTTGGTTTATGTGAAAAAAGTTTTGTAGATGTTATTGGCAGCCGTTTTGGAGAGAGAGATAGAGTGTATCTGCAAACCTATCCGAAGTACCTATATGTGTAGAGGAAAACATAAAGCCATTAGTTAAACAGACGATAATATCGACTGAAAGAAAGGCCAGTGATTCAAACAACACAGGTTTAGAACAAAAAAATATATTTATATTTACTTAACCTAAACCTAAAACTTTGCAGAATATCACATAGCAATACAAAGCATACCTGATTTTCTGTTTGCTTATCACATTGCTCTAACTAATTTTTCTATTTTAGCAGCGAAATTTGATCA
Organism: Papaver bracteatum; assembly: GCA_023529315.1. Classification (NCBI taxonomy): domain Eukaryota; kingdom Viridiplantae; phylum Streptophyta; class Magnoliopsida; order Ranunculales; family Papaveraceae; genus Papaver; species Papaver bracteatum. The sequence continues at coordinate 313,746 of JAJJWX010003940.1, read as the reverse complement.
CCATGTGTTCTCTGCTTGCTTGACTTCTCTAATTTAAAATGCAAACTTCATGTTCATGCATTTCCAGCTCGTTTCTCTTCTCTAAATGAAGACAATTGATCACCAACTGAAGTATTTCGACCACTTCCATCAATTGATGTAACATCAACATTCTGATACAACAGAACAAACATTTAATGAGTTTTCCATATACAATTCAGTTCAAAGTAATGCACATAATGGGAATACTGAAAGGTTTGGCAGTTGAAGTAGGAAAACGGTAGAAAGTACGTACCATGCTAGCTGGAGTAAACGACACGGCATCTCTGATTGTGTTTGATTGTTTAATCTGCATAAAAAAATAAGTAGTGGTAAATTGCTCACCGTTTTTTTGCTAATAGAATTATCGTGGTAAATTTCTCACCGTTGTTTTGTCGCTGGTAATTAATAGTAAGCCCGCAAAAGGTCACTTCAAGCTTAAATCAACATATACCCAAAACTAAGAACACTCAAAACCCATTGTAAACTCCCCCAAGATCAGCCACAGAACATTACAGTCTCCCAGCTTTCTTCGTGTTCAGAGCTTTTGTAAACTTTCTGCAATTTCAAAACAGCTTCACGTTTGGGGATGGACCATATATGTGTTGTATACTTAGCTGGTCCAGTGGTCCAAAATGCAGTATCAACTTCTGAATTTAGTTACGAAATTGAGTAAATAAAAAGAGAGAATCAGGAAACAAATGTACCTACAGTAGAAGGAGCTGGAGGAGGGTGGTGGTGATTTAACTCAATTCAGAAGGAATTCCCAAAATTCAACTCCACATTACCTTGTGCTACTACAACAGAAAAGCGTACATAGACTCGGTTTTTTCTACCCTAACAATAATGTATGATAGTTCAGCTGCAACTTATACCCCCCCTGCTCAATCTTTGAGTCCCCAGCTGCAACCCATCTTCTCTGTCAATTTCACATCCACTGCAGTAACACAATAACCTGCAATTGTTATCATTGTTCTTAAACTTAGGATTCAAATGGTAAAGATGACTAAATTCTTACCTGATAGCTGTATACTACTGTTACTACCAATACCCTGTTGGGCATTTCTACAAACAACGGACGTTCAAAATCCTTAAAATTTGACTAAATCTTCTAGTGAGAGAAAAACAACAGAATAATAATTCAGGAAGTAAAAATTTGATTCATGCATAAGAATTTCAGAAATAAGGAAAAACACACATCACATTTTTGAAGAACTCATAAGTAAAATTTAATTCAGATTTCAATTACGGCACAGAATTGACCCATGTAAAGTTGCTTCTTACCAATGTTTTGAAGATCGAGGTGGTGGTGGTTCAATTTCAATGAGAAGTTGGCGAAACTACATATTGTGATTCTTCTTCTGTGATTAAACTTGATCTTAACCTCTTAGAACTGATTTGATCCATTGTAGTCCTTTTTATTTTTAACTTTTCTTCCTTTCTCAGTAACTCTTATTGTACAAAATGTTAACTAATTCAATGAAAATATGAGGAAGGGGATGATGAAAAAAATATATGATTGTCTTTCATCATTTCTATATTTATTTAATTCTTTAGTAGTAGATGCTGAATTGCATTTCATTGTGGAGTTTGATTGACAATTAGTATTAGCCTGTATGAAAAGAATTCTATAGGTTACAGTAGTAGTAGAAGCTTTGCTTGGGGTCTTGAGTCTTTTGACTTTTGACTTTGGAGAACGAAGGGTTTAAAACTGAAACAGACATTCTACGTCTACTTCGTCTTCTTCTCCTTTGCAATAAAAGATACGATTTTGTTAGCCATAAGTAGATCATTAAAAAACTTACTGTTTCTCCCAGTTCATATATATTTTGGGTCTGTTTGGTTGTTCGGGTATCTATATAAATGGGTACCACTAGTGTTTTGTGGGGGTATATACAAGAACATCCTTTGAAAAATCAGGGGGAGTTTTTGGGTTCCAGATGTTGCAAGCCTAGTTAGCAATTCGGCGTATTATCCGCGACGTTTTCCGAAGAACCCTATTTTGGGGCAGACCCAAAAATTTGGGGGCATACATATAGGACAAAAACATGGGTGCCAATAGTATATCAAGGGTGGCCCTTATCCTGCAGTTTTCAAAAATGCAAAAATACCCCTCATGAGATTAGTGTTTAATTAGTGATCATTAAAATTCTAATCCTAAAATCATCCCACTAATTAACCAACCACCCACTAATTAACTCACTAACCATTACTAATTAACCCTTCTCTCTCACTCTTCTTCTCCAAAAACACAAACAAAATTCCGAAAATTTCTTTGTTCGATTAAGTTCTCGATTAAACACATTAATGGCACCTCGTGTTAAGCGATGACCTAGAAATATGGTGTTGAATCCTGGTATTGCTTCTGTAGCATCTCAATCTAGGGTTTTTGGAAAAGATGGTGATGAAGAGGATAGTGGATTGATTGGTGTTGGAGAGCGAGAAATAGAGCCTGATTCTTTAAAATTGCACATAGAAAGGTATTTCCCACAAACCCATTGCTTGGTTTTTCGTATTTTGTTGATTTGTGACGAGTAATCGATGATTCCTCTGGGTTTTGGAAGTTCCAGAGTAGTGTTCGACTGAAATTTAGCAAATTAACTTTTTTTTTTTTACGATTTGAAGAACAGTTCAAACTTATGTTTGAAAATCGGTTGCTAACCTTTGTATTCGGCTAATACCTTCCCAACCTTTCCCTACCGAACCTAACAAATGAAATTTACCCTGGTGGTTGTCGATTTACTGACTCGATTAGATTACTTTTAAGCCGAACTTATATCTGTAAACACTTCGAAAATCTTGCTTTGTATGTTCCAGGTTCGGCTAACTCGTGATGATGAGTTATCAGCCGAACTTATCTCTGTACTCTCAAGTTTTTGAATTTTATTCTGGCCATAACTTCTTCGTCCGATGTCGGAATGGCCTCATTTTTTTCCCGTTGTTTTGGCCTTTTCATTCTCTTAAAGATGACGATAATATATCATTGCTTTGAATGAGTTTACATATCCACAAGTACAAAACTTTATTTTTATTATATCATTGATTTGAATGAGTTTATATAAACTAGTAAAATCATTCAAATTAGTAAAAAGGATTATACACGTATGTATGTCGTTTGGTATTACTGCCGGATCACGAACCTTTAACCGGATTTTTGACCTAATTGAATTTTTACGGATACGAATAATACTCGGACGTTTGCCGAACCCCAAATTGCTAACTAGGGTTGCAAGTGGTCGTTTTTGGGTTTTTACACCGTTTTTATCTCGATCTAAATGAAAATTTTGTCCAACTAGATATTGTTATGTTAAATAGGGAAAGATACATGGCACATATGTAATTACCGGGAGCTGGATTGGAATGAAGGACCATAGGCATATTGCGAATCGGTGTTAAATCGTTTTTCTAATTCCTGCAAAAAACATTTTAGGTTTCGATGAATAACAGAAATCAAGCTACCATGAAAGGAGGAATAAATCCGGGAGGAACACAACAAGATGTTACTGCTACGGGTATGAATCATGAAGATACTGAAATGGAATTTGATATGGAAAAGAATATTGGGGGAGATCAGATAGAAGAGGGGTTTTCAAATCCGAGTGAGAGAGTCCGATGCTCATACAAAGATGCTTTCCTAAGATCTTCTGATTGTTGGAATAATCGATTTCAAAACTCGGAGTTGGAGGATTTAGAGAATCTTGAAACAATGGAAGAAAGGGTTGGCCAGGAAGAAGATTCAAGCATTCCAAGCATTGAATTTGATGCCGAAACAAAGAAAAGAATAACTCAACCATGGAAACAATGTTTAATTGGGAAATTTGTACGAAAAATAGTGGGATACAAATATATCTCTACCAAGACGAATGAAATGTGGAAGCTGGTTGGAAATGTGCAAATTTTGGATAAGGGTTCAGATTATTTCATGTTTAAATTTGAACATCAGGATGATTTCAAGCATGCTCTTCTTGAAAGACCATGGTTCATCAATGGACATTATCTTTCTCTTCAAAGGTGGAGACCAAATTTCAAGCCTTCGGAAGCTAGGATTAACAAGACAATTTTGTGGGAAAGATTACCGGAGCTACCGATCGAATATTTTGATAGGGAAGTACTCTATAAAATTGCATAAAAAATTGGTATTCCCATAAAGATTGATAATATTACTGAGTCAATTTTAAGGGGAAAATATGCTCGATTTTGTGTAGAGTTGGCTACTGATAAACCTTTGCAGTATGCCATTCGTATTGGTAATTTAAGCAAAGAATTGAGTATGAGGGCCTTGGTCTAGTGTGTTTCCACTGTGGAAAATTATCACATAGGAAAGAACAATGCCCTTTATTGGCTCAAGCTACTAATACTAATCCGACTATGGTTGCAGGTACAAATCAAAATGAAGATAATAAAGAAGATTATGGACCTTGGATGTTGGTGTCGAAGAGGAACCACAGAATCCAAAGTAAAGCCAAACCAAACTTTGGTATGTATGAATCTTCTTAGAAAAATGCTAAGATAGATGCTAGTCGGGTCATTCAAGGTGGACAAGGTTCTACCAAAAATGGTCAATTTAGAACCCAGGTCAGGAATGCCATAAGTTCTGGAAAGTCAAGTGGTCGAAATGTGAAGAAAAATGATAGTTACAGAATTTTGAAAAAGAACAACTTAAATGCTTTTTCAGTTTTAGAAAATGAGAAATTAAGGATGGATGGTTTTAATGAAAATGGTGATGATATGTTTATAATGTCTAATCAAATTGATGGTAGTAATGGTACCCATAATGGAAGAATTAGTGCAGATGATAGTTGTGAAGTTACAGGAAAAGAAAGGAATTATTTAAGGAAGGGGAAATCTCAGGAAGTTCATAACATTTCTGAACAACATGAGCAATCAGAGAGACATCCTTAATTTGTTTTCTCAAGCCTCAAGAATGCTATTGGTAGACGAATGGATGGTGGAAGATCTAATGGTGCGCAGATCTCAAGAGGAGTTGATAGCTATGCAAAGCAGCTTAGTGGAACTGATAATGGATCAAGCTACAGGGGTCGACCAAATGATTCAAATGATGGAAAAAGTGAACCAGTTACAGAGAGAACTGATAGCCATAATGCCGCAATTGGTACATGCCCCAGAACAGGTGAACGTGAATGGAGTTTTGGCTCAAATTCAGAGAACACTGAGGCCAACAAGGATTTATCCTTCAAACTGGAATCATTTGGAGCCAGTCAAGTTTCTAAACGAAGGGAGAGTAGAGACATACTGCGTGTCAAAGATGGGGCAAGGATCAACCATACTGGAAGCAGTAATACCACCAATGGTGGAGACTCCGGCTATAATAAGAAGCCCAAAAGGACTTTGGAAATTTGGGATGCAGATCAGTACCAGATTGGATTTGGAGCAGGGAGTACAGGGGATATTCAAGACGATATTCCACCCACTAATCGGAATGAATCAAGGAGTGATCCGGGACGGAATGATGGTGGCTGCCAATAATTCTGGCGGTACATGTGCTTCATCTCCTTTGGCTGATTATAGTATGAAGATTATAATGTTGAATTGTAGAGGGTTAGCTAGACCCTATTTTAATAGGGTTATGAAGCAGCTTGTGAAGAAGCATAAGCCTCAGGTGGTTGCTCTACTGAAGCCTAGAACAATTACAGAACATGCTTCTGAGATTATCAAAAGATTGGGATACAATCAATCAATCATTGTTGATCCAGATGGTTTATCTAGAGGAATGGTGCTTCTCTGGAATGAAGAGGAAGTGGATATTCAAGCCACGTCCAATTTCATGTGGTCGATTCATGGAGTGGTTACTGCAAAGTTTCAAAAATCCAGGATTTTGTCTACTATTTATGCCAGTACTAATAAAGTCTGTAGGAAGAGGGTGTGGGATGAGGTGAACGGAATTGGTGGTATATAAAATACAGATTGGATGGTTATGGGAGACTTAAACACTATTGGCAGTGAGAATGAGAAGATTGGAGGAAGGAAGCCAACTGTAAAGAAATTGGAAGAGCTCCAAAATATGATGAATCAGAATGGACTAAATGATCTGGGTGCTCATGGACCTGGAACAACAAAAGGGTGGGCATGGCTAACATAAAAGAGAGACTCGACATGGTTATGTCTAATTCAATGTGGTGTAACAAATTCCCGAATGCTCAGGTATTGCATTTGACTTATTTTAATTCAGACCATAGGGTTATATTAATAGATCTTGAACCTAAAAAGAATTTTCGACCTAGGCCATATAGACTGGAGGCTATGTGGACTGAGGATGATAGATTTCTTGATGTGGTTAAAAGGGCTTGGTCCCCAAATGAGGCTAGGAGACGACAACAAAGTTATTTCAGTTGTATAGATAGATTCCAAACAAACTCTAGAAAGTGGAATAAATATGTTTTTGGAAACCTCTCTAAGAACATTGAAAATGCTTTGCAGGAGCTCAATAAGGCTCAATGTGAGTTTGACAATTGTCCATCTGAGACTAACAAAGCTTATATGAATAACTGTTTATGTGAATATTTGAATTTTCTCAGGATGGAGGAAATCTTTTGGAAGCAGAAGTCTAGAGTTAGTTGGCTCCGGAAGGGGGATTTGAATACTAAATTTTTCCACACCTCCACCTTGGTTAGGCGAAATAGAAAATTTGATCGTTAGATTGAAAGATAATAATGCCAATTGGATGAATAAAATATCTGATATTGAGAAGCATATTGTTGATCATTTTTGCAATCTGTTTACTAGTAGCAGTAATGATTGTGATAATGATAGTATTGAAAGTCTTTTTACTCCTGTCGTTTTTTATTCAGAAAATGTTAGGTTAACTAGAAATGTTACACTAAGTGAAATTAAAAAATCAATGAAGGAACTTGGTGCCTACAAAGAACCAGGACCATACGGTCTGCAAGGTTATTTCTTTGCTAAGTATTGGGACCATGTGGGAGACAGTGTCACCCAACTGGTTATGGATTTTTTCTAACATGGACATTTGGATCCTAGGCTAAACAGAACTTTTATTTCTCTTATACCTAAGAATAGAAGTCCTATTACCATAAAGGAATAAGACCCATTAGTCTCTGTAATTTCTCTATGAAAATTATCACCAAAGTCATTGCTAATAGGCTTAAGCCTTTACTAAACAAGATTATTTCTCCTAATCAACATGCCTTTGTGCATGGCAAATCTATTTTTGATTCTGCTGTTATTTGTAATGAGATAATACACTCATTTAAGGATAAGAAAGGAAAAAAGGGATGGATGGCTTTAAAGCTTGATTTTGATAAAGTTTATGCACTACACCATATCCTGAATTTTGCAACATTTCAATTTCAGGGGTGTGCAACGGATATACACGTTGCAACATGGTGCAACGCCAATATCCGTTGCACACCTGAAAATACGTTGCGCAAAATAAACAACATCGATTTATTAGAATAAAATAATTGGAGCAGCGTATTTGGAATTATTAACACGTTGGACTATCATGGCGTTTACTTAATATTAGGTATTTCTATAGGCTTTTAGTAATCTGTTTTTTTTAGTTTTTAGTTTTTAGTTTTCAGTATTTTTTAGTTTTTATTTTTCTTATTTTCATTTTCACTCGCTTTTCACTCCCTCTCTTTCTTTTTGAGAAATCCCAAAATCTATCCGAGAAATCTCATGAATCAAAAGCTTGTACTCGAAACCTTCACTCGTAATAAAAAACCAGAGATCTGTAGGAAACCAAATCAAACCCATAAATATCGATCAAAAACCTAGAAAATCAATTTTGTTCCTGAAATCAAAAATCGATTCATATGATAGTTGATTGCTTTGTTTATTTCAAGAGGTATAAAGCATTATCTACTACGGTTTTATTTATTTATTTTGATTTCGTTGGTTATACTTTGATCTATTGTTTGACCTAACTCTGTGATGTTGGGGTCTTACTGCATGTTTGTGTTTTGATGATTTTCTTTTGTATTATGTAATTTTAAAGCAAGGGGTGTGTTTTGATTTCAATTTTGAAGTCATTTTGGTTTTTGAATTTAGGGGTTTTACTTTGGGGTGTGTTTCGAATTCAGTTTGGTTATTCCTTTTTGATTTCGAATTTATATAGATTTTGGTGATTTCAGTTTAATGTTGGTTATTTTGGTGATTTTGTTTTGGTGATTTAGGTTATTGTCAGTCTAATGTATAGATTTTGGTGACTTAAGTCAAAAGTAAATGATTTGCATACAGAATTAGGTTTATGGCTTTGAGGTTGATTTTGAGTCATTTATTGTTGTTATATGAGCTTATTCATCTGTTGTTGTTATAGTTATGGATTACTAAAGTATAGTTTGTGTTTTGGTGCAGGTTTTGTAGAGTAAAATTGCGGTTCTAAGGACTTGAAAGGTCGGGTAATCTGTTCAACTTTTGTTAAGATTGTATGCTTTTTGTTTCTCCTATATCTGAATGTTCAGCATCTTACTCTTTTTTTTGTTAGTTTGCTTACTTAGGTATTGACATGTTGTGCAATAAACATGTTCATCGCAGAGAAAGGTTTTCTGCTTATTTGTAGTTCTATTATTTTGCACTTTATGCGTCTCTTATATTGTGTGCAGTCTAATTTGCTCTTAGTTTGCTTAGAATTCAATTTGCTGGTCATTTCATAAATTTTGTTTTGTTGTGAATTATTGGCTAGCATATAAGAACATGAGTAGATACGTTTATGGTAGATAATAATCATTACTTTATAATTGTATGGAGCATTAGATGGAGGACTTGACATTCCTCACAGTGACAAAAGGTTTGCTGGTTTCCTGAAGGGTGAGGGTAAATAAGATGCTGCATTGGACCCTGAGATTCGTTGAACGTATGCCTTTGGTGAGCATGTTGGTACATACATGAGGGTGTGTTCTCAAAATTCTACACACTTGTTTTTTTTGTACTTTCATCAATGATACTCGTAGTTAAATTGAATACTCATCCTCTTATGACGATGTCCAGTCCCTGATGAAGGATGAGCCTGAAAAAGTTCCAAACTCATTTCTTTGAGTATATGCCAAGAGAAACCTTGATCATGACTACTTGGGTTCCAAAGTACCGAGTATATCTCTACCGTAGCTTTATTAGTGCTACTAAGGATCGTTTTGAGATGTAGTTTATCTTTTATTTTCTTTTTTCTGTTCATCGTTGTTTTGGCCACGTGTTTATGGATTTGTGTGTGTGGATGACCCTTTTTTATAGTTTTAGATCCATTTTAGTATCTGTTTGTTCTGAAACTTGTGTTTACTATGCAGTAGGTTAGTGGTGACTGGTGATAATGATTAGATTTTATATGTATATTTGGTGAGTAAGAGAAAAAAAAAAGAGTTAGAAGAGAGCAATTATTTTATAATTGGGTAATGTTAATCCTCCATTAGGATTTTGATCGAGACAACTGGTTGGGATAGACCATCCAACCCGATTATGCTGGTTGACTATTGCACTGTGAAAGCAAATCAACTATTTTATTGTTTTCGTTGGGTCCAATAACAACGCTGAAACTCTTAGATAGTGGATATTAGAGACTTGCTTTCACTTAGAAGACTAAAGTAGTCTTCCAACTTACCACTAATTAATTAACTGGATATACTAGTTTACCATCACCCTCAGAAACGACTCAACTGGTTTATCCACTACGCTGCCTTTAGAAGAGCAAACATATTTTCATGTTTGGAATTCTTTAGGGCCTTGTACCATCTGTGCATATGCTTTCACAGTTTCTTGAAGTTAGACCTATACCAGTTTCACGAGTGTCATGTAAAAATATAGGTGTCTTAAATTAATTATAACCATGAAGCACTCGTAGAATGCCATTTTAATCACCTTCACAAAACTTACGCATCTCATTCAAGGTAGTGATTAGATGTCGGAGCAATATTAGATGATAGACACAATTTTGTGTCTGAATTGTCCTCAATGCCCCTATTGTTAGTGCTCAATTTGTACTTATTTTGGTGTTTTTGTGTATGTGTAGGTGTTTTAGGAGAAATAAACAGGCGTGGAAAATTAGGCTCGAAAAGTTGACATTTGCTATTCGGACTCCCAAATTGGATAAGGGGCAACCAAATGCTAAGGGGCACCCCAGTGCTATTCGCACCTCACATCTGGATAGGGGGACACCCATCTTCATCGCCGTGAGAATTATTTTGGCGGGAACTTTTGCAGTCAGCAGCGTAACTTCTGTTTGAATTTCGGAGTGATTTGAGTGAGATTTAATCGCGGTTTTTGGCTGGGGTAGACTTGATTCGACAAAACAGGGATGGTAACAAGTTCGAATTCGTAAAAAAAAGAATGTACATGGTCTCCTCACGATGAAACAGAGTGAGAACATTCTCGGACTCTTTGGAGATATTTTTGGTATATTGTACGAGAACTAAGAGTGTGTTACTCAATATGTTATGTGTTTGGATGATCACTCAACGTGTTTGGAGTGTTCCAACACGAGAAATCAGGGTAAGAATAGAGGGAAAATAGGGCAGGTATATATATATGGGATTCTGTTAAGATATTCTTGGAAGATGCGTGTGCTGCAGAAAGTTTAACACAATCTAAGAACGTGTTTGAGGATTTTATGACGCATGAGAGACAGAAGGGAGAATAAAATCCCGTGATTTAAAGAAAAAAATATATCCGAGATATTGCTCTTAACTGCTCATTCATTTCAAAGATTTGAGAGGATACTTTTGGCTTTGTTTGTATAAATAAGATGTGTTCGAGCCACATAGGGGGTTCTGGAGTTAGGGGTCCGGTCAGAGGCCATAAAATCGAAGATAGAAGAGTTACAGAGGAGTTCTCTGCTGCTGCTGAAGAAGAAGGAGACGAAGAACATTGGACGTCCTGTGTCAGTCGCAGATCAACTACACAGACAACTGTCGTTCCACAACAGTCTTATATTTTCTGTTTCCTCTGTAACACTCAATCTGTAACAATTATAAACGTTGCAGTTGAGCTGCTTCTATTCTTTTTCCAATATTTCTTCAATAAAAACACCGTTTGAGCCATGAATAAATATTTTGATCATTTTTTTGATATTAGGAGCTAAACCCCAACATTGAGATGACGGATGAAGCCATTCTTTATGCATGTGGTAATTCTATTTAATTCTTTTATGACTTTTGCACTATTCTAAATTGATTTATGATTTTTCTTGATTATTTGTGATTTCGTTTGATGGTGTATGCTTAGTCTAAGAACTTTTGATGCATCATGCTTGTGATTTACATCTAATACTTTATAAAATCTACTTTGTCAAAGAATAAAGAGTCGATGTTTGTTATTTTAAGAGCTAGAATTGCATGTAATTAATAGATAAACCACATGAATACGAGAATTGGTGGAATCCCGAGTCCCAGTAATCTCTCGATATTTGTGACAACCTAGTATATATTTCTTTGTTTTTATTTTTAAGTCCTAAAATCGATTTCAACAAGTCCGAGTGAACGACAACCTTACTACCACTTTCTACAACATTATTGATTCACATCAATTTTTTGCGCCGCCGACGCGGACTTGTGTATAGATTTGTTTTAGGTTTATTTTTGTTCTCTTTTACACCTTTGGTATTTTTATTTTTTTGATTCTTTCCAGATTTGGAGCGAAGCTACCAGGAAATAAAAGTGTTATAAAAGGAAAGTATCGCCAAAGAAGGAAAGAAAAGAGGAGTCCAAGGAGTGAAGAAGATTTTGTACAAATTTATTTTATTTGGACTTTATATCTTTTTATTTTTAGAAACTGTAAATAAGGTTTCACTGTTGTAATTTTTATTTTTCTTTTTGGACACTTTTTGTACTTTTGGACAATTTTTTTTTAAACCCTAAGGAAGGGTTATTTAAATATAAACTGCACAGGGAAGGACGATGATTACGATATCGTCTCGGCCCCTCGGGTTTGTACACTGACATAGGAGTCAGTGGCCCGAGTCAACTTCAACGGTTCATCCCTCGTCTGGACCGGGAGGTAAGAATTCTAAACACCCACGAATCCCTTGTCAGCGGGTTTACTGGATGATTTTGTATGCATATATGTTGAGGTATTGAATACGGATGCTTTAATTTCCTAGTAAAGGGAAAGGACTGGCCATATAAGACAAGGGTTCGGATTTCATCACCGTTCTCTTCTTGCCCGCCTTAGGAAAACGATACCAAACGCGAACCTAATCCTAAAATACTGACTAGAACGAGACCGATGTAACGGTCTTAATAGGAAAGTCATTCGAAAAATATTGGTTACTCTTTTAAGCATACTTCAAAGTTCATGATGGTTTCTGTGAGTTGAATGCGCGACTGCGCCGCCTTGTAATGCGGTGAGGCCTTGGGTATCAAAGCTCCACGCAGATTCCCTCGCCTTTATTCAACTTACTTTGACTCGGATTGACTCCATAGGGGTTTGCTTAAATTGTAATGAATTCCCTTTCGAAGGAGTAGAAGCTGGTCTAGAAACAATCTAAGTGGAGCCATCATGATTTTTGTTTGCTAGAAATCAGTAGGTTTGTTGTGGTTTGAGTCATCCTTGTTTGTGCCTGTTTATAATTACCTTGTAGTTAGGATGTCGAACTGGTATTATAATAGGCAATACAATGAGTATCCGACTGATCAGCTTGGAAATTATCCTTTTTATGACCATAGTGTGAATAGTGATTGGGAACGCGAAACTTTTGAAGGTTATGGTCCATACCATTGTGATCCCAATTATTATCCACATACCCGCAGGTCATACAAGCAAAACAATCCTTCTATTTCTCTAGAAGAGTCTCTCAAGAGTTTCAATGAGTCAACACGGAAGTTTCACTTATTTATGAAAGAGACTTATAATATTCTTCCCCCAGAAGAGTCCGTAGAGTAGTCAACTAATATATCTCTAGAAGAGTCCCTCAAGAAATTTACTGAGAGTACAAATATGATTGTGGAAAAACTTGCTCAGGATAGTCTTAATTTCCATAATAGTGTTCCCAATACCACCCTTGAAAATAAGGATAGTTTTTTATTCACATAATCAAGATGACGAGGTTAGAATTGGTAACACTACTTGTTTTGATGAGGTTCACTCTTTTTAATGTTATTATAAAGATGATTATTATGAGGATAATATTGATGAATAACATGAAATATGTAGGCATAGTGATCAGGAATTTGTTACCCCGATTGAGCTTTATAATGATAGTAATGTTTCTAGTACAAATCCAAATAATTATTCACCTATTCAAAAGGATAAGGATTTGATTAGAGATACCACCGTTTTAGATGATGTAGTTCATGATCCTTAAGCCTGCAGTGTGTTGAATAATCCATTATTTGATGTGCCTATAAGTGAATCGGAGGAAGTAACTATGATTAACACCTTAGTTAACGAGCTTTTACAAGAAATTTTTGCTGATAATCCTTTATATGATTGTGATGATGGTTTAGAGGAAAGAGTTTACCCTGAGAATACTATTTTAGAGTCTAGTGATTTAGAAACACTAGTCTTAGAAGACGATAAACTCGTAGAGATGAGTGAGGATGAACCTGACTTAGAAGAATCAATTGACCATTTCTAGGAATATGATGACCTAGAAATTAGGGAAGTTATGAATAGTCTTTCTAGAGACCCTGAAAACTCTAAGTTTGGGGGTGATTATCATCCTCCATGTGCTTTAACTCTTAGAAAGGTCGCTCACTTGGGACTTGACATTTGTGCCTCAACCATTTTACAAGATTATCTTCATACACGTTTTTCCGAACCTCATGATGTCCATAAAGAAGCTCAGTTATTAGAAACCCTTCCTCTGGTTGATGTGGTTAACCTAGGCTATGATACCAAGATTGACTTTGTTTTCCCACCAAATATTTTTCAACCAAATGTGGGAACTTATGAATTTCAGATGTGTCAGTTATTAAGTCTTGAGAATAAACCTAATTACTTTAGGAGATTAGGGTCGACACATTTATTTAAGGAAGACCAACATTCTTTTTTTGGTCAGTTGTGTGAGTCAAGTATAATTGACTTAGAGGATCCCCAGTTATTCAGGTTATTGTTATGTGCTTCTAAGTTCTTAATTGAGTATTTCCAGACTCTAGAACCTGATCTTCGGGATATTGCCTTTGAGGAAATCCAGCCGATGAAAACTTTTTATCTAGACCCTTTTATAGAGCCTGAACCCGAACCACAACTAGATGTAGTTGTCTTAAACAAAAAAATAGATGAGGGTGTGTTGGATATCTTCCTGGTCTGTTTCAGTCTCCTCTTCTTGTGGGTAACACTTTTTGATCCAGATAACCCACAGTTTTTCCGGCTACTACTATATGATTCTATGAGGTGACTAATTATTCCAATGTCTGGCTGAAGACTTTAAACTTAGCACTTCTTTGGAGGTAACCCAATATTCTGGCAACACGGTAATATCTTTCCTTACTCTTTTCTTCAAGTGGTAATAGTTTCTCCTTGTTCATGCTTTTAAATTTCATCTTTAGAACATTGAGGACAATGTTAGATTTAAGTTTGGGGGTGAGGAAGAACTTTTTAGTTGCACTTTTGAAACTTCTAGCGTCACATGGTATTCGGTTAGCTAAGTTTATATACTATTTCTCACCGAAAAGATAGAAATTGGAATGCTAGGGATAACAACCTATTGAGATATTATAGAAAAAGACATTGAGATCCTTGAAATTCAGGAGAGAACTTGTTCCTTTTAGAGGGTAACCGTGATGGACCTAACCATCCATGATAGAAAGGAAAGTAGATCAGGAAATGCCAGAAAGACAAAGCAACCTCACAATAGTTACTGGATTACGACTCTCTCTCAGTAGAAACTTATCATCATCAACAAACGGAGCGACATCAAAATCTATGAAAAGTTGAAGACATTTAAGGTTTAAAAGCAACAATAGAAAATCAGAATTCAAAATCAAGGGTTACAAGAAGTTATAAGAGCAAGAAAAAAAAAACGATATAAGTTGTTGAAGTTCATGATAGTAAGACATTACAAGTTGCGAAGATCCAAGTGTTAAAGTCCTTCTATGATGGCCATGTAATTTTTTGTCTAATACTCTATTTCAAAAAAAAAAAAAAAAAAAAAGAAGAAAAAGGAAAAAATAGAAAAAAAAATCATCATTACGTTTTTTTTGTTCAATAAGGCCACATATGTCAAGCAAGAAATCGAAGAGAAGAGTTAATTGTCAAGGTTCTACGAGGTTCAAGAATTTATCATCAAGAGTTGAATACCGAAGAAGACGTTGTTTCTACTGAGCTATATGAGAGAGTCGAAGAAAGATACATTTGGTTGCTTTGTTAGTCCGCTTTCAATATGGCACAAGATCTTTCTAGCACTGGTTTAACTCATCACACGTAATTAGTCTAGCTATGTAGCATATGTCCCTCTTATCTTGTTCTCTCTCATAATATGATCCAGCTGTAAATCAACGGACGCATCTTACAATGTTTATCTAGATGTGTAGCGGATATCTCTTTATCTAGCAGTGTTGCGGATGTGTCTCCCCTTTTCTTCAGTCAGCTTTAGAGCTGAAACCTTTCTTTGGTATTCTAGTCACTTGGAGATAGGTTGAGAATTCGTATGTCCTCATAGCTCTTTGGATACTTGTGACCAATTAGAAGTCATGGTTTTGTGGGTACACCTCTGGTAAACCCTCCCGAGATTAACTCGGTTTTTTTTTTATTAGTTTTGCTCGAGGACTAGCAAATAATAAGTTTGGGGGTATTTGATAGACACAATTTTGTGTCTGAATTGTCCTCAATGTCCGTATTATTAGTGCTCAATTTGTACTTATTTTGGTGTTTTTGTGTATGTGTAGGTGTTTTAGGAGAAATAAACAGGCGTGGAAAATTCGGCTCGAAAAGTTGAAATTTTCTATTCAGACTCCCAAATTGGATAAGGGGCAACCAAATGCTAAGGGGCACCCCAGTGCTATTCGCACCCCACATATGGATAGGGGGACACCCATCTTCATCGTCGTGAGAATTATTTTGGCGGGAACTTTTGAAGTCAGCAGCGTAACTTCTGTTTGAATTTCGGAGTGATTTGAGTGAGATTTAATTGCGGTTTTTGGTTGGGGTAGACTTGATTCGACAAAACAGGTACGGTAACACGTTCGAATTCGTAAAAAAAATAAAATTACATGGTCTCCTCACGATGAAACAGAGTGAGAACATTCTCGGACTCTTTGGAGATATTTTTGGTATATTGTACTAGACCTGAGAGTGTGTTACTCAATATGTTATGTGTTTGGATGATCACTCAACATGTTTGGAGTGTTCCAACACGAGAAATCATGGTAAGAAGAGATGGAAAACATGGAATGTAGATATATATGGGATTCTGTTAAGATATTCTTGGAAGATGCGTGTACTGCAGAAAGTTTAACACAATCTAAGAACGTGTTTGAAGAGTTTATGACGCATGAGAGACATAAGGGAGAATAAAATCCCATGATTTAAATAAAAAAATATATCCGAGATATTGCTCTTAACTGGTCATTCATTTCAAAGATTTGAGAGGATACTTTTGGCTATGTTTGTATAAATAAGATGTGTTCGAGCCACATAGGGGGATCGGGAGTTAGGGGTCCGGTCAGAGGCCATAGAATTGAAGAAAGAAGAGTTACAGAGGAGTTCTCCGCTGCTGCTGAAGAAGAAGGAGACGAAGAACATTGGACGTCCTTTGTCAGTCGCAGAAATTTGTCGAATATCAACTACACAGAAAACTATCGTTCCCCAGCAGTCTTATATTTTCTGTTTCCACTGTAACACTCAATCTGTAACAATTATAAACGTTGCAGTTGAGCTGCTTCTATTCTTTTTCCAACATTTCTTCAATAAAAACACCGTTTGAGCCATGAATAAATATTTTGATCGTGTTTTTGATATGAGGAGCTAAACCCCAACACTGGGATGACGGATGAAGCCATTCTTTACGCATGTGGTAATTCTATTTTATTCTTTTATCACTTTTGCACTATTCTAAATTGATTTATGATTTTTCTTGATTATTTGTGATTTCTTTTGATGGTGTATGCTTAGTCTAAGAATTTTTGATGCATCATGCTTGTGATTTACATCTAATAATTTATAAAATCTACTTTGGAAAAGAATAAAGAGTCGATGTTTGTTATTTTGAGAGCTAGAATTGCATGTAATTAATAGATAAACCACATGAATACGAGAATTGGTGGAATCCCGAGTCTCAGTAATATCTCGATATTTGTGACAACCTTGTATATATTTATTTGTTTTTTATTTTTAAGTCCTAAAATCGATTTTAACAAGTCCGAGTGAACAACAACCTTACTACCACTTTCTACAACATTATTGATTCACATCATTAGACTAGATGATTCCTAGTATTCTTCTATGGAGGTTACAGACTTAGAGTTACGATATATTTATCGACACATGGCATTTTTTTTTTGCTGTTTCACGGGGAATTAGGTATTCTCTAACAGAAAGTGGTGTGGTGTATGATTTTGTTTCTCTAAAGGAAATGCATGCTTAAATATACATCTGATGGAGGAAAGAATGGAGTAGTTATAATTGTACATTGGTTGGATTGATTGACTGTGTGGCATCTTATTGCATATAAGTACCATCTTTGAGTTCTATTAGATTTTGTTGGTGGTTCTAAAACTACTTTGATATTTTTGTTTCCATCTGTTCTTCAAGTGGAGAGTGCTAGGAAAGCATCCAAGGTAGCTGCAATAGGAAGTGTTGTTGGAGCACTTCATTTGGGTGGAACTTCCTTTAAATATTCCAAGAGTCCTCGTGGCACTTCTCTAGTTCTACCCTTTGTATGCCTAAATTGTTCTCATTGCGATTTGCTGATAATATGCTATGAAAGTTAGTCCATTAGTAATACTATAGTAAATTTATATCATCTCCTGTTAGAATCTCCATGATCCTTCTATTGTACTCTTTTAGTGATTATTGTTCCGCTTGTATGGAAGATAAACACTGTCAGTCACAGATAGTAGGCAACTTAGGTTATACGTTATGAGATAGCATTCCAGAGTACCAAGTCTGAAAAAATTCAATAAAATGAGCAAATATGGTGAAGTGAAGACCTCTTCACTAGGATCACTTGTAAATGCTATGCTTCTTCTTCAGAGGTAAATTTGATGTTTTTGTAAAACCATGTATTGTTTGTATGCTACTTCCCATGAGAAATTTGAGTTTGGAGAAGCGAAACCATGTTAATTAAAGTTGCGCAAGTCTCACGTTCATTCTATTTTGTGAAACTGAGAAAACATTTAGAGTTCTCAAATTCATCTTATACTAATATAAACAAAATAGGTAATTGTTTGTTGAAGCCTTATTTTGGTGAAGCCTTTTTACATGACAACGATACCCCCATTAAATAAGCCTTTAATCAATGTTTGTATATTTACAGGAATGCCATTATTTTAAAAAGAGATCAAAAAAATTAAAACTTAGATATCTTTAAAAATATATTTCGGATTTTTGTAAAATTAGTATATTTGGAAAGCTCTTTGAATTATCTACATAATGAGTACAAACAAGAATATATATATTTTTTTAATTTTTTTTCTTCATTATTATCAAATTTGGTGTTGTTAAAAGAATCTCATTCAAGCACTAGTGGAAAATGGGTGTTTACCGACCCACATCGGAGACCCTCATTGACGGTAGTTAGACCGATGACCATACATAGCGGTCTCTGATATGATAAAAATAAGGAAAAATTCCGAGAGCATTAGTAGCGGTCTCTGAATAATTACTATTTTTCCCTAAATCTGCTAACGATCCCGCGACCCCTGAAAACCGATTTAGATTTGATATTTTTTTTATTATTTGATCGAGAATATAAATATTTCTTTCTCTCTCTCATTTCCAATTTCACTTTCTCTTTCTTCTTCTGCTATCGGTCTCCCTTCCTCTCTAACCTAAGGAACTGGCTCCATGGAAATGGATAAATCAGTAAACCTTAGATGTTGTTTCGACCAAAATAATAAAAACCCACCCTTCTCTTGATTCTTCTTCTGAAATGGAGAAACCATTAAACCTTAGCTAAACACTCGTTTCCCTTCACTATTTTTTCTCTGGTCTCTCCACCTTCAACTCACCACTTCTATCACCCCCACAGATAGTAGATCATCATACTCCACTTCCATCACCACCACAACAATACCTTCTCCTTCATCTTCTCGATTGATTTAGTTCGTATGCTCAAAATCAAAGAAACGCACAAAAACCCTAGAATACAAATCTGTAATGATTCTCATAACCTAATTATTTTCTTTTTTTATCATCAGATTGGGAAAACCCTAACTTTCTCCCTCAAAAATCAACAGGTATAAACCTTAATTTTTCTTGTATCTCACCTGTCTCTACTATCGTTCTCTGAATTCTTATCTTTATTTTCTATTTTTAGAGATCTACACCTCCCTTCTGATTAATTTGTGGTTTTTCTTTGAAGATTGTTCAAGAGGTTAATCAATTTTAGGTTAGACGTTTCTTACAAGGTGAGAAGAAAAAACCCTTTACTTTATAAATCTAAGGTTTTAATAAATTTTGTTTATTTCCGAGGATTTTGATTTTTTGGGGGGATTTCTTTCTGTGTGTATTAGTATTATTTTGTTGAATTCTGATTTTTCAATTTTTGATTTCAATTTCTGTGAGTTAATTCTATAGATTTTGTTATGTCTGATTTCTAGTTTCAATTTTAGATGAATTATAAGATCTTTAAAGCATGGTTATGTTTATGATTTCAATTTTAATTTGGGTTTGTACTCGATCTATGTTTCAGATGGAGGTTGGAATATTCTTAATGAGGTTTTTTGAAGGATAGGCAGAAGATGAACTAGAGAATTTCATGTGGTAATAATTGCTTTTTTGAGTCTTAAGTGATTCTAAATTCTCTAATCTTTTGTTACTCAACCATGATTGTTTATTTACTTCATCATGTGTTTCAGGCGTTGGCACTGCAGGTCAGGCATTGGAATTAAATGTTTTTTGATCTTATAAGTCACATTAAATGTAAAATTTCATAAGAACATTGTCTGAATTGGAACATATCACATCATATCAGAAATTTGTGTGTTGTCCTGCGGCACCTCGGCTCGATTTCATGGCACTTAGGTAATGAAACGATTTACAGATTTTTTTCATGAAAATTTGGTCCTTTTATAGACGAATCAACTGGGTTTTACGTATTATTCTCTGAGCTAATTGATGTAAGACATGCATATTCTTAATCAGATCTACTATACAATGATTTTGACTTATATGCTTCGCAAACTAGCCTGAGACTCATATTGATAAGCATTAGTTATCAAAAAATATCCCAACATGATATTCAATGTTGTAGTCAAGATTATGCAATTTGAAGTATACCATATTGTGTACCAACTGCCCTGCACTTTTGGAAGTTCAATTTTAAGAAGAGTTGACACTTGCAACGTGATTCAACCTTAGTTCTTACCCAGGATTTTAGCACATCGAACTATCAATCTGTAGAGGTTAGGTTTCTTGATTTGGAGAAGAAATTGTTTCAGTTGTGATACTTTTAGTATTCTTTATGAAATCTGGAATTTTGCTTGTAACTGCGGTGAGTAGGCGTCTTTACGGATGTTTATAAGTATGTTAGAGATTTATTTATCTCATGATGTCTAATGAAGATTATATAGGGGGTTGTTGTCTTTCTAAAGAGCCATTGTTTGTTTGATTTGAATCAAGGATGAGTGTTTTCTACACCCTGAAAATTTGGCCCTCGTGCTGTTTTCAGGGGTGTTAGAGGTTGAAACTGAAGTGAGTTTTAACCACCCTTCATTGTGAAGGTTGTATTGTTTAAATAGGTGTCTCTGAATTCATATTGGCGGTTTGCAAAGTTGAGGTTTGAATAGCGGTCGAGGTGGAAACTTACGTTACTTTTTCATAACCATTGATGGATTTTGAAGTGTTAAATATATCAAATGACATTTTATGATATTATTTGCGCAAGTATTTGAAATGCTTACTATTAGCCTTCCTTCGTAAGTAGTTTCATAGAACAAGATATAGTTTGGCTTTTGTTTCTTGATGCATTTCTTTTAATTTCATCGAGAGATTAGTGAATGTATAGAAAATCATTTTTTTCTTTTGGCTTAGTTGGTTACACCTTTCCAGTTAGAGAAGCAGTTGGTGCAAATGAACAACTTTCGGAGTATATTTATGTTCATATTGCTTTTGATTTAGTGAACAATAAGAATTGATTTGTGGGCTTTCCGTACATTAGATGTTAAATTTGGTTATTGGATCTTCCAATGTTTATGTGTAGTGACTCTTACTTTATATTAAATATATCTTTATGCCTTGAAAGACACATGGTTTGCAGCTTGTCATATTATTCGATAGCAGGAAATTTAGCTAGGTTATACCGTGTATTTCCGTTTTACACTGATTTCTATATGTGTTTTTGTAGATTGATACACATAATTGAAAACTAGATCTTCCAAAGTTTATGTGTAGTGACGATACAAGTATGGTGGGGGGCATGAGTTCATCTGAAGCTACTAGAGAGTGACACCAGGTGATTAAGATTTATTTGAGTATTAAAACTAGATATGTTTTTGTTTTTGTTATGTCACCCGTCATTTGTTGGACTAATGAGTATGGTTGTTCAAGTTTCGGGTTGCACCTAAACTTGAAGATGGAAATTCTATCCACCTTCTATCGCATTGTCATCAGTCTAGGTACTTTTCCTTTGCAATACCTATCATTTGAGTAGATCTTGATGACATTGATATAACTTTGCAAGGTTGTGGAGGGGTATATCACTAGATGGCATAGCACTAGATGTTCCAACAATAAGTTTAAAGAAGTCCAAGGTGGTGGGAAGCCTCCTGGTGTTTTGAAAACTTTACGTGGAGTTCTCCCATCTTCTGTCATTGACATGCAAAACTGTAAGTTGCGATCTCTCTAAATATTGGTTGATGTTTATATTAAAATTATATTTGGATATGTATTCTTATTTTTCTCAAGTAATTTTCTTTGTTGTTATCTGTGCAAAGATGCAGTACGTTATGGACAGGAGTTGGAGCACATTTTGGGTAATACTTCTTTCTTATTTAATCAATCTTTTGTCCTGTCTCTATAATGTCTTGATAGGTGTCGACTTGTTTCAAAATTGTGCATGGATTTCTCACAGTGGATGCTTAATATACCATGGTTGCTTGATTTGTATTTTGCTGCTTTGGATTCAAGTTGACCTGCAACAATAATTTTTACTTCTGTTTTGATGTGTAGTCACCTTAAAGTGGATTATGAAAGTTCAAACAATATCTATGTTCATTTAACTTGATTTTGTGCACATGCAAGCATTATAATCCTCAATATGTGTAGTTTGATAACATGTTAACAAGTCTTGGTTGTATGTGCAACTAGTTTAGCATATGCAGGATCCCAAAATGAGCAGGTGCAATCTTTAATTTCACAACGTATCAATTTGTTCTTTGTTTTAAAGGTGTTTCATGATAAGTAACTGAGTTTGGTGATTAAGATGTTTGATAACAAAAGGATCTCAACAGTTATGTAGGGAAAGTAATGTGTCTATTAGTTGCATATATATGAACCTGGGTTTGCTCCATCTAGTTTATGGCGAGTAGTTTGCTGTCTACAACATAGATATTCGACTGGTGGAAGAGAATAAGATAAGTCTGTGTGTATTTGAATTTTCCAGAGTGTCTTCCACCATGATAGTCTGAAGGATAAAGCCACCCGCAATATGTTATTGGTTCTCTTCATTTTATCTTCTTGATTGATACCGTCTAGTTGTATTAACAAGAGTATAATAACAATGCATGTTTGCAGATTGATCTGTGCAAGCAACATGCAGATGGTTTAAAGAACTCCGAAGAGGAGGATATGAACTTGTGCGTATTGTTTCTTTGTTGCATGCTCGCTCCATGGGAATTTCCCATGAAGATTGGTGTATTTGCTCTATCTTGTTGGTATCGCAAGTTTCGCGCAAATGGTATACTTCCGTGTCTGGAGTTATAACCGGAATAAACTTTGAAATTCTCATCAACTTGTTTATAGATTAAATTTTTTATTTATGGTACACATATGCTTTACCGAATTACAACCTTAGATTTGCTTTTCAGGTTGCAATGGAGGAATCTTGGAAAATGAGAGCAGGGACACATCACATGGATTTTATGCTTTTTATGAAGTATTGGCTAAGTTCATCGTCATCGGAGGAGGTTATCGTTGTTTAATCAATTGTCTATTAGTTTAGCATGTTGTTGTTAGAACTTAGTAGCTAGCTTGGACATGAACTCAGAATTTCATCCTTTTTTATTGTAATTTTATAAACCATGAATGAATGTCAATTTGAGTTAAATTTGAATTTCAGTTTGGGTTACATTTGAGTTAAATCTGAGTTAAATTTGCCTTGATTTTGCCTTGACTTTGACTTGAATTTCATTTGACTTGACTTGACTTGACTTTCGTTTGACCTGACTTGACTTTGATGCAGTCAGATTATTTCAGATTTAGCCATTCAGGCATTTCAGCATATCTAAATCTATATTTTTTTTATATTATAATTCAAATCTGAGACCCACGGCTAAGGGTCTGGACCTCGTTACCCTTAAAATCGGTCGTTATTTTGAGACCCACGGCTAAGGGTTGTAAGAAATAGCGATGCTTTATCAGAGACCCCAACAAAGACGGTTAAAAATAGTCATATAACTCGTATATATGACTTGTCCTAACGGTCGCGGAACTGCTAATTTCCACTAGTGAAGCATGTGCATCGCACATGGGGTATTACTAGTATCTTATAGAGTTTATAGTCGTAATTTTTGTACTGTGTTTCAAGAACGCTAGTCCTTCTTGGAACTACTTGCCTTGACTAATCGATTCTTTTTTTTTTTCTTTCTGAAGACCATTTCCATGATTAAGCACCTCAAATTAAACTTCTCCATTGTTTTCTTCTTATTATTTTTTGTGCCAGTATTTTGAGTGTGATACTAGGCGGTTCTGGATCCAATTAGCTATGTACAATCCTTTAAAGTTTTACTTATTTTTCTATCTATAATGGGTAAATAAATGACAGTTTGTGGGATATCCCTTGTCAGGTGGACTGGTAAGATTGTAGTCTTCGCATAATAATTGATCACTAAGTTAAAAGTTGACGGTTGAAGGTTCGTAAAATGCAACTGTTAGATCAAACTTATGGTCTTTGTATGGATTCAATAAACATAGGAGGTTAAATTAGTACCCTATTTTAGTTTTCTCCAAAAATTGCTTCAACTGGGTGTTTCTTTTCATGATTATGGGATAATTGTAATTCCTAATGTAGATGACCTTCCTACAAAAGCGGTTGCAAAAGAGGCCATATATATTAGAGGACTATCAAAGGCGTGCTTCAAGTTTGTTGAGTATAGCTACCATGTCTGGTTATTCTTAGGTATAATATTCTATTCATTCTTTTGTCACAATCTTATTGATGCCAGTTACATGTGCTACAAAATGTAGAGCACCAAAAGTTTGTTTCTCCTGTTTATAATCGTGGTGCTTCACTTTTATTTTTTTTCGTGAAACAATCCTGTGGCAGGTTTCCATACCATTGGGACTTCAAGCTCTTTAAAAGAAAATGCAAGCATCTATCAGTGTCGATCCTACTGCGAAGAAAACCGAGAAGACGTCTCCCAAGGCCCATAAGAGGTATAGAACTACACTCATTCCATTTCAAAGCTTCCAGTTTTATTAAAAAAAATAAATTTTTGATGTTCATCTTTGTTTCTTTTTCTTTGTTCTCTTATCCATGGACGAATTATTTAGTTTTGTTTGTATTAATAAATAAAAACATTGTTAGGCCTCTTGGATCGTTACAAGTGGAGAATCAATTGCAACTCGTTATTGTTAAGTAGTAGTAACTTATTCTGGCATTTCATAATAGTTATTGATGTCACATGAAAACAAGCAATGTACATTTTCCCTACTATTTTTGTTTTTTTTTCTTTCGTAATTCTCTGTGTGTTCACATGCAAAATATTTTATTTTGCATTGTATATACACACCATGATGTTAGAACATCGACCGGAGGAAAATCAATTTTTAGATTTGTTTGTTACTATCTAGCCAAATTTTGTTACTGCCAACCCACTTGTGATATGAACTACTACTCTGTACCCTGTGTAATAATAGGTGATGGTGAAGCTAAACCAACTATATAAGGAAATGAAAGATGGATATGCAATAACAGATGGAATGATCTCACTCCGAAGTAAGCACTTTTTTGGTGTAATAATTATTATAGTTTCAAGTTATTTTTTTGATCTTCGACCATTATCTAGATTTTTTAACGACATTCCTTTAGTTTTGAATGTAAATTATGTCGAAAAGAATGCTATATAAGACTTATAAAAATCAGGATTGATTGCAACATGGGTTTGTAATACATAATACAATTTTTTTTCTCTTCATCTATCTTGATGGATTGTGATGACCATCCATATGTTCCGATGAAAATTAGGTCTTCTAATTGATATACAATGGTATATGAAGGTGCATAATAAATATTCAGGCGCAGAAATCTACTGGAAATATCGTCACAATTTTTTTTTCACCTGTAAATATTTTTTCAACGTATATAAACGTTACAAAAATTAGTATAATACGTTGCACAAATTTAAGAATCCGTTGCTCAAATTGCAAAAATAAACGTTGCTAAACCGGTTGACCAACGCTTATATAAGTTGCACAAATTAATTTGTGCAACGGATTCACTAGTGGAAAATGGAAGTAAAACCACTGCCAGTACAAGAAGTAATATCACTAAAAACGACTTTTTCCATCAGTTGGAATTTAGAAGTAGTTTTTCTCCAAAACGACTGTTTCTGGCAAAGGTTGATTTCTTTAAAACAACTCATCGCTTTTCACGCTTACTAATAGCTACTGACAAACACAGTATTTTTTATTGACGATAATTCAAAATAAAATAAAAATTGATTCAGCTGAATCCAAAGCTGATTCAACTGAATCACAAATTATAATAATGACTTTAAAACCGAATTTCACAAAATTAAATTGATAGGAATTTAAAATTGAATTGGTATTGAAAGTGTATTCAGTTTACAATTTCAACTAAATACTGCGAGTTCCAAGTATGAAAAAAATATCTAACATAAGTTGGAACACCTTAACGGCTTAACCCATGTTCCTATTACAAGATTTACAACCATAAGTTTCAAAACATGAAGGCAAGAAAAAAAATAAAGATAAAAATTCCACTTCAATGCCAAGATCAATAACCACATGATTCTGTGAAGAAAACAAAATGCCAAGTTCAACTCAGTGAAGAAAAATGCCAAGTTCAACCTGTGAAAAAAAAAATGCCAAGTTCAACCTGTGAAGACCACATGTTAAGGTTTGCCATCCTGAATTAGACCCTTTAATTGAAACAGATTGAACATCACCGGCACCGCCAACGTTGGTGATCAACACCAAGTTTAAGTAAGAGTGGTCGTTTATGGTAAACCTTATGCCTCCCCTCTTTATACAAGACACCCTGTAGACAAAGTACGCGAATATTTCAGAATTATGATAAATCAGATGCCGGAATATTTACATTTTCGATTAATTTATACAACAAGCATACCTTCCAAATGAGACAAGGATGATTCTAGATTGGTATGTTCTGATTTGTAAGAATGCAGGCTCAGCTAATTCAAAGTGCTGAAGAGGAGGATTGCACCAACCACCATTATCATTCGACTGAGCAGGATTAGGAGGACATAAATTTGTTGCTATAACGAGAATCGTCCCAGAGTTACACCATCTAGGATCATTTTCACATCTCAGCTCGTAACACGACCCACAACTTAACCCATTGTTGAACAAGGAAGTGCTGAGTGCTGCTGTGTTAGTTCCATATCCTTGAATGAAATGCAAACTATAAATTCATCTGAAATTCATTATAGCTGTCAGCAACATCTATGGAGATAATTTTTCTAGCTCCATCTATGGTTTCCTATCAGTAAAAATGAAGGGTGGAGACATTGAAATGCACATGACTGAGTTCTGTAAATGCTAGGTAATTTACAAAACTTCTGCAAATGTATCACTCTCATTTCCGAGAAGCTCCACTAATATCTGCTCATACAGGAAAGCGAATCAGATGTGACAATGATACATATGTAAGAGAGAGAGAGAGAGGCCAGTGGAACCAAAATCTTTCTTTAAACACATACAATAGCCAATTTTCCTTCGATAATCCACTGCTTCTATATGAACATGACGCTGTTGAGGTCGATTGAGAATATTTAACATAACTACTACAAATCGAGCCTTCTTAACTCCATAACAAACTCAAATCAATCAACTAATTCCATCCAATGCTAATTTCAGCTTCCATTCCATGCTGACAGATTCATCTGCACCTGAAGTATAAACAATATCAAAAATAAAGGAACTTCAATTAAACCCCTAACAAAGAAATTGAATAAAGGAATTGGATGTAATACTGAAGATTACCCGTAACTCAAAGAAATCCACAGATAATTCATAGTTGAAAAAAAAATCTAAACCTTTTCATCACTGATTTCTGTTGTACTCTTCTTTAATATACTATTGAAGATGAAACGAAAGGATTTCATTTCTTCTTTGGATACGGATCGAAGAAATTGAAGAAATCGAAAAAATTACAGAAATTGGAAAAAGAAGAAAATGTTACGGATTGAAGCAATTGAAGAAAGAATAAATGTTTTAATCAAAGAAATCAAAGAAAGTATTACAGATCGAAGAAACTGATGCAAACCATGGGTTCCTGGAGAAACGAATTGTATGACGACTGCTGGGTTTTTGATTAAATGAAGTGTATTAGAGAACGAATTATAATTAAACAATGGATTCGGGGTCAGGGTTTCGTTGTTTCATTTTGGTGGAAATGGTGAAGAAGATAAGATAATATGAAAAAGAGAACGCATCTAGGTTAGATTTAAAAGCCGAAGGAGTTCATACGGAGATATAGATATAGATAGAGATAAGGAGAGAGAGGACTATAGACGTTGCTTTCTCTCACAGCCGTATTTCAAGTCCAATAAAAGCTATTAGGGAGATGTGTATTTTGACTCAAATACCCTCTAAGAAAACAACTGTTTCAGAGACAAGTTTTAATAAAACAACTGTGACTCACAACACCAATAGTTATAGCTGTCCGGTATCAGTCGTTCTTATGAAACCTAGGAAGTTGTAAAAAACCAATAATCCACTAGTGATTTTGGAGTTGCACAAAAATTTTCTACACCATATTACCAACGGATATAACCGTTGGTTAAATTCATTTGCAACGCGTATATCCGTCCCAAATCAGCTATTTTGGTGTAGTGATGATAAAGTCAACTGGTCGTTCATATTAAAACTTATGAACTGTTTGGGTTTTGATAACACTTTTGTGCATTGGATTAATCTTTGTGTCAATACAGTTTCGTTTCAGGTGCTGGTTAATGGATCTCCGAGTGAACCATTTATACATGCAAATGGACTCAAACAGGGAGACCCTTTGTCCCCTTTTCTGTTTATAATTTGTCTCGAAGCCCTATTAAGACTCATTAATAAGGGAGTAAAGGAGAAATATATTTATGGTTTTTATGTATCCAAGGGCGCACCTGTGGCTTCGCATTCTCTTTATGCATATGACTGCATTATTTTCCTTAAAGCTACTTATAGGAATGCGTGCAATCTAAGGAGTATTCTTGATAATTTTTGAAGGTGGTCAGGACAGCTAATTAGTGATGCTAAATCAACTCTTCTCACATCTGCAAATCTGGGAAGGAGTTTTTCTAGAGGAATGACAAATGATTTGAGTGTTCAAGTCACTAAGGACCCATGTAAGTATCTTGGAATTCCTTTGCAGTGGGGTAGAATTAGTTCAAACACCTATATGCATATTGCTGAAAAGATGGATAATAGGTTACATGGATGGAAGTCAAAAACTTTGAATCCAGCATGTAGAACTACGTTGATAAAATCTATTTTAGATCCCATTTCTAATCATATTATGAACATTCTTAAACTGCCTTCACGTCTGACTTCTAAGTTATAAAGATATAAGAGGAATTTTTTGTGGGGAGGTGACAAGGATAAAAGGAGTTTGAATAAGGTTAGTTGGGAAAAGGTTTGTAGACCTGTGGACTTTGGAGGTTTGGGTGTGAGAGACTTGGAGCTAAATAATTTAGCTTGACTTGCCAAAATGACTTGGAGAGTCTCTGTGAACACTAATTCTGAGGTCACTAAGTTACTAAAAGCCAAGTATTACCCTGATACTTATTTTTGGAATTGTGCTCAAAAGAAAAAGTGTTCGGTCAGTTTGAGGAGTATCCTCAAAGGAAGATATACTTTCAAATCTTGCCTTAGGTGGAGTATTGGGAATAGAGAGAATGTGAGTTTATGGAATGACCCATGGGTAACGAACCTTCCTCTTTCTGTGATTGCTGATTTATCTAACCATAACTTAACTGAATTGAAGGTTAGGGATATCATAAACGCGGAAGAGAGGACATGGGACTTGACATCCATAGATAGGTTTATTTCTGACCAGGTAGATGAGAATTTTAAGGCCATATCAATTAGTAGTATGAGTTATGATGACTGACTTGTTTGGTCATATGGTAAAACTAGTGAGGTAACTGTTTGAGAGGCTTATTAATTTCTTATCTCTAATAAGATGGGTGAAGCGGTACCTAATCTTGATTGGAGGTTCCTGTGGAGACTTAATTTCCCACATAAAATTAAATATTTCTTATGTATTTTGTGCCATAACAGACTAAATCTTAATGAATCTCTCAATCGCAAACATGTTAGTCCTCATCCTGGTTGCATTCTTTGTAATAAGGACTTTGAAACTACTTACCATCTGTTTTTTGGATGCAGCTCTGTCGGACCTATATAGAATAATATTAGGAACTGGATTGGTTTCCAGCCTAATTCGGATTATATGAATCCCACAACTTTGAAAAATTATTGCAGGTTTGTAGGGAAGATAGGTGGCGTGGATTGGCAAGATATTTTTACATTCATTTTGTGGCACATTTGGATTGGCAGGAATGACTGGATTTTCAATAAGAAGGTGTTCCTTCATTATAAGATCCTTGCAAGAGCTATAAAAAGCTCAAAGGAGTATCTCAGTGCTTGCGGCGGACTTGAAAAACGAGAAGCTAGAACTGTAGAGATTACTGTTCCATGGATCTTTCCGAAGCAAGGGTACATCAAACTAAATTGTGATGGAGCCTCAAATATTGTCAAGGATGCATGAGTTGGTGGAGTGATAAGAGAAAATAATGGTGTCTTCCAAGCATGTTTTGCTAAACATATCTACAAGAATGATAATAACGTAGCTAAGGTCTGGGCTATAAGAGATGGATTAATGTTGGAGAAAACCATTGGTGTAAGAAGAATTGAAGTAGAAACTGATTTTACTTATGAAGTTCAATTATGCAATAAAGAGATGACGACACCATGGGTCGTGAGAGGACTGATCAAGGATATTCAAGATCTAATGCGAAGTTTCGACGATGTTGTCATAGCTCAACGATATAGAGAAGCTAATTCAATTAATGTCTACATTGCAAAAGCGAGTACAACCAAGGAAATGGAGGGGGTTTGGTTCTTACAACCTCCCGATGCAATTACTCGTTATCTTGGTGATGATTACAGAGGAAGAGCAGATGTGAGAAATGTTAGGCTAATTAGTTAGTTTGTGTTTATATGTTGCTTATCAAAATAAAATAAAATGTAATTACCGGCACGAGAGCACAACGTTACATTGGTAACGATGATATTGAGCCAAGATATGTAACTAAGTTCCCTAACTAAACTCTGGATAAGTTGTCTCTCACACAAACAATATTTTATTGAGTTTATTCTTAACATGCTAGTCAAGGAATACATATGTACCTTGATCTATAATTTTATTCCAATAATTATGATTTTATTTTTATTTTGTTTTAAGACCTCTTTTATAAGAAGAGGTCTACTAACATGCCATGCAGTAAGGCAATAAACATAGAAAATCCAAACATCTTATCAATCAAACTCAATTTCAACACCTTGAATTGTAACAACCTCTTTTCCTCTTCCTGAATCTCTTGGTGTTATAGTAACTATAATATC
Source organism: Papaver bracteatum (assembly GCA_023529315.1). Lineage (NCBI taxonomy): Eukaryota > Viridiplantae > Streptophyta > Magnoliopsida > Ranunculales > Papaveraceae > Papaver > Papaver bracteatum. Next base: position 282,621 of record JAJJWX010003940.1, on the reverse strand, counting down.
ATTTCCAGCATCTAAATTCAAGAATATCAGTTATTCCTAACTTCAAACAAGTCTTGAATTTCTGGTCTTCCTTTCCATGATTATGTGGTACATTAGTAAAACTACTTGCAAATTCACTTGATTCAGGTCCTGCATCGTCTTCATCATTGATTGAGACGTCAAATGTCACAAGAGCACCTCTATGGAGCTCAATCCCTTTTATAACCAATCTCTCTTCTTTTTCATCTTTTTCTTCCTTGCTTCGTGATTTTGTCTTTGGTCTTTTAACTAGAACTTGTACCGTCTTATCGAGTATTACAGGGAATTGAGTACTGACCACTGATTGTTTCTTTGTTATTATCTTCTCGACCGTCCTAGCTTTAGGAGTAGGTTTTGTATTCCTCCAAGGAATTTCCACATCTTGATACTTATACCTTAGATTCTCTTGTTTCAAATAATCTTTAACCTTCAAATTAACATGAGATTATCATCATTGTATAAGCTATCCTAAAATACTAAATCTATAACAATAATAATCATGACCTTCCTCCAAATCAAAATCAACCAAAGGTATGTATGGACTCTCAGAACAGAGGGATAAACGTACCTTTACCCTCACGAGCTGTCGGTTCTCATCGTAGAAAAGAGAACCAGGATTTAAGAAATCGGGATCAGTGAAATCCTTGGGTCTTCCACCCACAATTTTCCATATGGTCCATATCCGATCACAGTTTGCATGATGACCAAAAAAGATTGGAACCCTAGCTGTGAAATAGAAATGACCCATGTCTTGCATACGATCTTGTTTTCTGTACCTCCAGTCCATAGATGAACTCGACCATGTGCTTCATTCTCAAGTGTTCCTGCACCAGGGTCCGGTGATCCTCCGGCGTAGAGTGGGGATCCAAGGAAAAGGTTTGTTGTCTTTCCAACGGAGACCACTTGATTATACATAGAATTAATATTTTTGGTACATGGTTGCTTATCCGGGAGGTTAAAATCTTTACCAGCAGCGTAATTAAGATCAATTATATTTGGTGGTTGATGTTTAGCATCACGAAATTTATCATAAAGAGAAGAAACTCGTTTTGTATACATCAAAGGCATTGTCATACCAGAACGAGTATCCCAATTCCAATACGGTAGAGAAAACGTTTGATGACCGATTAGAATACCCAAGATTTTCTCATGGAAGTAAAGTGTAGGGATTAAATATCACACTCATAGGAATCATGCGAAGTAATCATAAAATAAAGGAGTGAGATGATATCGCACACAGCATATCCCATATGACGGAATCAATGACGTCACGAATTCAGGAATAAAGTGTGAAAGCTATGCGAAGTTCAATAGCCCGTACGAGAAGGTATAATATAAGCATGCGAAGACATCGCACGTCAGATTTGAAAATAGAGGCTTTGTTAGCTGACCTCCACTACGTAAACTCCTATATATAGGACCAACCACCATTATATTGAGAGAGATCTTTTTTGAGAGTTGAGATAGAACTTTAGGAGAGAGAAAGTGATTTGTTCATCAAGTTAAGGTTTTATCTCTTCCCTTTGTATTGATTTCTAAACTTAATAAAATTCTTATGTGTGTTTTCTCCGTCATGATTAGCTAGTTATCAAAGGGTGTGGTAGTAGGATTTCTACTACAACATAAAGATAATTTCTATGGAATGGAAATTAAAGAAAAGCCACGAGGAATGACCTTTTAGGGAAACCGGATAAAGATTGATCATGATGTGGTATTAGAGGTAGAAAGCAATACAAATATTGATGTAGGCCGAAGAAGAAGATAATTGAATAAGAAGAAGAATAAACATAGGAAAAATAAGATAGTTTGATAAAATTCGATTGATAAAAAGATGTGTCTACACAAGAATAAGAGTATCCTTTATATAGGCTTAAGAAAATAACTAAACTAGGAAACATAAACGAAAAGAAAATCTAAAAGAGTTCTAAAATAAAGAAAGACATAAACTAAGTAAACTTAGAAGCCAAGCTTCTATGCGGAATCTTCTGGAATAAGTGTATGCCCTGCATCAATCCCCCCTTAGTGAATGAAACTCATCCTCGAGTTGTTAGTGAAAATCAATAAGTCATTATCCTCATGAAAGGTGAAAATCTCTTGCACATTAAATGTGTTTGAAATATTCCAGTCGCTTGGTAATTAAATCAATAACATACGCATTATCACTGATCTTCTTTAAAACCTTGAAAGGACCATACTTTTTCATCTTGGTTTTGTTGTAAGTCCCCACTGGAAATCTTTCCTTTAGCAGATGGATCATGACTAATTCACCTTCTTTGAAAATCTTCAGTCGTTTGTGTTTATCAACATCTTCTTTATACTTTGAATTAGACTTTCCTAGCTTAGTATTTACTAAATTGTGTAGCTCAGTAGCCTTGTCCACAAAAGAATCTGCAGCTGTACTTATACTCTGAGTGTTAGGTAATACCACCAAGTCAAGTGTATGATTGGGGACCTTAGAATATACAAACACAAATGGAGTTTTTCCTGTAGAAAGATTAATAGAAGTATTGAAAGCAAACTCCATATGAGGAAGTAAAATATCCCACCGTTTGCTATTGTTCATGCATTTAGCTGTAATGATATTACCAAGTGAACGATTCACTACTTCCATTTGGCCATCAGTTTGTGGATGAGAAGTTGTGCTAAACCGTAAAGAAGTCCCCAAACGCATCCAAAGAGTCTTCCAAAAGTAGCTTAAGAACTTAGTATCTCTATCAGAAGTGATGGATTTTGGAACTCCATGTAGACATACGATTTTATTGAAGAACAATATAGCTACGTTTGAAGCATCAGTAGACTTTTTACAGGCAATAAAATGAGCCATTTTAGAATAACGATCAACTACGACCATTACAGAGTCATTAACTCTAGCATTACGAGGAAAAACAAGTATAAAATCCATACTCACGTCAACCCAAGGTGCATCAGGAATGGGTAATGGAGTATATAATCATGTATTCTGAATTGTACCCTTATCTCTCTGACAAACCATGCACTTTTGTACAAATTTTTGTACGTCTCGTTTCAACGAAGGCCAATAAAATCTTTCTTCGACAAGTGCGATGGTTTTATCTCTACCAAAATGACCACCAAGACCACTACCATGCAATTCACTTATAAGGTGTAAACGTAAAGAGCCTTGAGGAATACATAAACGATTACCTTTAAAAATAAAGCCATCTTGAATGAGAAAATCATCAACCTCATGACTTTGAGAACTACATAAGTGCCATAATTTACGGAAATCTTCATCCTATAGATACACATCTTTGATGTAATCAAATGAAAAACTCTCATTGCGAATTGTGACTAGGAGATGACTTCTTCTACTTAGAGTATCGGCAGCTTGATTCAACTTACCACTTTTGTGCTTCACAGAGAAGGTATATTTGTTGATTATAATTTATAGATAACCATCTATCATGCATTCTGTTAACTTTAGCAGAAGTATTCAAAAATTTCGGTGCATGGTTGTCACTATTGACAACAAATTTTCTATGTATCAAATAAGCATGCCACTATTTGAGAGCATGGACAAGAGCAACTAACTATAATTCATAAGTAGACCATTTTTATGTGCATCTGAATTCTTTTCACTATGATATGATATTGGATGACCTTCTTGTGATAAAACAATGCCAATTCCAACAATGGATGCATCTCAATCTATCTCAAAAGGTTTGTCAAAATTTGGTAAAGCAAGAATTGGTGCAGAACAAAGTTTTTCTTTCAGAACATTAAAGCTTCTGTCCATGGCTTATGTCCATTAAAACTTCTCCTTCTTGAGGCAATCAGTTAAGGGTGCAGAAATAGTGTTAAAATTCTTCACAAATATTCTATAAAAGGAAGCCAAGCCATGAAAACTACGTATATCTCTAAGAGAAGTAGGAACTGGCCAATCTTTAATTTCTCGAACTTTAGAAGGATCGACATGTATGCCATGATTAGATATCACATACCCCAAAAAGGTTACAGATGAAGCCATGAATATACACTTCTTCAAATTAACATATAAGTAGTTATCAACAAGAACTTGAAATACTTGTGACAGATGATCAAGGTGTTCTTGCTCACTTCGACTAAAAATCAAAATGTCATCAAAATACACAATAACGAATTTACTAAGAAAGGGTTGGAGAACCTGATTCATGAGTCGCATAAAGGTACTTCGTGTATTAGATAATCCAAATGGCATGACAAGTCATTCATATAAACCTTCACGAGTCTTGAATGCGGTATTCCATTCATCTCCTTCTCTAATTCTTATCTGATGGTATCCACTATGCAAATCCAATCTTGTGAAGATAATAGAACCCGAAAGAAAATCGATCATGTATTCAATACGACGTATATGAAATCTATAAGGAATTTTAATTCGATTTAATACTCTGCAATCGATACACATTCTCTATCCACCATATTTTTTTGCTTACTAAGAAAGAAGGAAAAGCACAAGGGATTTTGCTAGGTCTTATTAATCCCTTTTGAAGTAAATCAGTTACTTGTCTTTGCAAAATATCATGTTCTGTAGGACTCAACCTATAGTGTGCTTGATTAGGTAGAGATGCCCCTGGAATAAAATCAAGATAGTCTTGAATATCCCTTAATGGTGGTAAAGTATTTGGTAATTTATCTGGAAATAAAACACTATAGTGAGATAACAAAGGTTGAACTTTGTCAGGTAACTCAATCATAGGTTTAGATTCTTCATGGAAGTTTAAAGAATGTTTTTGTTGTAGAGAATAAACAATAGTGGCAACAATAACATTGGTTTTGTCTTCACAAAATTCTCGAATATCTGTAGATGATTTTGATGGACACAAAATTTTTGTTTTCCCATTATGATTGAAAGTATAAGTATTGTCGAAGCCATTGTGTACTGCTTGAAGATCATATTTCCATGGTCGACCGAGAATAAGATGTATGGAAGTCATATCAATAACATCACAAAGAACCGAATCTTCATAGCCTTCAAACTTGAAAGTTACATAACATTGGTGAGTAATATCTTGAGTAGTTGATTTATTAACCCATCCTACAGAGTAAGGAACTGGATGAGGATGTACTGGCAGACCAAGCTTTTTAACCACGTGAGTAGCAACATAATTTTCGACACTCCCACCATCAATAATCATGTGACAATTTTTTTCACCAATAAAACACTTTGATCGAAAGATACCGTGCCTTTATCAAGGACATGGTTATGTAAGAAGAAGTGGACGAATCATACCAAAAAATTCGTCTTCATCTTGAGTTTCAGGTGAATCTTCTTCATCTAGTTCATTAAAATCATCAGTGACTTCATTAATGAACTGAGTGTCACCAATAAAAGCATTAATTTTCCTACATTTACTAGACGTGTGCCCAGGTTTTAGACATTTATTGCACTTATCTCCTCAAAATTTAGCATAAGCATTATTGTTCTGTTGTTGTGGTGGAAATTGTTGTTGATTTCTGGTAGAAAAACGAATTCCAGAAGTAGTAGCGGCTCGATTTTGTTGAACTTGAGACTGTTGAACAGCTTGAATCTCCATTGGAGTTGGTAAATAGGTGCAGTATTCAAAGGAGGAGGCGTGTAAAGAGTAGTAGAGGTTGGTTTACGATATTCATGGCTACTATCATCTTGAGAAGAAGACTTTGAATAATACATTGGAGTAACTTCGTGAGAAAATTTTGGAAATGAAGTATTAGATTTGTAATTACCTTGATAACGGTTTTTTCTAGGTTGGGAGATCTTAGTTGAACGAAGAAGTCGACGTTCAATTTTAATCGCTTGTTGAGTAGCTTCAACCATGGTGAATACTGACTGAACCATTCCTTGCTGAATTAAAGTATTCAAACCCTCCACAAATCTTGCTACTAGTTATTCTTCTAATTCATGCAGTTCATTACGAGAAAGAAGATTATAAAATTCTGCGACATATTCCTCGACTAAACGTGTTCCTTGTCTACAGTGTTGAAGTCTAATAAACAATTGTTGGTTGTAATTTTTTTCAAGTAATTTAGCTCATAGTAATTTGCGCATACGATTCCAAGTACAAATGGGAGGTTTGGAAGTGGTAACTCTGTCATCACATAATCTCTCCCACCAAGCAACAACACCTCCTTTAAGTTTATATGCAACAAGACGAACTTTAGAATGGTCTGGAATCTCCATAAATTGAAAGAAAGCCTCAACTTCATAAAACCAACCTAAAAGTTCCTCTATTCTGAAACTACCATTAAAACTTGGAATGTCAGCCTTCAATTTGTATTCAGGCAAAGAACTATAAGGATTTTGTGAAGATTTAAGCCTTTTGTCTTCAATCCAAATTTTTTCTTGATGTTCTTCTTCATTATCTTCATCTTCACTGTCAGCAATAGAAAGAACAAAACTTTTCTTTGGTGTACAACCAATAAAACCCTCATGTTGTAGATTTTTTTTGATCTTTTTCATGATTTCGTCAGGAATATCATCGTTGTGAACAAACAGATTCTTCTTTGATGATGAAGGTTTCTTAGCTTTAGCTAGTAGCTTTAAGGTTTCTTCATCCTCAATCTTAAGAGTAGTTGCAAATTTGATGAGAATCAGATGAATATCTTCAAACTTCTTTTCAGATCTTTCATACTGAGTAAAGAAAGTTTTCTCAAGTTTTGTTAGGTTATCTGAAACTGTAGCAATATTTATATTAAGTAGCTATGCCTGCACTGGCGGTATTATTGGAAGTAATAAGATTTGTAAGCTCGGTAATAGCAGCGTCGAAAGCTTCTTGAGTAACGTTTCCATCCATAGATTTTTTTTCTTCTATTCCTTTTATTGATAATAAGGTTGCAAAAACGATAAAAACAGGATCTTAGTAAAAGTTGAAAAACCTAAACTAAGCGGATGATACCAATTGACGTGTTATTAGAGGTATAAAGAAATACAGAGGTTGATGTAGGATGAAGAAGAAGAGAATTGAATAAGAAGAGGAAGAAACGTAGGAAGAATAAGATAATTTGATAAAATTCGATTGATAAAAAGATGTGTCTACACAAGAATAAGACTAGCCTTTATATAGGCTTAAGAAAATAACTAAACTAGGAAACATAAAACGAAAAGGAAATCTAAAAGAGTTTTAAAATAAAGAAAGACATAAACTGAGTAAACTTAGAAGCCAAGCTTCTATGCAGAATCTTCTGGAATAAGTGTATGCCCTACATTAGATCATAAGAACCATTACACAGTAAGCACAATGGACATTAGCTTGTTGTTTAAAACTACATGGATCTTCATCGGGTAGAGCTTTCATAAATTGATAGGCTTCGTTATATTCTATATGAGCAGGTCGAAGAATCCTCAGAAAAGTAGCTTTAGACGGTAATTGAAAGTCGGCGATTTTTTTTTCGAAGGTGGTGGACAACAATTTACTTTTCTCGGTATTTTACCGCTGTTCGGGGTAATTGCTCGCTTACATTTTGATAAATCGGGTGGAGCTATTGGAACTGCCATGGCCATACGGTCATCAGCACCAAACCCAGCTGTTGTGGCACCATATAAACCTCCTAGACCAAGAAGCATATTTCTTCTATCAATGATGCTGCTAGTTTCTGCTTCATGATTCTCACGATCATCATTTCTATTAGCTCTTCATTGGATCACCTAGGATAACTATGTTTCAGCTTCGTAACCACATATATATGTGTTTTATTTTGAGAAGAAGAATGATAGCTTGTGGATAGAGACCTAGTTGAAGAAGTAGAAATGGAGTTAAGAGAAGAAAGAGAATCCATGGCTTATAATTTGTTTTAAACTTCGAATGGCGATAAAGAAGTTTAAGGTTTGTGTGAAGCTATTTATAGACAGTTTCTCAACCGTGGGTACGTGAAATTCATAATATGGAACAGTGGCCATTTCTGGGAGTCCGATTTTGTGCACACTCCTTGGTGAGTGTGCACGTAACATTTCAATCTCCACCGTTACATTTAGGGAATTATGTAACGAGGGTCATGATTCTAAACATGGAGGGTAATGGGCCCAACAACTAACTATACAACCAATCAAAAGGATGTGTCAAATATACACTCTTTAGAGGAGTGTGCACAAAATTGAACTCCATTTCTGGTGCTCAACCGTGGTTACGTATGTAATATAAGAGAGCCTCACTTTTTACTACAGTCATTTTATTTTCTTATATGTAATTTGTTTCAAGACACTTGAGTAGTCGCGACTAGATTCACTAGAACGAAATTAGCCACATTTTTTTGGTACATCTTCTACTCTTTTCTAACAATATGGCCTATAATTATTAATTTTATTATATTTAGTATTATTATGCATGCATGCTTATGAAAAAAGCATCTTAACTTTAACTTTCTACATGCATGTTTTCCAGTTCAAGAAAATAAATAAAATATTAGACATTTCAATTTTTCACAAACATATCTTGCTGCCTGAAGTTGGGTTTTACTTTAGCCAGTTAGGTTTGGTGGGAAAATTGCACACCCTTGCCATGGACTTGTAATGCTCCTGAGTCCATTTACTTTTGTAGGAAAGATTAGGAAAGACTTTCTACTTTCCGAGACATAGAAAACAATTTACATTTGATGAAATCTACCAATTTTTAAAGCACAGACTCCGTATGTTTAACCCAAAACATACACCTTATGATCCTCCCCAAGATTCCGATGAAGATTGAAAAATATTAGAGTGAATTTTATTTTTCAGCGGATGATTCTTTTTTTTTATCCAACGAATGTTATAATATGTGATTTTGGAAGTTTAATATCCTTGTATGAGTTTTAACAACTTAATAAATCAATAAAAAAATAAATCTTTTCCTTGGAAATGATTAGTAATCAAATGGTGGAATTTATCTTTTCCATGGAATAACTATATGGCAACAAACAGAGGAATTCATAATTCCACGGAATGAGTTTCCATGGAATCTAATTCCATGGAAACAACCCTTATTCCATGGAACCAATTCCCTGCTGTTGTGGCACCATATACAGGTTCAACAAGTTTTCCTTAACACATTAGTTCGCGGGTATACTCGAGATGAGTAATGCTAAAACCCTCACAGCGAAGATATGTCAAGGATAAGATTGCCCGATATAGCTTGTGTTAGCACAACACAAGCTACCCAAACTTGAACTTAGCAAACATGGATGAAAGTAAAACTTATGGAGAAACCCTTGAGTGAAAAAAGAATTTTCGGTGTATTTGAAAACAGAATTTTCGAGTTGTATTTAAAGGAGAAGATAATTGCAAATCAAGTTAGGTTAAAACACGTAAAAAGAATTTTCCTAAAAATAAAAATCTTAAAATATTTATAAATTTCTTATAGAAAAAACTTGCAAAAATAAAATTCTATTAGATGCGTGACTTGATGCATAGTTACGTGCATATGCATGGGTCAAAACATGTTTTACAATAGATCCATAAGAATATGGTTTTATAGTGGAGCAACTCTTTAGTTTTCCACAATGTGGGACTAAAGGTTCCATTTCATTCACTAAAAAATGAGTGAGTATCCTTAGATCCTTAGGTCATTAGATCAAACCACACCAAGACCAAAATCAATTTATTAAAACTCATTTTTCTCCGACAAACTTAATTAAAGAGACAAATAAGATATTACCGGACAATCAAACTACCTGCAAGTTACCGATATCTCTCACAAACCACATTTTATTTAATTCATAAACACAAAAACGAATTTTAGATATTGAAAATAGGCTCTCAAGGGACATATACACCTTGAGTCCCAATAGTCTTTATTAGAGCAAATACATAAACATAGAGATAAAAGATAAATTAAAGTCTGCTACATACAAGCCCCGTACCTAATGCAGTAATCAAAGAAAATCCATACATCTTATCAGATTGATTAATCAAACTCGATTTTAATACCTTCAATTGTAACAATATGTTTTCCTCTTCCTGAATCTCTCGGTATTATAGTAACTAGAACACTATCATCATCTTCAGCATCCAAATTTTCAAGAATATCAGTTATCCCTAACTTCAAACCAGTCTTGATTTTCTTACCATTCTTTCCATGTATATGGGGTACATTAGTAAAACTACCTGCAAAGTGACTTGATTCAGGACCAACTTCGTCTTCATCATTGATAAGGACGTCAAACTTCACAAAAGCACCACTTTCGAGTTCAATCCCGCTTATAATCAATATCTCTTCCTTATCTTCCTTTTCTTTCTTGCTTCGAGATTTTGTTTTTGGCCTTTTAACCATTACTTGTACTGCCTTATCGAGTAGTATGGGAAATTCAGTCGTACCGGCCATTGATCTCTTCTTTGCTATGTTCTTCTCGACCATTCTTGTTTTAGGAGTTTTGGGTTTTGTTTGGAGCCATGGAATTTCTACATCTTGGTACTTATACCTTAGATTTTCCTGTTCCAAACAATCTTCAACCTGCAAATTATCAATACATTGTTATTAATAAGGTCGTGCCTAACGGTCCTAACTGCTACGAGTTTAGTTGGTAAGTTGACTTTCCTAGGTCGACCTTGAACTAACGGTCAAAGGACAAACGTGAGATTAGACAAAAATGAAAATGGTATACTCAAGTAGAGATGAGGAATCTAGGAATAGAGAGTTTAACGTACCGTGACTCTCACGAGCTGTTTTTTCTCATCATAGAAAAGGAAAGCAGCATTTAAGAAATCAGGATCAGTGAAATCCTTTCGGTTTCCTCCCAAGCTTTTCCATATGGTCCACATCCGATCACAGTTTGAGTGATGAGCGAAAAAGAGTGGATCCCTAGCTGCAGAATAGAAATTACCCATGTTTTCTATATTAGGTTGGTTTCTATCTCCGGTCCAAATATGAACAACACCATGTGGAACATTCTCAAGTGTTCCTCCACCAGGGTTCGGTGCTCCACCGGCTCGGTATGGCGTTCCAAGGAAAAGTGTCGCTGTCTTTCCACCAGATACCATTTGACGATACATGGTAGTAAGGTTATTGGTATACAGTTGCTTAGGAGGGAGATTAACATCATTGACACCATTGTATTCAAAATCGAGTAGAAAAGGTGGTTGATGTTTAGCGTCACGAAGTGTATCATAAAGAGAAGAATCAGGTTTGGCATACATGGAAGGCATTTTCATACCAGCAGGAGAATCCCAATTCCAAAAAGGTAAAGCGAAAGTCGGGTCACCGATTAAACTACCCAAGATTTTCTCATGGAAGTAAACATAATATCTGTGGAACGGAAAGAACAACCATGAGTTATGAACTTGAATGTCCAAGTTAGGAAAACCAGCTTGATCATAAGCACCATCACAGTAAGCACAGTGGACATTAGCTTGTTGTTTAAAACTACGAGGATCGTCATCGGGTAGAGATTTCATAAGTTGATAGGCTTTGTTATATTTCGCAATATAAGTCTCATCAACTAAATGAGCAGCGAGACGAGTCCTAAGAGGAGTAGCTTTCGACGGTACTTGAAAGTTGATGATTTTTGTGTTTGCTGGTGGACAACAATTTGTTGGTGTCCCACCAGCCGGAATATCTGCTGGACCACATTTTGATAAATCGGGCGGAGCTATTGGAGCAGCCATTGCCATAGGGTCAGCACAAAACCCAGCTGTTGTGGCACCATATAAACCTCCTAGACCAAGAAGCATATTTCTTCTATCCACGAAGCTGCTAGTTTCTGTGTCATGATTCTCACGATCATCATCTCTATTAGCTCTGCATTGGATCACCCTAAGATGACTATGTTTCGGCTTCCTAACAACAGATATCTGTGTTTTGTTTTGAGAGGAAGTATGATGGCTTGTGGATAGAGACCTAGTTGAAGCAGTAGAAATGGAGTTAAGAGAAGAAAGAGAAGCCATGGTTTATAATTTGTTTGAAACTTCGAATGCCCATGAAGAAACTTACGGTTCGTGTGAAGCTATTTATAGACAGTGGGTAGGTGAATTCTCAACCGTGGGTACGTGAAAGTCATAATATGGAGCAGTGGCCATTTCGAGTGCTCAACCGTGGGCTCATAATATGGAGCAGTGGCCATTTCGAGTGCTCAACCGTGGGTACGTATGTGATATAAGAGAGACTCACTTTTTACTACAGTCACTTTGTTTTCTTATATGTAATTTGTTTCAAGACACTTGACTTGTCGCGACTAGATTCACTAGAACGAAATTAATTACATTCTTTTGGTACATTTTCTATTCTTTTCTAAAAATATGGCCCATAATTATTTTATTTATTTTATTTTATTATGTTTAGTATTGATTATGCATGCATGCATGCTTATGAAAAATGCATCTTAACTTTAACTTTCTACATGCATGTTTTGTGGTTCAAGAAAATAAATAAAATATTGGACATTTCAATTTTTGTTTTCCGGTTCAAGAAAATAAATAAAATATTAGACATTTCAATTTTTTACTAATATTAAAGTCTGCGGGCATCCAACTCAAAACGAATTGACAATGAGTGGACCGGCCATTCCATATTATATTTAAGTTAATTAAGCGGATTCTATCGATATGGGACTATTGTCCTTTCACAACAAATATATCTTGCTGCCTGAAGTTGGGTTTTAGGCTTGGTGGGCAAATTGCACACCCTTGCCATGGACTTGTAATCCCCCTGGGTTGGCTATTAATATAGCTTTCAAGTGAATTCCAGTAGGTGCACTTCCATTTACTCTTGAAAACTTGAAAACAGTAAAGTGATTAGAGCAGACGATGATTATATATATGACTAGGAAAGGAGTTAGGAGCTTCTGTTGCATGCGTAGACTAGGAGCACCGGAGGAGACTAGAGCAGGAAATTAAATCCAATTGGGATCCATCATACCACCCGAGGTTACTTTCTTTATATGGTCTGCCATACATGGCGAACTTAGCACCATTTACATGCTCAGGCGTAAAGGTATCTCTCTAGATGATTGTTGTATAATGCGCGGTAATTATTAGACTTGCATTGGAAGGTGGCTAATTTCTGGAACAATAGTCATCATTAAATTTTCCAGAGAGGTTGTTTGGAATTCTATCCCAAATTCCCAACTGCTATTGCTTGGGGTGTTATCCTAGAACTTTTGAAGCGAAGCATTCTTTTAAAACTGATATTGACATTGGTATTGAAGCAAAATCTTTTGAGCTCTCTTGGGCTGCAGATTTTGGTCATCAAGTACAATTGAATTTTAGTTATACTTCTTTCAATTTGGACTCATTTTTCACTAGGTGTAATTTTTTCTAATTCTTGTTGCTTCTCCATGCTTGTAGCTTTTTTACATTCGTCAAATTCTAATTTATTCTCTGTCAATCAAATAAACAAGTTGAAAAATATTTGTCTATATTTGAGAAATGGTATTTCGGTCCTTGAAAATTCATGTGTTCATCACATCAATAAACCGCAGAAATATTGGACTTGCAGAGTTATATTTTCATGATATTCATAAGAAAAGTAAATAACAACAAATTAAGGTCGAATTGATTTCATGTTATGCTGAAATTGATCAATGTAATCGATTCAATTAAAGAGACAAATAAGCTATTACTGGACAATCAAACTACCTGTAAGCGATATCTCTCACAAACCACATTTTATTTAATTCATAAACACGAAAACGCATTTTAAATTTTGAAGATAGGCTCTCAAGGGACATATACACCTTGACTGACCAATAGTACAACAAATACACATACATCGAGGAAAGATAAATTAAAGTCTGCTACCTTCAAGCGGAGGTAGCTAAACAAAGTAAATCCAAACATCTTATCAGATTGATTAATCAAACTCGATTCTAATACCTTCAATTGTAACAATCTGTTTTCCTTTTCCTGAATCTCTCGGTATTAAAGTAACTAAAACACTATCATCATCCTCGGCATCCAAATCTTCAAGAATATCAGTTATCCCTAACTTCAAACGAGTCTTGATTTTCTTAGCATTCTTTCCATGTTTATGTGGTACATTAGTAAAACTACCTGCAAAGTGACTTGATTCAGGACCAACTTCATCTTCATCATTGATAAGGACGTCAAACTTAACAAGAGCACCACTTTCGAGTTCAATCCCGCTAATAATCAATATCTCTTCTTTATCTTCCTTTTCTTTCTTGCTTCGTGATTTTGTTTTTGGCCTTTTAACCATGACTTGTACTGTCTTATCGAGTAGTATGGGAAATTCTGTCGTACCGGCCACTGATCTCTTCTTTGTCGTTTTCTCCACTGATCTCTTCTTTGCTATGTTTTTCTCCACCTTTCTTGGTTTAGGAGTTTTGGGTTTTGTTTGGAGCCATGGAATTTCTACATCTTGGTACTTATACCTTAGATTCTCTTGTTCCAAACAATCTTTAACCTGCACATATCAATACATTGTTATTAATAACCTAACAGTCCCAACTGTTGACCTTCATAGGTTGACCTTGACCTAACGGTCCAACAAAGGACAAACGTGAGATTAGCCAAAATGAAAATGGTATACTCAATTAGAGATGAGGAGGAATCTAGGAATAGAGAGTTTAACGTACCGTGACTCTCACGAGCTGTTTTTTCTCATCATAGAAAAGGAAAGCAGCATTTAAGAAATCAGGATCAGTGAAATCCTTTCGGTTTCCTCCCAAGCTTTTCCATATGGTCCACATCCGATCACAGTTCGAGTGATGAGCGAAAAAGAGTGGATCCCTAGCTGCAGAATAGAAATTACCCATGTTTTCTATATTAGGTTGGTTTCTATCTCCGGTCCAAATATGAACAGCACCATGTGGAGCATTCTCAAGTGTTCCTCCACCAGGGTTCGGTGCTCCACCGGATCGGTATGGCGTTCCAAGGAAAAGTGTCGCTGTCTTTCCACCAGATACCATTTGACGATACATGGTAGTAAGGTTATTGGTATATAGTTGCTTTGCAGGGAGATTAACATCATCGACACCATTGTATTCAAAATCGAGCAGAAAAGGTGGTTGATGTTTAGCGTCACGAAGTGTATCATAAAGAGAAGAATCAGGTTTGGCATACATGGAAGGCATTTTCATACCAGCAGGAGAATCCCAATTCCAAAAAGGTAAAGCAAAAGTTGGATCACCGATTAAACTACCCAAGATTTTCTCGTGGAAGTAAAGATAATATCTGTGGAACGGAAAGAACAACCATGAGTTATGAACTTGAATGTCCAAGTTAGGAAAACCGGCTTGATCATAAGCACCATCACAGTAAGCACAGTGGACATTAGCTTGTTGTTTAAAACTACGCGGATCGTCATCGGGTAGAGCTTTCATAAGTTGATAGGCTTTGTTATATTTCGCAATATAAGTCTTATCAACTAAATGAGCAGCGTGACGAGTCCTAAGAGGAGTAGCTTTCGATGGTACTTGAAAGTTGATGATTTTTGTGTTTGCTGGTGGACAACAATTTGTGGGTGTCCCACCAGCCGGAATATCTGCTGGACCACATTTTGATAAATCGGGCGGAGCTATTGGAGCAGCCATTGCCATAGGATCAGCACCAAACCCAGCTGTTGTCGCACCATATAAACCTCCTAGACCAAGAAGCATATTTCTTCTGTCAACGAAGCTGCTAGTTTCCATTTCATGATTATCACGATCATGATCATTATCATTAGCAGCTCTGCATTGGATTACCCTCAGATGACTATGTTTCGGTTTCCTGACCACAGAAATCTGTGTTTTCTTTTGAGAGGAACTATTATGGTTTACGGATAGTGACTTAGTTGAAGCAGTGGAAATGGAGTTGAGAGAAGAAAGAGAAGCCATGGCTTTGTTGGAATAGTGAATACTGAAGAAGCTTACGGTCTCTCTGAAGCTTTTTATAGATAAAAACAAGTCGGAGTTGCTGGATATTCTGGAGCGTCACTACTTCCCAAAAGTTAGAAAATCTTGTAAGAATAATAATAAAGCTCAACCGTCAGCACGTTTTCAACATTACAACAGGAAACTCACTGTTGCCTCTTTGAAGACCACCCTTACAGGCTAGGGTATGTAAAACTATTGTGTAGCTACAAACAGTAAGGGGACCTCCTCTATAGGATTGGGTACGTAAAACTATTCTGTAACTAGCTACAAACACTATATTGGCTGGCTTTGAGTTCTGCGTGAGAGAATACAGTTCCTTACTTTCTTGGCCGCAGCGATGGAATCAAACTAAGTGATAAACACCGACGACCAAGCTGAAGCTTTAGCTTCACTAACAGCTAGGTAGAATAGGCGTTTTGAAGCTTATTGAGTACTTGATTCTGGAAGGTATAGACAAAGTGATTTCTCGAGTTTGATTGGTCAGTAGGACAAATTTGGTTGTTTACAACTTTGAATAGTTGGTTTGCAACTTTTTGTTTCTTATTTGGAATTCTAACATTTTGCTTTCCGTCACCTATATATCAATACATATAATAGTACAAGTAATCATGAGACATAGTTAAGAAAATAATCGAAAGTAACATCACTTTCACTCATCTAAGTTATACCTATCAGCTTTCAAATCAAAAGTGTACATCTTTCACGAATGGGACGGATTGATTCTATAGGAAGGTAAAACATTCCGTCTTCTCAACCTTTATGCGGTGGATCATACTAGGAGGCATATACGAGCTGAATGATTCAATAGTCACAATGGTTTACCACGGAATGCATTTACCAACTGAAACCAATTAATGTGACGCAGACGCACTGCTTACAATTGACTAATACGTAGAGGATTTGGTCCATGGAAGTTGGCAAACAAAGCCCAACAAATCAATACCTAAAGCCCACGTTCACTAAAGTCAGCATAAATTTATGATGGAATCGTTTTTTGATGGGTGCACGAGGGACAAATTAAATAGATTTTATTTCCAAAAATACAAACATCAATTAAAATAATCAATATTTTCTCTAAAAATACATTTTTTCTTATATTTTTGGAAACATAACTTGTTGAAATCAATTAATAAGAAATATACATATTGTATCAACATATCATTTGTCCATTATACACCCATCAAAAAGCATCCCCATCAAAAATTTATCCTTTATTAAATGAGGACACTTAAAAGATTTTTAAAGATTCTGTTTGTTCCTTATAAAAAGGAAATCCCAAGGATTATCTAAACGCTCCTCATACAAAGTCTAAGCAAAACCCTAATCAGAATAACAAATTTAAAAGAACCCATGATTAGGTTTCTAGTGCCAAGAAAGAATATGGATTCTGTATGTAAACAAGGTTCAATAATCAAGCCAAGAAAAGCTCCGATTCATTGGAAAAGTACACTCATAGGTAAACCTCTAAGTAAACCTCTAATAACAGGTAAAAGATGTCAAAAGGGCATGGATCAATATGGTATCGCGTGAATATTATCACCATTTACAACAATGGAACTTGATAATGGTTGCTTTAGTTTCTCTAATAACAGATGCGTCAAAAGTAATTAAACCATCAGACGTGATCGAAGATGTCAAAAGGGCATGGATCAATACTATCTCACCATTTACAACAATGGAACTTGATAATGGTTGCTTTAGTTTCCACTTTGGAGATGCAAGAGATATGCAATGGGTTATGGATTCAAGACCTTGGTTAGTATCTCAAAACCAATATTTACTTCTTTTGACTGAATTATGCCCTTACACACCCCCTTATAATATTAAATTTAGTGTCACTTATCCATTTTGGGTCCAACTCCATGATATTCCATATGAAATTATGTCTAGAAACCTAGGAAACAAAATTGGCGAAGGTAGTGGTTATAAAGAAGTATTAGAAGTTGATTTTGAAGAGACAAAAAATAAAAGAAAAAAGTTTATGAGAATCAGGGTTTTGGTTGATGTTACCAAGATGTTAACTACTGGTTGTTGGTTGACCATCCCCCAACATGCTTGTGGTGGTAATGAGGTTCTATGGGTACCTTTTAAGTAAGAAGAATTTCCTAAGGTTTGTTATAGGTGTGGGATTATAGGGCACCTTAAAGACGGTTGTGTCAATGAGTTGCCAAACGTTCCTATAGTTGGTACTATAAATTATAATCCCAATGGGGTTGATCACGAAAGTGTGTTACCAACAGTACTAGTCGAAGGTCTTGTTTTGAGAGATGTGAGTAAGAGAGGTTATGGACCTTGGATTTATGAGCAAACTGACAGGGAAAATCCACAAGATTATTTTATTACTAGTGATGATGAAGTTGATGATGATAATTATAACCGCGAGGATAATGAGCAAACTGGCGGGGAAAATCCACAAAATTATTTTATTATTAGTGATGATGAAATTGATGATTGACAACTATAACCTCGAAGATAAGAATGAGGACATGGACAAAGACAAAGGTGAGGCTGATGAGGTTGATATGGATGATGAGGTTGAAGAGATTAAGATCCCGAGCATTAATAAAACATATTTGTGGCTAGTTTAAATCCTAAAGTTTGATTTTTAATTTTAATAGCACTCTTTTTATTTTTGTCATTGTTTACCGAATTGATAGTCAACATTTTTGAGGAAATAAAATTACGTTTGAAGTATTTTCTTGTTGTATTTCTGTTCTTGGTTTAATATTGATCAAGACCTCCACAAGACATTAATAGTTCTTTGGATCAATGTAGAACTAGAGAAAAACAGAAACTAGATGCACTAAACGAAACAAGAAAGACACAAGATTTAACGTGGTTCGGAAATATGCCTACGTCCACAAACGGTTACGATCAACTTTTATTATAGAAAAAATTACAGATAATTAAACCACAACAACAGGTTGTTGTTCACAAACACCAAACTTAGTCTCTGTAAACAAACGTTCTAAACCATAAAATTCTCTAATTGTGAGAATTATTCTCTAAACTGTGTTGTGTGTTTTTTTTTTCCTTAAGACTTGTACACCTATTTATATAGGTTACAACTTGTATTCCAAGTATATGAGTTATACTAGGAAACTTAAACATAGCTAAGAAAGGAAACCTTGAGTTTAGCTAAAAACAGGAAACCTCTAGCTATACCAAAATAAGGAAACACCTAGATGATTCTAGAAAATTATGGAACCTTCATAAAACATCGACAACTTCTATAAATTCTCCACCTTGCCGATGTTTCCACCAAACTGAGCTTGATCTTCACAAGTTAACCATAGCCTCTAATTCCCCTAGGGCCTTAACAATGAGCAGCATTGATCAAGCTGAGACACTTCTCAAAATTGACCTTCGGAACGACTTTCATCAACATATCTGTTGGATTATCTTCAATATCAACCTTCAATAGTTGTACAGATCCGTTATCAACCACTTCTCGTACCTTATGATAACGAACATCAATATTCTTGGTGCGTGCATGAAAAACTTGGTTCCTATCTAAATGAATAGAACTTGGACTATCACAGTTCACAAAACCACTCCGCTGTTGTTGATGGTGGTTTTTATCTTAGGGTTAAAATCATAAAACACTAAACCATAGCAGACAGTAATGTCACAACATTTAAAGCAACAAGCATTTACTAGGCACATTTACTGAAACCTTTAATGTGTCTCTAAAATAATTACCCGGGTATATTTTTCAAATTAGGGTTACGATGAGCCAAACCCTAATTCCCACGTGTGCCGATGGAAAATCATGTCAGCCACACCAACCGCGCCAAGGCATGCCAACCATGCCAGCCGCACCTCTATGCCAATGGAAAATCATTCCATCCATACTAACCGCACCAAGGAATGCCAACCATGCTAGCCGCACCTCTGTGCCAATGGCAAATCATGCCAGCCACACCAACAGCGCCACGGCATGCCAACCATGCCAGCCGCACCTCTGTTCCACTGGAAAATCATGCCAGCCACACTAAACGCGCCAAGGCATGCCAACCATGCTAGCAGCACCTCTGTGCCATTGGAAAATCATGCCATCCACACTAACCGCGCCAAGGCATGCCAACCATGCTAGCCGCACCTCTGTGCCAATGGAAAATCATGCCAGCCATTTCGGCCGCGCCATGCCAAAACGTCTCGCCATGGACCCTCATGACGCGCCGCCATGCTGGCCTTCCCCATGCGGCTACCAAAGTGAAGGCGTGAAACAATCAACGGTTGCCCTTCAATCCCAGGAGAAAATCCTGGCCGTCTAAGGTCCCCTCACGACCTTTGGCCCAAAACCCTAGCTTGGTCACGCACCTAGCCAAAGCTAGCCACGTAGGACGCGCCATGCCAAACACGTTTCGCCATGGCCCCTCATTCCCCGCAACCATGCTGGCCTTCCCCATGCGGCTACCAAAGTGAAGGCGTGCAACAATCAACGGTTGCCCTTCAATCCCAGGAGCAAATCCTGGCCGTCTAAGGTCCCCTCACGACCTTTGGCCCAAAACCCTAGCTTGGTCATGCACCTAGCCAAAGCTAGCCACGTCGGCCGCGCCATGCCAAACACGTCTCTCCATGGCCCCTCATGCAGCGCCACCATGCTGGACTTCCCCAGGCGGCTACCAAAGTGAAGGCGTGCAACAATCAACGGTTTCCATTCAATCCCAAGAACAAATCCTGGACGTCTAAGGTCCCCTCATGACCTTTGGCCCAAAACCCTAGCTTGGTCACGCACCTAGCCAAAGCTAGCCACGCCAGCCGCGCCATGCCAGACACATCTCGCCATGGCCCCTCATGCCGCGCCACCATGCTGGCCTTCCCCATGCGGCTACCAAAGTGAAGGAGTGCAACAATCAACGGTTGCCCTTCAATCCCAGGAGCAAATCCTGGCCGTCTAAGGTCCCCTCACGACCTTTGGCCCAAAACCCTAGATTGGTCACACGCCTAGCACAATCTAGTCACGCCATCCGCCCATGGATAAACCTTGGCCCCACATGCCAAGCCAAACCAAACCTATCCAAGATAGCCGCGTCATGCCAAACACACTTTTCCTTGGCCCTAGCCGTGCTAGTCACGTCACGACTAGCCAAGCACCCTTGCCTTGGCCCTAGCCATGCCATACGCCTATGGAGAACCCATGTCCCCTCATGTCAAGTCTAAACATACCCTAGCGGTGCCACCCTGTTGGACCTCACTACGAGGCTACCAAAACGAAGGTGTGCAATGATCAACGGTTGCCCCTCCTCTCAAGATGAAATATCTCTACCGTCGAAGGTCACCAAGCTAGCAAGTTCCCCGAGCTCGACTTGCCAAGCCACAACAACGTGTTACATGTTTTCCAAAAACATTCGAGACATCAACACAAACTGAGGGATTTTCTATGGGTATTGGTTTGGTGGCCTACAATGTGCGGTGTACACTATGACCTTCATAAGGAAGTGTC
Organism: Papaver bracteatum; assembly: GCA_023529315.1. Classification (NCBI taxonomy): domain Eukaryota; kingdom Viridiplantae; phylum Streptophyta; class Magnoliopsida; order Ranunculales; family Papaveraceae; genus Papaver; species Papaver bracteatum. Next base: position 261,398 of record JAJJWX010003940.1, on the reverse strand, counting down.
ATAAGGGTGAGGCGCCTAGTAAATACGGGAGTTATGTGGGAAACGTTCATGGGACATAAATCCGTGAGTTAACAACCTTATGGAACATCAATTCCATAATGTTAACAGTTTCATGAAAACCAGTTTCATGCGTTAACTACTTTATGGCACATCAAGTCCAAGCATACGGTTACCACCTCCTCCCATTTACTTCCCCACTCCTTAATGAGACCAGGGTACGTTTCTACCTAGACTTGTATAAATAGGTCTTACCTCTTTCCCTTTGAACAACAAGTTCATTCGGACAAGACAACACTCAAAAATACTTACTTAGCTTTCCTCGTGAACTCTCCTACCTTTTCTGACAACAAGTCATAGAAACCCAACCGCTCTTCCAGAATCAACTATTCTGGTCTCACCACTCTCCTTGCTTCCCTCCCCAAAACCAACCCATTCTCCTCCTCTTTGTGACCGAAGCAAGTCTGGAACGACCATTTCTTGGTTTAGGCCGGACTTGTACAGATTGATCTCTCGAATCTAAATTACTCCATTGCAGTACATTGTTTAGAGTTTAAACAGTTTCTCACCTTCACACCCGCAATTACCAAAATCAGCAGAAACTATTTTCACCTATAAACAGCTGTATAATCCCAAGTCTTCAACTAAACCACGAAGCTACAATGCTTCCTTAACAGCCTCTGTCACAGCAATATACTATGCCTCTGTAGTAGACAAAGATACAATTGATTGTTACATAAACCTCCAACTGATAGTTCCTCCACTCAATGTAAAACAGTACCCCGAAGTAGAACGATACTTATCTCTATCACCCGCATAATCTGAATCAACAAATTCATATACCTTCAAACTTTTCTCCTTCTCAAATACTAAATCAATATCCAAAGTATTATTAAGATATCTTCAAATTCCCTTCCCCGCGTACCAATGTGCTCTCCCAGGGTTATCCATATAACGACTAGCTAAACCAACTGCGTGTGCAATATCCGGACGAGTACAAACCATAGCATACATCACAAAACCTATCGCATTAGGATAGGGAACCTTTGACACATAAACTCCTTCTCCTCAGTTGTAGTAGGACACAACTGTTTTGATAACTTAACTGTACGCGATATTGGAACACTAATAGATTTGGAGTTATGAATTCCAAAGCGACGAAGAACCTTCTCAAGATAGGATTTCTGAGTAAGACATAACTTCCCCTTAGTTCTATCTCGAGTAATCTGCATACCCAAAATCTTCTTAGCTGGACCCAAATCCTTCATCTCAAACTCTAAACTCAATTGTTTCTTCAAAACATTAATTTTTGACTTGCTCTTAGCATCTATGAGCATGTCATCCACGTAGAGTAAAAGATAAAAAAACTTCCATTTGGAAACTTTTTAAAGTATACACACTGATCGTATTCACTACGAGTATATTTCTGCTGCAACATAAACATATCAAACCTCTTGTACCATTATCTTGGCGATTGCTTCAAACCATACAATTATTTCTCAAGTCGACACACATAATCTTCCTTACCAGCAACTTCATAACCAATGGGCTATGACATATAAATGTCTTCCTCCAAATTTCCGTGTAAGAATGTTGTCTTGACATCTAACTGCTCGAGCTCTAAGTCAAACTTCGCCACAAATGCTAAAGGACTCGGATAGAAGTGTGTTTAACAACCGGAGAAAAAACTTCATTATAATCCACACCTTCCCTTTGTGCATATCCCTTATCCACTAACCTTGATTTGTATCGTATAACACTAATGATACCCTTGGAATCTGGAATTATATCCTTTATCGTATAGACCCACTTGTACCAAATCTTCTTTCGTCCCTTAGCCAACTTAACAAGTTTCCAAGCGCGATTCTTGTGAAGAGACTTCATATCCTCATCCATGGATGTTTTTCACTCAATGGCATGAGTACTACTCATTTCCTCCTCAAAGGTAAACGTCTCATTGTCCAAAACAGATAATGTGTAAGACGCGCGCATACTCATCAAAACCATCACGGACTGGTGCACGCCTCTCACGTTGAGACGTCAAGGACGGAATATTCTCAACTTGTTGATGTATAGATTCCTCACTAGGAACCTCAAAGTCAACTTCATATTCTACAAGAGTTTCTTTTTCTTCTTCTATACTAGATAAACTAGAAGCTCTTTGCTCCACCTGCATCGAATTATCTTCAACACCGCTACTACTCTCACTTTCAATTTGAGAGTCCCAACCTGTGAACTTCTTTGAATCAAGCATCGTTTTCTCATTAAAGATCACATCACGACTAATTATGAACATATTCAACTCTCGACACCATAGACGGTATCCTTTCACACCTAATGGATAACCTAAGAAAATTACTTTCTTTGCCCTAACACCCAACTTATATTCTTTTACATGAAAAATAAGTTGGACAACTAAACACCATTAAATTAGAATAGCTCACGGGATTATCGGTCCATACCTCCATAGGTGACTTACACTTAATAGCTATTGATGGTGACCGATTCACTAAATAGCACGCCGTATTCACTACTTCATCCCACCAAATCTTGTCTAAACTTGCGTTTGACAACATGCACCATTCTCTCTCAATTAAAAAGTTCGATTCATTCTCTCCGCTACCCCATTTTGATATGGTGTGCCCTTTATTGTGAAGTGCTTAACGATACCTTATTCCTCACAAAATCCTTTAGTAGGTCTTTGATGTATTCACCGCCATTATCGCAACGTATCTTCTTAACCACACGACCAAGTTATTTCTCTACCATGGTATTCCACTTCTTAAACACCTCGGTGACTTCATTATTATGCTTCATGGTGTAAAGCCAAACTCTCCTAGAAAATTCATCGATAAAGGTCACAAACCACCTAACACCTCCCTTAGAAATTGTACGAGAGGGACCCCAAACATCCGAATGGATGTAATATAACATACCCTGCGTGTGTTGAATAGGGGTACCAAAACTTCTCCTACATTGCTTCCCGAAGATACAATGCTCACATAAATCAATCTTGCAAGTCTTCTCACCACCAAGCAAGCCTTTACTACTCAAAACCGACATACCTTTCTCCCTCATATGAGCAAGACGCATATTCCATATATAAACATGTTGACTCCACCTGTTCCTCATCAATTGATTGAGAAACCATAGCTCCACCACAAATTATATCTCCTTGTAAGAAATATAAATTACCATGTCTTTCACCGGTTATCTTCACGCTACCATTGTAGAATACCTTCAAGAATCCATATTCAGTAACATACTTGAATCCAAGAGATTCAAGTACTCCTAACTAAATCAAACTATTCCTCAAATCCGGAACATGTCTAACCTCTGAAAGTGTTGTCATAACACCATGCGAATGAATCTATACCGTACCAACTTTAACTGTTTTGCAGGCATTAGAATTTCCCATCATAATAGTACTACCATTCACCTCTCTGTAAGTGGTAAAACAATCCTTAGTAGGACATATATGATACGAAGCACCGGAACCAATCATCCAACCATCATTGAGATATATAACTCTTTGATGTAACGGTTAACACTTCCTCATCAAAACCACACATTGCGTCTTCTAAAACTTCACTGCCTTCAGCAACAGAAGCAAAAATATTTTTCGAATCTAATTTCTCGCATTTCTCATCTCTTGCCTTAAGCTTGAGATAATCATCCCTAATATGCCCTGGTTTACGTCAATAATAACACTCAATATCACTCTTTTTGGAATGATTCTTTGACTTTGATTTCTTATTACAATTCTTTCCTCTATCAACAAACAAGCCCTCGACTTGTGCTATATTGATGAACTCTTGCTTCCTGTTTATGGGTGAAAACTGGTTCTGCTGTTTTTGGTAAGTTTGGGTGTGTGGATGAGAAATGAATTAAAACACTAAAAAATGCACTGCACTGGAGTACTTTTGGATCCGAGAGATCAATCTGTAAGACTCTGGCCTAAACCAAGAAATGGATATTCCAGATTCAAGTCGGTCACAAAGGAAAGGAGAAGGGTTGATCTTAGGGAGGGAAGCACAAAAGGTGTTTGAGATCAAAATGTTGAATTATGAAGGAGTGGATGTTTATGACTTGTATCAGAATGTTGAACTGGCTTGCAAAATGGAATCTATCATCTCTTGAAGGTTTCTGGATACTTATGTTAACACTTGCATTCTTCGTGTTGTTGTTGATGAAAGCCTATTTATACAAGTCATTGAGCGCAAACCTCTGATCTCGTAGGAAGTGGAGGAGATTGAGTAATGGAGTAGTGGGGTTGTGTAGGTGGTGGTGATTGTCAAATTTCCACTATGAGGGAAAATCGGTCACTCTTTCACCCACTACTTTCATTACTGCTGACCGTTCATCTTTTCCTAACACTTTCTCGTAATAGGTGCGTTGCACACCGCACGTTGTAAACCGTCAGACAAATACCCCAGTGAGCATCCCCTAGTTTGTGACATGTTTGATGTCTCGAGTAAGTGGGTCAAGTAGTGGGGTTTGTCGCAAAGAATAACAAGTGATGTTATTAGGTTAAACAACTAAGTTTTTTGTGAATCCGATATAAGATATCGTATGTAATCGATGCAAGTAAAACATCGCTTTTAAGTAGCTAAAAATAGTCGATGAAACATCATTGTTTTAAAGATTGTTTAAGTTAGACGTGAGTCGATTGACTTAAAAGAAGAGCATGACCGGACATGTTTGGGCGATCGTTTGGTAGCTCTAGGGATGAGCTATTGCTTAGTCGATTGCTCCCTGTAGGCGAGTGGAAGATGGTATCCATTCTAAAATCCTACCAGTCAATCTAAATTAGATCTGGATTGCTCAAATCGGATGGCCAAGTTGAGTGGTCGAGATGATTTGCGACAGTTAATGGATGTTGTTGAAGCAACGCGAGGGGTCATTTTTAGGCAATCGTCCGGAGCCTCATGGGCAAGGCATAACTTGGACGATTATTCATTGCGGAAGGGAGGTGACCGATGATCATTTACACACCCCATAGATCGCTTAATACTCAATCTAAGATGTCTGGCCAAGTTGGTGAAGATGGACGAAAGAGATGGCTTTGAGACATCTATTAGTTGTCGCTGATTTAGGGTTTGGTGGCTGCGCGGCCACCCTGTTTTAACTGATCAAATCCAAGCGTTGTGCGCTGATTCGAGTAGGATGATTGGCCCTATGTGAAGAAGAGCTTCCAGTGAGCGTGTTGACATCTCCTGGGTCATCTAAAATCAGATCTAAGCCACTCGATTTGGCTGAAAAAAATGAGTGGTCACGATCGATTCGCGACAGTAGCATACTGCCGCAAATAAGAATTAGGGTTTCAGGAAAGCCGCGTCCACCCTAGTTCTATCAAGCGATTTGCTGCCTCATTGACTCCCCATAGGTAAGTCGATCGAACGGAGACAATGTTGGGCCGGAAATGATTTTATGTGAACCTCCTTGATCGTTCGAAATGCGATCTAAGCCGTCCAATTAGGCTGGCCAAGTTAGACGAACACGATCGATTTGTGACAGTTCCTTACCGCCGCACCCTAATTAGGGTTTTGTAAATAAGCGCATTTTTCCTTAAGTTTGGAAAATGATTTGCATCTTTATAAACTTGTTGTGGGTAGGTCAATTGAGCATGGGGGAAAGTCGGGCTGCCAATGTGCATATAGGCTCCTCTTTGATCATTCCAGGTAATATCTTAGCCGTCCAACTAGGTTGGCTAAATTGGACGGTCATGATGCATTAAAGACCTTTTTTAACGGTCTTAGCTCGTTCGAGCTACTTTCTTAACAGCGCGAACACCCATAAGGGTTGACGTCGTGGTGCTTAGGAATTCACTTAGTGAGACTCGATCGAATAGGGTACTAGTGGGCCCGCTACTGGTCACCACGATGATTGCCTAGCTCTGTTAGGACTAGGCTACACTTGTTGGATCATGCAGCCAAATTGTGTAGTTGTGATCATTTTTTGATATTGATATAGACAGTCTGGATTTTCCTTTGAGGAATTTAAACGAGTTCGATCGAGCTAGCTCCTAAAAGCTACTTGTAGTGCTTCCCCAATGAACTAGTTTTACATTAAGCAAAAAGAGATAAGGTTTTTGCTTAAACACCACCTTCATTCATTACACTAGCCTTACATAAGAAACTTATGGACTCCTTCCCTTTTACACCACTGGCCAACACTCGGCCTTACTGAAAGAAAATTACATTACCAAAGCAAATACACCAACTAAAGTGTGTTTTGTTTTAAGACCATATGATCAGCAACACCCAACTTAACTTGAAAACAGAAACAACAAACATATAATATGCCAAAGTCTTCATACTTCAGTAACCTTGCAGGTTCAGGCACTTGAAAACAATAATGCAATGCCCCTGCCTCATACATGTGCTAATCACGTCGAACAATGGATGCTAAGATCCATAGGATATCCAAATTCCATATGAATCTTAGCTAATCTTTCTTCGAACGAGCGAACTGGTGCAAACTCACTTGCCTTCCATTTGTCGCATTTCATGTCAACCAGACTAACTTTACCTACACCCTTCACGAAACAAGGTGCACTAGGACTTTGTATGAAAATCCCGCCAAGGTGAGGCATCACTGTTGCCTCTGCTTCTTTGAAAAATTTGTTACCAAGGATTATCTCGAAATCATTGAGATGCATCACCATTATGCTAATATGGCCAAGCCATGCTCCAACTTCAATATTCGCCACTGCCATCCCCTTGATTATCTTAGATATATCATTCATTGTCTTCATGAAGTGATCATCTTGATATAATTCCAAACCCAAGTACTCTGCCATCGAAAAACTCATCACAGTATGTGACGCACCCATGTCTGCCATGCCTTAGAGACGATGGTTGTGTATGCCAACTTTCACATAAACCAGACCAACACCCATCATCCCATGTTGTACTGCTGCCGTTTGTGCTACTATGTTGCATAGTTGAATAGGATTAACATGCTCCACTTGATCAGCTTCTTCTTTGTCACCACTACACTCGGTGACGATTGCGGACAATTTTTCTTTCATTGTAAAATTACGCACAAGGTGAGGACCCTTGCATAAGAAACAACCACCTGCCTAGTTGTTCCTTGAAGCCAAACTATCATCCCTTGGATAGCTTCTCTTCTTGGCCTCAGAACTTTTCTTATCCTTGTCCTTACACTTCTGGTTTTTCTTATCCTTGCCCTTCCTACTAGCATCAGTTGAGGTATTGACTAACCTATAATCAGCAAGGATGTACATGATTACAATGGCTGAAGGTAGGTCTTTGTCACCCTGCCTTCTCACTTCATCTTGAGCCCACGACTGCAAACCAGATATGAAATTAAACAACTTGTCTTCCTCCAAAATGTTGCGAATATCTTGCATCAAAGAAGAGAACTCTTTCACGTATTCCCGTGGTGTACCAGTATGCTTCAACTTACGCAAGCTCTCTCTGGCTAGCCAAGCAGTATTGCTTGGTAAGAATTGACTCTTCAATTCTTCTTTCATGACATTCCATGTCATGATGCCTGGACAACCAGCAATAAGGTCATCATCAGTTCTAGTTCTCCACCATAATTTCGCATCACCCTCCAGGTACATGCTAACGAGAGTAACCTTTTGTTCTTCTGGGTTTCTGGCGTCCTTGAAGTATTGGTCCATGTCCCATATGAAATTCTTCAATGCCTTCGCATCTCTTGCGCCAGAAAACGTCTTAGGTTCTGGGACTTTAAACTTCGTAAAGTCACTTCCACTACCACCTGCAGTAGCTTGATTTGTTCCAATCACACCCACCATTCACCTCAAGACATTGATCTCATCAGTTAGTTATTTCAAGGCTCATGTGAACATAATCTTAACAGTATTTATTTGGCCTTCCAAATCACCATGCTTCATAGTTGCATTCTGGCTTTCCACAAGCATATCAGCAACATATGTGTCTAACGCTTGAATGCGAGCCATCACCGTAACATCATAATTAGCATCACTAGGATGGCACACCTCTTCACCAATCCTGTCTTCCAAGTCCGCTACCCTATCAGTTAAGGCATCCAACGAACTCTTCTTACCAGCCATTACAATCTAACAATTTCAACAACTAAACTCGAGAAAAACAGAGAAAATCTTCCAAAGACAAAGCCGAAACAGAGCAAACCGTGCTCTGATACCCATAATGTCACACCTTCAAATGCTCCAAGAAATTTTTCGCGAAGATATAACCCGACAATACAGTGGTTCAGTGATCTCTTATCACCCAATGTATTTCATCCTTATAAGATTGCACCAATGCAATCAGCCAACTCTACCGAGAGTATGCAACGGAAGACTAACATAGATTTTCTCTACCAAACAATGTAGCCCATACTACAAAGAGGTTCTTTCCATGTTTATGCTTCACAGAATTGGGGAAGTATAACAAATCAACAGGAAACCAAAGCCAAACGCATAAGCCGACAAACTTACTTTTATTATCTTAAGGGGAAGATACAAAAACGTCCAACCAATGGACTTTACAAGCTTATTCTCTAAGCCTATGCATCAATCACTCTCTACTGCCTAAATGGTTCCTCAATACTCGAACTATTGAACAACTCATTTACAAGGGTTCTCTGGATATTTATAATTCCAAGAACTAGGGACAATCCGTATTCAACTCTGTTGCATGCCCCATGAACAGACATCTGTCCATGGGCAGTTCCCTAACTGCCAGTTTCACTTTTTAACTGCTAGCTTTAGTGTTGGCTTGCTCAATGGCGCCACATCTGTCCTCAACGGTTAGGATATGCCAAACTCGGTTATAAAGCACTTTATACCCGTATCTAACTTGATCGCACGCTCGGCACACTTGAACTCAAGTCCCGCAACATTGCCACTTGCAACTCAGCTTGCACTTTCACCAATTACTGCTATTATGGCCTCGGATGCGCTATTATAGATTGCATTGTGCACTTCTCATTTGAATGCCATCATTCAAGTATTATGCCAACTGAGTCTTGACTTGATTAGTTCCATCTCCATGCTTCATATGCATCACTTGCATCTCTTTTAACGAGCAACTATCACCAATGGCGTGTTTGGCCTCACCATTGATGCATATTCATAGTCTAAGTCTTGGCCACAACTTAGAACCATGCCAAAGTCATTCCATGACTTTTCATCTCATCCTTTATTCCTTCCTTGAGCTAGGATAACTCTGAATAAGGATACACAACACTATCTCATAATGTTGCCAATGCCAAGTAACCTTTCTTGTCTCAGCCATTTTGGCGCTACATCGTCGGGCATGCAGCTCCATCTTCCAGGTTACCATTTCCGTGACGCTCCATGATTATGCGTCACTATGCGGACCGGTCATAGTTGGCCAATAGTACTTCTCATGTTTTTGGAGAAACAACTTATGTTTTCCTTGGTGTTCACCTTCATGCATCTCTTTAAGAACAATTGGGACCTCCACCGCGTCCAAACATCTTAAAAGACTCCCTCTAAAACTTTTATATTACAAGATCCCTTCGTGAAATACGAACCTCTTGGACCTTTGTTTCATCTTGGACGCCTCATTCTCATTGGTGGTGAGATTCCCGTTGCGAAGGTAGCTGATGTATGGCTTCTGCCAGTCCCCAGTGTGACCAATATTGAAAATTTCTAATTAATTAGGTGGTTCCTAGTAGTTGGGGCAAGTTTTCTGAAGTAACCGATCTTGGACTTCCATCTCTGGCCAATAATAGCCGAGGCGTTGTAAACGGTGATAGAGGGTCACCACCAACGTCTGTCCACGGACCTCACCATGGATGCATTTGAGATGTTGTTGTGCTTCTTCTCCTCCGAGGCATCTTGACAAGGAGCCATCTAGGTTTCTATGATAAAGTACCCCTTGAAGTAGGAACAAATCATGCAAGGTTTTAAGACTGACCTTTCCTTGAAAGAGCGAGCTGCTGAGCTCTTGGATGATCGTTGTCCTCCAGTCACCCACTTCGTCTTTCTTAGATTGTGAGAGCCACGTCGAAGCCACCGTTCTTCTTTTCACTGTCAGGGTTTCCTCTAAGCCTTCAAATCGTAATTTTGATGCTAGAGTTTCTTGGCAGTCAGCGTGCTAGTTGTCTCCGCGCCAGATATGGGCCACTGTTACATCGGCGAAATAATTTAGAAAATTTCTGCTCTTCCGCTCTGTATGGGGCTAGGGTTAGCTCCTTTGGTGCGTATACTTCCTTCACTTGGTTGACTAGTAGTTTGGAGTTCCCTCGTATTTCCAGACGTGTAGCTCCAACTTGTTTAGCCAAGGACAAACCATTGAGGAAGGCTTCGTACTCTGCTGAATTGTTTGTGCAGGGGAAGTCTAGCTTGAAGGAGTGTGAGAAGAATTCATCGGTCGGTGATACTAGAACCACGCCGTCCCCTCCTGTGCCGTTGTTGGGGGTGGCGGATCCGTCAAAACAATAAATAGCCAGGTTTCTTCTTGGATGAAAGAGATTTCCGGGAAGTCCCAAGGGAGATCCTCACGCAATATTACAGTGTTTTCTCCTGGGAATGCTGTTAGCAAATCTGCAACCGCTTGTCCTTTGATGGCCCTCAGGGAAGCATATGTTATGTCTAATTCTGACATCTAAATGAGCCATTTGGCCGGCCTTCCTATCAAGGAAGGCTTTGAGTGGAGGAACTTCACATGATCAGATTTGGATATTAGTATCACCTTGTTGAACAGCAGGTAGTGTCTGAATTTATGGATGGAGTAGACCAAGGCTAGGCATGCCTTTTCTTCCTTGGGGTACCTAAGTTTGGCGTCTCTCAAAGTTCGACTGAAATAGTATATGGGGTACTCAATCCCTTCGTCATCTTCCTGGGCGAGGAGGGCTCCAACAACAGTGTCACTGAAAGACGTGTAGAGGTGTAGCGGTTTTCCTTGCACGGGTGACTTCATAATAGCTGGGGAAGATAACGTCTGTTGAATTTTTCAAAATTCTTCCTGTTGTAACGAGGTCCAGACAAAGCTCGCTCCTTTCTTTAGCAATGGGGTAAACGAGGAAATAAGTTGGGCCAATCCGGGTATGAAGCGGCGGATGTAGTTTATTTTTCCCATGAAGCTCTGGAGTTCCTTCACATTCTGTGGTCCACAACAAAAGTCCGTTCTCACTTGGTTGGAACCATGCTCTGGTTCCGTGGATGGAGGGGAGTGCGCCTCCCTCCTAAAGGTGTGGTGTGAGGCCTATTTTCTCTTCGGGATTATGCAGGACTATCGCTTCCTTCAATAGACGTCCATTTCGGCAGTGGGGTGTGGTGAGTCTCATTGGTTGTGACTCGTGGCCCCTGCTTTGGTTCAAAAACCTCCATGCCATAGATTGGCGCATAGGGTGACAATGACGTTGCGATGCGAACAACTTCTCCATTTGGCATGGTCTTCAAGCATTGGTGGTACGTTAAAAGAATGAACTTGTTGTCGTGGAGCCATGGTCTCCCCTGTATCATGTGGTAGTCTGGATCCTTTTCAATCACCTCGAATCTTACTTCTGACTGGACAGGTCCCACCGACATATTCAAGTTAACGTACCAATAGGTATTGGTTTGGTTACCTTCGAAATCTGTCATGGTAGTAGGTTATCGTATCACCTCGGTTGATCGCACTTTAGACGCCCTGAGCGTCCTAAGGGTGACAACATTGGATGAGGCTCCTGTGTCGACGAGGGACCTTTTGAATTCCACATCTTGTATTCGAGCAGTGACGTGTAAGGCGCGGTTATGGCCTTCTTCAACCATCATGTCTTCGTCAGTGAATGTGATATTATTAATGGATGAACCTTGCGTTATTTTTGTTTCCGAGCGTGTAGGAACCAAGGGATACTTGACGTTATTCGGTTGATGGCGTCGAACGTCTCTATCTGCTGATCCCTTGAAAGATGTAAGAGTTCACATAGGTTTTCCACCAGTGAGGCCACTTTCTGGTTCACGGGTTTCTGGTTGTCAGTGAAACTGTTGGCCTAAGAGTGCTCATTCAGGACATTAGTCCCCAGCTTCGAAATTTCTGAGGCAGGTGAGCCGCTAAACTCTGTCATCCGATTGATGAGGAAATCTAGTATGGCGTTGATTGCGTCTTTCATCAGATCCATGTTTTTGGCATGAATCCCCTGGACCCGTGCCAGATCAATCAACCTTGGAACTCCTTCTTTGACCACATTGTTGGGCGTTAAAACACTGTCTTTTTCATGAATGGGCTCCGAGGGCGTAGATTCAGTGCAAAGACCAACCATCCTTCCTTGTTAGATAGACGTATTTATAGATTGATATTATGACCGATAGATCAATCCTCCCGTTGTGGTCGCCAATTGTTTTTATGTGAAAATAGCTCCTACCGATTTCGGTAAATTCGGTAGGTGAGTGAGAAGCTGGTTTAAACCCTAAACAAATGTGCTGCACGTTGAGCACTTTTAGGTTCGAGAGATCAATCTGTACAAGTCCGGCCTAAACCAAGAAATGGTCGTTCCAGACTTGCTTCGGTCACAAAGAGGAGGAGAATGGGTTTGTTTTGGGGAGGGAAGCAAGGAGAGTGTGAGACCAGAATAGTTTATTCTGAAAGAGAAATTCGGTTTCTACAACTTGTTTTCAGAAAAGTACGAGAGCTCATGAGGGGAGCTAGCAGGTAAGTACTTTGAGTGTTCTCTTGTCCGAATGAACTTGTTTTTGGAATGGAAATAGGTGAGACCTATTTATACAAGTTGTAGTAGAAACGTACTCTGGTCTCATTAAGGAGTGAGGAGTAAATGGGAGGAGGTGGTAACCGTATTCATGGATTTGATGTCTCATAAAGTGGCTAACGCATGAAATTGATTTTCATGAAACTGTTAACGTTATGGAATTGATGTCCATAAAGTTTGTTATCTCACGGCTTTATGTCCCATTAATATTTCCCACATAACTCCCATATTTACTAGGCGCCTCACCCTTATGACACTTCTTTATGAGGGGCGTAGTGTACGCCGCACGCTGTAGACCACCAAACCAATACCCAAAGAGAATCCCCCTGTTTGTGTTGATGTCTCGAATGTTTTTGAAAACATTTAAAACATTGTTATGGCTTGGCAAGTTGAGCTTGTGGAACTTGCTAGCCAGGTGACCTTCGACGGTCGAGATGTTGCATCTTGAGAGGAGTGGCAACCGTTGATCGTTGCACGCCTTTGTTTTGGTATCCAACAGGGTGGCACTGCCATGGTGTGTTTAGACTTCGCGTGAGGAGCCAAGGGTTTGCCATAGGCGCATGACGTGACTAGCCTGGACTAGGTGCGCGACCAAGCTATGGTTTCGGGTCTAAGGTCATGAGGGAATATTTAGACGGTCAGGATTTGCTCCTGGGATTGAAGGGAAACCATTGATGGGCGCCTGGCTTCAATTTGGTAGCTGCATGGGGAAGGCTAGTATGGTGTCGCAGCATGAGTGGCCATGGAGAGGCATGGCGCGTCTAGCTTGGATAGGTACGTGACCAAGATATGGCTAAATTCATGAGGAGACTTTTTACGGCCAGGATTTGCTTCTGGGATTGAAGGGAAACCTTGGATGGGCGTCTGCCTTCAATTTGGTAGATGCATGGGAAAGGCCATTATGGTGGCGCGGCATGGGGGGCCATGGCGAGGCATGGCGCGGCTAGCTTGGCTAGGTACGTGACCAAGCTAGGGCTAAAGTCAAGAGGAGACTTTATACGGCCAGGATTTGCTCCTGGGATTGAAGGGCAACCGTTGATGGGCGTCTGGCTTCAATTTGGTTTAGAAACCCTAATTGGTTCCCTTCACTAGAACCGCTACAGAATTCGAGTACGGACTCATATTTTGATGCTCCGCCTCTCAAATCAACCGAAAAATAATTTCCCATATCCTCAAGCTGGGATATTTAGGGTTTGAACTCGTTCGGGAGGGAAAAACAGCCTGAAATAAAAACTTGGGAAGATTTCATGAAGGATGGTGGCATGACCAGGTTATCATGGCATGCCTTGGCGTAGCATGGCATGCTTTGGTGTGTTTTGGCATCTGGGCCAAAGGTTTTCCATAAATGCATGGCGTGGCTAGAGATAAGGCATGGCGCGACTAGCTCAGGCTAGGTGTGGCTGGAATGATTTGTCATTGGCACACGAGACGTGGATAGCATGACTAGGGCCATGACATGGTGCGATTGGCATGGCGCGGCTAGCTTGGGCTAGGCGTGGATGACATGATTTGACATTGGCACGCGGGATGCGGCTAGCATAGCTAGGGCCTTGGCATGGTTCAATTGGCATGGCGCGGCTTGCATGATTTTCCATTGACACGCGGGGTGCGTCTAGAATGGTTGGCATGCTTTGGTGCGATAGGGTGTGGCTGTCATGATTTGCCATTGGCACACGAGATGCGGCTAGCATAGCTAGGGCCATGGCACGGTGCTATTGGCATGACGCGACTAGCTTGGGCTAGGCGTGGATGGCATGATTTTCCATTGGCACGCGGGTTGCGTCTAGCATTGTTGGCATGCTTTGGCGCGGTAGGATGTGGCTGGCATGATTTTCCATTGGCACACGAGATGCTTCTAGCATAAATAGGGCCATGGAACAGTGCGATTGGCATGGCGCGGCTATCTTAGGCTAGGCTGGCCGGCATGATTTTTCATTGGCACGCAGGGTGCGGCTAGCATGGTTGGAATGATTTGGCGCAGTAGGGTGGGGCTGGCATGATTTTCCATTGGCACACGAGATGCGGCTAGCATAGATAGGGCCATGGCACAGTGCGATTGGCATGGCGCGGCTAGCTTAGGCTAGGATGGCTGGCATGATTTTTCATTGGCATGCGGGGTGCGGATAGCATGGTTGGCATGCTTTGGCGCAGTAGGGTGTGGCTGGAATAATTTTCCATTGTCACACGAGATGCGGCTAGCATAGCTAGGGCCATGGCACAGTGTGATTGGCATGGCGCGGCTATCTTAGGCTAGGCTGGATGGCATGATTTTTCATTGGCATGCGGGGTGCAGCTAGCATGGTTGGCATGCTTTGGCACGGTAGGGTGTGACTGGCATGATTTGCCATTGGCAC
Organism: Papaver bracteatum; assembly: GCA_023529315.1. Taxonomy (NCBI): domain Eukaryota; kingdom Viridiplantae; phylum Streptophyta; class Magnoliopsida; order Ranunculales; family Papaveraceae; genus Papaver; species Papaver bracteatum. The sequence goes on along the minus strand of JAJJWX010003940.1, from coordinate 246,375 downwards.
ACGAGATGCGGCTAGCATAGCTAGGGCCATGGCACGGTGCGATTGGCATGGCACGGCTAGCTTGGGCTAGGCGTGGCTGACATGATTTTCCATTGGCACGAGGGGTGCGGCTAGCATGGTTGGCATGCTTTGGCGCGGTAGGGTATGGATGGCATGATTTTTCATTGGCAGACGAGATGCGGCTAGCATAGCTAGGGCCATGGCACGGTGTGATTGGCATAGCGCGACTAGCTTGGGCTAGGCGTGGATGGCATGATTTTCCATTGGCACGCGGGGTGCGGCTAGCATGGTTGGTATGCTTTGGGGCGGTAGGGTGTGGTTGGCATGATTTTCCATTGGCACACGAGATGCGGCTGGCATAGATAGGGACATGGCACGGTGCGATTGTCATGGCGCGGCTAGCTTGGTCTAGGCATGGCTGGCATGATTTGCCATTGCACGCGGGGGAATTAGGGTTTGGTTTGCCGTAACCCTAATTTGAAAAAATATACCTTAGTAATTATTAGGGACATATTAACATCTTTTATTAATGCGCCTAGTAAATGCTTGTTTTAAATGTCTTCTAGGGTTTAGCGTTTTACGATTTTAACCCTAAACTAAAGACCACCATCAACAACTTCTTTTTGCATAAAGAATTCATTCTGAATAGTTATCCATTGTTGAAGAGAAGAACTTAACTGTCGAATCGAGGGATGATAAGCAGGAAAAATATCATCATAAAAAATTTGAAGTTGAATCCGGATATTATGAAGGTTGCACTCAATATTCCTAAAAGAGAATTTTTTCCATAATTACAGTTGAAATCTTGTGAATTTTAACTTACTTGAGAAATGAAAAGATGGAGAGCCATTAAATTGTTGTTTCCAGCTTCGATTGATAGTGTTTGTACAAAAGGCCATTTGGAACCAGCATTGTATAACTTAAAAGGAGTGTGTTTACTAGAACTGGGAAAAATATGTAACAAAATAGGACTGTGGTACGAAGATATAAGAACTAAATGTTGCAAATGAGCATTAATATAATTATTGATTCAACAATTGTTCACTAAAGCTCTATCTAATCTAACATAGACATGAGTATCTCCATCTCTATGATTCGACCAAGTAGTGTCAGCTCCCGAATAACCCAAATCAATGAGACCCATTTGCTGAACAAAATTCCTAACATATGTATCATGATGAGGATGAGATGCATTAATACTATGGGTTTCAGAGTCATTCATAGTGAAGTTTAAATCTCCTAACAAAAGCCAACGAAGGTCAACAGAAGAATACATATCAAGAAAATATTGCTACTGATTGGTATTGCCTACAACATCACGCACTCCATACATAAAGGTGATCAAAAAATCCAAACTCTTTACTATACCTTTCTGGATCCATGAAGAACTGTTTGCATCCTTATCAATTTCTAATAGAATCGGATTTGGAAAATACTTGTTCTTAAAAAAATTTGTAACCAGATAATCAGGGTTTTTACACATTCCCCAACCCAATTTAGCGATAAGAACCCTATTAGTTGCATAAGAATTTCAAATACCAAGACCACTATTAAGTTTGGACTTCCCTATATCCCCCCAGGAACGAAAGTAAGCCCCCCTTCTTGAGTTCTTCTTAGACCACCAAAAATTCCTTTGAATAGGGTCAATTTTAGAAGTAATTTTTTTAAGAAAAGGGAAGCAAGACATATGGTAAACAGATAGACTAGAGAGAACATGCTTAGTTACCACAGTTCTACCATCCCCATTAAGATTAGATCTTTTAGTATTACCGAGTCTAGCATAAAACTCATCAATTAGAAATTGAAAGGTCATAGTTTTATCCCTTTTAACAAACAAAGGAGTACCAAGATACTTCTCAGTGCTTCTTAGAAATATAATTCCTAGAGTTTTTGAAAGCAATTTGATATGTTTATTTATTACTAGTAAGAAAGCTAGATTTTTCCAAATTTATAGCTTGACCTAAAGCCTTAGCGAATTTGTTGATGATTTTCATAAGATTCCTAGCATAAGTAAGAGAAGCTTTAGAGAAAAGCATGCAGTCATCTGCAAAAAACTAAGTGAGAGATAGGAGGACTATCCTTTCTCAAATTGAATCCCTGTATAATTTTCTCATTTTCGCCTTTCAACAGAAGCTGAGAAAGGGTTTCCATACAGATGATAAAAATATAGGAGGATAAACAATCTCCTTGTATAATATCCCTAGTGGGATAAAAGACTTTTTCTGGCGAGCCATTGACTAAAATAGAATAAGAGACAGTGCTTATGCATTGATAAATAATTTGGCACCAGTCATCCGAAAACCCAAGTTTCTTAAACACAGAAATACTAAAAGACCATTCAAGCCGATCAAAAACCTTCGACATATCCAACTTAATGGCCATAAACCCATCTCTGAATTTCGACATATCCAACTGAATTTCGTAGTAATAAAGAATTTAGTAAGTGGAAAGCTAGAGATACATGGGTCTAGTTACGGGTATCCGGAGGAACCGGACCCGTTTAAAAGTAATGCCCAAAATATCGTTCAAGATATGGACCGAGGCCCATAAGGTGATTCCTTATCTTGTAGGTTTCCGCAGACTTATCTTTTCTTTATTTATAACAAGGAGAGAAACCCCATCTTTGCTCTCTAAGTCGGCAGATAAATAAGGAAGAAATTGGAGGTTAAGATCGGTGAGTTCAAATTGGAGGTTAAGATTTTTCTAGTAATTTGGCTGATCCTTGAATTCAACTGATTACTAGAAAAATCTCATGTGTTAATTATGATTGAGCTGGTTATGATATCTTTCTTGGAGCCTTACAATTACGAAACAGATGTGAGATACGATAGACATCATCTCTAGAACAGCTAGTTCAGTGAGTCTAACAATCTGTACTTCTTATTGTAAAGCAAGCCATGCCCTTATTACACCACAATGTTTCTCACGTTTATCTTTGTTTCATTATTTGTCAAAAAGAAAACTCTGAAACTCAGGTGTTTTGTGCAGGTTATTATTGGTTAAACAAACAAGTAGGCAACAACTATGATTTTTTGAGCTACCATGACGGATGAAATGACATGGATAGACATACTCATAGAAAAGAATAGACTTGAACGTGAAGAACTTGAAAGACATCCAAAATCTAAAATCAAGCCACCATCAAAAGGTGCATGGATAGACGCATACTTTGCAATGTTAAGTCGCAGAGTTGCATATCACTGTTCCCTAAAACCACTTGTATACCACCGTTCCCGAGAACCGCTTATAGGTTCGAGATCTCAAATCAAGAAACAAAATTTAGAGGTTTCACTTAAGATGTTTCTCCAAGAAGCATCTCTTGGTTTCTTCAGATGTTAGAACTGTCTGGCCTGGACAAGTATGGCTCCTATGAGGTACGGTTTAACTTTTGTTTATACCTTGCATCTCTGCCTATATTTCAATCTCAAGAGACTTGATTTTGTCATATTTTTTAATGGGTACAGGATAATGACTTAAGTATTGGTTACATGCCGAAGCAAACGGATCTTGTGTTGTCCCTAGATGATGAGGTTATTACAGATAAATACTATGACGGTAGCTTGTGGTTGATGAAACTTTTGCAAAGAATTCGTTCAGAATCTGGCGATGATTTCAGGCGAGAGCAGGTAATTAATATTTACTGCTCGAAATGACATCTTGGCTTTATTTTGGTATATAGGATAGGATTTGACAAAAATATTTATGACGTGGCATGTTGTGCCTCTTCATAGGCTCGGTTGTTGGGCGATTTCCTCTATCAGCTCATCCAGATACAGCAGGAGCAGCGGTTTGCTGCATATAATTTCTCTGTGCATCTGGAAAAATTGAGAAATATTGATGCAGTTGCATTTTCTTCCGATAGGCACGCATGTCCTATTATCCGTTCCAGTCACGCGGCCTACATTTTACTCACCACACATCCTCCTATCCATTCCTATTTCACCACGCAGCCCTATATTTGGCAACAAAAGGTAGGTCTTTATTCTGCTGAATCATTAAGTATCTTCGCTAATTCCGAATTACTTAAACCTTGTTTTGATATTTCAGCACCTATTTGATAGTCTGTGTACCATGTCACGTGAATCGATTTGGTTGCTGAAGACACTCAAGGATTCCCCTTTTTCCAGTCCCTCATCTATAAAGGAGTCCGACAAGATTCTTGACGTCATCTTGGCTTATATTCAAGATTTCAAGGAATCAAATGTACGTAAGATTGTACATATCTTTCCTGTTTGTTCTCATTGAATGTTATAATTTAGTATCCTTTAAACTATTGAGTTTCTGTTCTAGGAATCTTTGGCTCGGTATCTTTACATCTACGGTATCCACGGTTATGGTGACCCGCTGCAATTGTTTATGGATACTAATGAAATATTAGTTTCCTTTGGAGGCCGTATAAAAAATCTCCAGCAGCAAGGCGTTAAAAAAAAATCTGTCGCGGAAACACTGCTTAAATGTTTTGTAGATGTAGTCAATATGTCTGACAAGCGAAGCAATCCATACGGAGACACCCGTTCTTCCCTTCAATGTGCGTTTTCTGAGGTTGCCAAGGAAACATCAGAGATGATAAATGAAGCAGTAGAGAAACTAAATTCAGTCAAGCGTTCTGATCTTACCGGCGGAGGCTCTCCACTTGGATGTATCGCTTTGTGGAAACCAGCAATGAACTCGAAACTATGTAAGGACGAAAACAGATTCAGTAACTCCTCTTTATTATTGTCTACAAATTATAATTTAAAATCTTATGTCCTAAAGCAGGCAAAGCTGCTAGTTTCCGGCCCTGACCGAAGATTAACATGCAATACCATCACAATTCACAGCTTTGATAACTGTGGGTGGAATTTGCATTTGTTGTAGTTGATTTTGCTGGGACAACATAACCATATAGTAATAAGTTGAATTCTGTATTGAAACGTCCGGTGGAGGTTAGAGGCCAGACAAGCTTGTGTTTTGTCGTCAGGTCAAGAGGGATATTGCGAATTTGTTACACCTGGCCTGGAGTAAACAATTGCTGAAGCAACTCCACTGTCCAAAATTTTATGTCATCATCTATAAGCTCATCAGCATATTCATAATCAGTCAAATTAAGCTCTTCCGGATTTAATAACGGGCCACCTGGATTAGGAATCCAATGATGTCTCCAGATACATAGGTTTTTTTCGTCACCCACTCGCCAGATAGAAATTCTTTGCACTTGTTGTAATCCATGGAAAATACTTTCCCAGACCATGAAGTTCCTTGAGAGTTGAGACTATAAGTTAACAAATCTTTATAAGAAAAAGTATATTTACTGCTCAGTAGCTTAATCCACAGAGAATTTTGTCTATGTAATAGTTGCTATGCCATTTTAGTTAGGGTTAAGTGGCAAAATGCCCCAATTTGGACTACCAAGTTGTGAAAATGCCCCGGACGTTAGGCAAAAGATCAAAATGCCCCAAAAAGGAATCAAAATGCCCCAAACCGTTATGTTTTCCGTCTGACTTGGTTAAGTGGTCAAAATGCCAAGCATGTGGCCACGCACGTGCAAAAAAATGCCCCAAATACCCTTCTGAAATGACCCACATTCTCTTAGATTGTGACACGTGGGTAGTCTAAAATTGGGCGGCCAGAGATGAAGTGCATATATTTACTGAGATGGACATTTCTTTTTGTGAAATGACCACCATGTCCTATTAATTAGATCTGCGACACGTGGCTATTATATCAATTGGACGGCCGGAAATTTGGTGGTTTTATTTACCGAAATGGTTTTTTTAAGAGAATGACCACCGTATCCTATAAACTAAGATTGTGACACGTGTAACATAATTTGAAACCAACGGCTACATATTTCGACCGTTTTGAATCCGACCGTTGTAGATTCCGACCGTTGGGGCAACGGTCAATTTCTGGTCTCGCCTGAATCACATAAATGGGGAATTTTGACAACCTTAACCAAGTATATTGGGTTATTTTCTTCATGATGGCTGCTAGCTCCAGTGAGAAAATGAAAATGGTAAGTTCAATTTCAAGAATTTTTCAAAGAAGAACATAGTTAGGGGTTATTATCTTATCCATCTCACTTTAATTTTTACTTAATTTGCAGGAATGTGAGATGTGCAACGAAAATTATCATCAATCAATTGATTGTCCTTGGATCTACAGTAGGTGTAAATTAGTTCCTTGTAATGGTATTCAAAAACTTTTAAAGGTCAAAGAAGGTGCTAATTTAGGGAAAAAATTCTTCTCTTGCTCTAATCCTATGTGTTCATACTTCGAATGGTTTGATGATGCTATTAAATACATTACACCTCAGTACAATGAAGGTTGTAAAGCTTGTGTTGGTGATCACAAATTAGCTGAATGTCCTTGGTCACAGACTACATGTATCAACCCCAAATGCAATTCAACAAAGGTGAGAATGTTAAACATAGCTCAAACATCTTGGAATTATGGTATTGGCTACCTAAAATGCCCAAAATGTGAAGATTTCCAATGGGTTTCTGATGCTATCTTTGTGGAAAAACAAAAGAAAGAAAATAATTCTGAAGATCAAATTTGTGCACAGTTTAAAGAAAAAGTGAAGGTAAAGTGCAGAATTAGAAGTTAATTCATGTAAACAAAAGCAATGTAACATATTGGAAGGATTTCTCAATGTAATGTTAGTTTGCAAAACTGAGTACTTTAAAAAGCATACTTTCACAACCAGAGATTCGTAAACAAAATATTGTCAACATTCATAAAACATAACTGAGTACTACTATCTCTGTCATTACAAGTTCATAAGTCTAGAAATGCTAAAAGAAAGAAGGGAAAACAGGAACCAAATATTTCTGATATTACTGATATTTAGAGTTAGGCTTTCTAACCCTTTTTGATGGTGGCTCAGAAATGTTGATTGTCTGGCTAGAAATATTAACAGTACCATGATAAGTCTGGTTAAAACAGGAAGATGAAGGTGTAGAAGATGTACATGGTGTAAAAGATGTACATGAAGGCTAGAAATATTAACAGTACCATGGTGCAGTTGTCTTACCTTTTTTCTGGGAACCAGCTGAAGAAGTAGATGTTGTAGTAGCAGCTGCTTTTCCCTTTGACAATTGTGGTACCTCCTCAGCTGATTTCTTTGATGCAGATGATGTTGCTTTCTTTGACGCAGATGTTGATGCAGTATTTGGTGCAGACAAGGCCTTCCTCATCTTATTTGTTGGTGCAGCAGTAATACAGAAATCATCCCCATTAACAGAGAACTCCATTCTCACTCCTTTCTTCTTGGGGTTGGATCCAATTGGAGGACCTTGACAGGTTAATATGTTATGATCAATACCTTTACATACACTGCACTTTGTTACTCTTTTGCGCGTCTTGTTCTTATCATACCAGGACTTCTTTCTTTTAACACAAGGTCTTACCTTATCTCTCAATCTGTGTGGATGTAGAATCTTGATACCAGTCTGCAAAAGAAATAAGGTTAGGGTTAGTATACTTTAAATGCACAGATCTAGAGAATAATAAAAAATAAAAAACAATAAAGTAAAAGGAAAAAAGTAGATAATATTATTCATTGAAAAGATTCTCAAAACAAAAATACTTGAAAACATACAAAGCAAAAAGTTAAAGCATTTGAAAGAAAGTTATGCATATCAAACCTTATTGGGATACTCATCAATGTCTCCCAATGGTGTTATTGACCATGAGTAGGTGGTCATATAGTAGTCTACTGTGTAGTATTTACTGCAGTACATGCACACATAATTGATCCAATCACTCATCATACATTTATTGCATAACCACATTCAACTATTTAGGTGTAGTAAATTTACTCACTTGGACCAATCAGGATTCAATTTAAACAATGCAACTACACCATGTATGCAGGGGAACTGCCTCAATTGTCATTGTCGACATGTACAAGATTGATCTTCCACCCGAACAACAAACACTTTGCTAGTAGCTTTGTTAGTAACCTCATACACTTTGCGCTCTATAGAAGGATCACATTCATAGTTACCTCTAAGATCACACATCACCTGAATGGGATCTTTCCCAGCAGGAACAAGGTCACCAGACTTCCAAGTTGCAGAAAGCTTTCTTCTATTTGAAAAGAGCACCATCACCAAATGTGTGTACATATCGACTAATTGAGTGAGAGGCTTGTCTCTGAATTTGAGGGCCATGTTATTAAAACTTTCTGAAAAGTTTGAGTAGATGTGCTCACAAGCAACATCATGAGGAAACCATGACCTTGCCCAAGACTTAGGCTCTGCATCAATCAGGTATTGATATGCAGATGAACTGATCTCTGCAATTTCTTGCATGGCCTCCTAGAAAATAGGTATCTAAGTTAATTCATTTGATGCAATAAGGCTTGACTGAAAAAATGAACATTCATTATAACTAAACATTGCTTACCTCCCAGTGATGATACTTGTATGCCTTTGCATCCTGCCAAAGAAGGTGTGTGAGTCTTGGATTTCGGAAACCCTTGGTCAAGAAATTCTTGTATAGATGCCTGGAAGAAAAAAAAAAAAGGGCAAACATTAATCAATTCCAAAAATCTATTACATTCATTCAAATATATGTTAAAAGAAAACTTTCAGTCAAAACAAAATCTACCTTAGGCAGTATCTATGATTTGCCAATGGAAACAATCTTTTTACTGATTCAAGAATGCCCTTCATTCTATCAGAAATAAAGGTTAGTCCAGGCATATCAGGTATCCTTTTTCTCAATTCTTTTAACATCATAAACCAATTTTCTTCAGTTTCACTCATACCAATCATCACACATATAGGAAATACCCCATTCTGACCATCTATACCAACTGCTGAAAGCATCACACCACCTAGCTTACCATTTAGGTGAGCTTCATCTAATCCAATAACCAATCTACAACCATGAAGGAAACCTTTTATTTGTGCATCATAGGCCACAATGACACTCTCAAATCTGTTATCTGGACCCTCTTTGGACCAACTGAAATGACCAATGATGTTTGGGTTCAATGAAGTAGCAGATGTGACCAGTTGTGGTGCTTTTGTGTAAGAACTCTCAAATGTTCCATTCCTATCCGCTAGCACCAATTTATGTATACACAAAAATAAAAAGTTAGCATTTTACACATACTTTATTGTTATCAAATAAACAAACAGAAGGGAACCAAAACAAGCATCAAAATCATACCCTTGCATTATTAGCAACCCATTTTGGTATGTCAGTTTTCAACCGAGGTCTAATGATCTTTTTAGCTATATCAGCTTCCTTGTCCACTGGTGAAGCAACATCCATCGTCTTCAACAAATACTTGGCTACAAATTTTTCATTGCATTTTCTGTTGTAGTCTTCATTCGGATTGTTACATGTGTGTTCAGTGTTGCATTCTCTAACTGTGACTGTTGGATCATCTTCATCTGGTACGTTTCTTGCATTCACCATCCAAGAACATTTTTGGGTATCCTTGTAAGTACAATAAGAATAGTGTATGGTCCTATGTCTTCTTCACCTTAAAATCCCTATGTTTCAACACTGCATATTCCCTTAAATGATCCTTGTAAGCTTGAATGTTTCCAAAAGCCATACCACTACTTATTTCACCAGGTACAACCTCAGGAACATCTTCATTTAACATTTATAGACGATGTGGTTCATTTAAATGCTCACCAAAATCTTCTTGCCACTTCTTTTCTTCCTCTTGAGTGACCTCATACCTGGGAACTTCTTCATCTGAAGTTGCAGTCACTGGTGCACTATGATGTTCATAAAAACCACCTACATTGAAGTCTTCATTACAATCATTAGGCTCATTACCAATATTTATACCTCTAGCACACATAGAAACCCAATCTTCATAATTGTATTTTTCTTGTGTTTCTTCATCTTCACTTTCTTCTCCACTTTCCTCTTCACTTTCATCTTCACCTACCCCTTCCTCATTATATTCCTCAAATAAAAACTCAGGCCTATCATTAGGATGACAGTCATCTGATTGTAGATTAGGTAAATTCACTTGGTCATTATCTTCATTCCCCTGTTCTTGGTTATCTGCCAAATATGCTTGTGTGGGATTAACTTCTGCTTCATGTACATGGTTTTCTGCAACAGATGCTTGTGTAGAAACAACTGGGTCTTCATGCACAAAATCAAGTCTTGTTGGTCTCATATCACTTACCCCACTAACACTAGCAGTCTTATTAAGTCTTGGACTCCTCCTAACATGAACCCTTTTACTAACAGTTTTCTTCTTCACTGGACTCCTAATATTAGTCACACCACTTACCCCACTAACACTAGCATAATCACAAGCAAAACCCCAATGTGTAATTGTAGGACTAACTATAGTGAACCACAGTCTTACCAAATTGTCTTTTCCTGGTTCCCCTTTATTCCAAAATGAAATAAACTGCTCCTCTGATTCACACTTATCATATGCATTCCCATCATTATCATCAAATAAAAACAGTTCTAGAGCAGAATTCATACCTTGTTCATTCACCAACCTACTCTTTAGCATAGCCATGAAAGATTCTCCACTGGTACCAGCTTTACAACCAAAACAATAAAGGTCCTTAAACCTCTCCCCTATATCTGTAATCCAGAAATTCCTATCCTCACTACCCATTCTGAAACATTTAACAAAAATGACACAATAGTTAGTTTTAATGAAAGAGACAGAGAGACATAAACACAATTATGTTTCAAATGCAGCTGAATTTCAACTTTCACCAGTATATGTTTCAACACACATAAGAAGATATAGAAGAGAATATTATATTGTTGAATTTATAACATAGAAATATTTGCACTGTAGTGATTTTGCAAGTAGCAGCACTAAATTCAAAAATACAGATACATGGAGATATAAATTAAGTGTAAATAGATTGCATATGTGGAAGAGTTTAGCAATTGGGAAGCACTATCATCACTAAAAAGTCTTCAAATATGCCTCAGACAACACCAAGAATAGACAAAAGTATAACTAAACATGTAGAAGCATAAACAGAAAACTTTGTGTATAACCATATCATCAATTTGACCAAATAGAAGCATAGCTAGTATCCTCAAGTTCAAAATTCATATACAAAGTTCATATACACCCATTAATTCATCAATCATGGAAGCAATGCATCTGAATTTCCACTAAGTTAAATAAGATACATGCCAAAGCAATAATAAAATACCCCCACTGCTTGTGTATAACATTCATTCTAAGGAAGTAAAAGGGTTGAGCCATTGTTTTACAATAATCACCATAGTTGTAATTAGAGAATTCACAGAATGCACAGAATTAGCCATGCCACTATAGTGAAAATTACAGTAATCATACCAAAATACATGGAATTCATAGACAAAAAGAAAATTATTCAACCCCTAAATTATCCACTCTTTCATTAAAACCCCCAAATTATAATCCCCAAATTCGTTTCTTTCAAACCCTAATTAGAAAGAGAGATAGAGACACAATTCAAAAACACAAATTTATAATCCCAAATTTCGTTTATTCAAAAACATAATTAACCATACTGAAACCCTAATTTTGTTTCCCTAAAACCCTAATTACAACCGTGGTGAAACCCATCTTATAGATTCTGAAACCTATTTCTACTCTCAAAAGAAATCTATAAATCGAAAAACAAATTTAGGGTTAAAAGTTACATGTTCTTCACCGGGTTAAGAAACGCGATCTCTTACCTTCTCCGTCTCATCTATCTTCTCGATCCGCAATCCAACTGTATCTCGATCTCTCTCTATCTCTCGATCGCTCTCTGCTCTCGATCGCTCTCTGTCTCTCTATTTTGATTTTTTTTTTTTTGATTTCTGTGGCTCAAAGTCGACCAAGGTAGAAGATAAGAATAGATGCACTCGTGTGTACCACGCGTGTGGTACATGTGGCTGTCACTTTCCACGTGTCGGCAGATTAGATTGCACGCGTGTCAATTGGTTGACTGGCCCACGTGTTATGACGTCATTAGCACATGTGTGACATCATGTATGGCGGCCATCTCTCTCGAAGGGTAAAATTGACTTTTTACAACATCATTGACCAGTCAAAGGTAATCAAAATGCCCCAAATTGACTATTATAAGTAAAACTAACGGACTGGGGCATTTTAATCTTTTGCCTAACGTCCGGGGCATTTTCACAACTTCGTAGTCCAAATTGGAGCATTTTGCCACTTAACCCTTTTAGTTAAGAGTATAGAATAATAGACGGATAAGTTTTAAAAGACCAAATCCAGATATCGCTTCGGGAGATGTAAGTGTGACCAATTATTATAATGTCTGGAATTTTCAGAAGCATTGTGAATCTGTGATTCCACCGGTTGTACGTTGAACTTTATCCAAACTATTGATAGTATGCTGGGAAAGTTTTAAGCAGTGCATCAGAGAAAGAGGCATGATCCCTAGTACACTATGAAGTTGAGTACCCCTAGCTGCTTGAGAGAGCATTTTTCCATCCCATCTTTACAATAAATCTTCGGCAATTTATAATTTTCTTCTACAAAAAGCTCCCGAGGTCAGTGTGCAACATATACTCAAATACTTCATATGAAATCTAAAGGTTTAGGAGAAACACTTGAGTCTGCCACTACTTATGTCCCTCTCCAAAACGCTGAACTGTTTATTTCTTCTCGATAGAATGCAAGCTAGGTTACAGAAATGAAGGTTTGAAATCGTTTGTGATGTACATCCCGAGGATAGTAGTGGAGCCATATAAGGCCCAAAGTCAAGTAGAAAATTAAGAATGGGCGTTCTTAAGGATTCTTCTTAAGAATGGGTTGTTTTACTTGCCTTTGGGCAAAAGACCACGAATATAAAAATAACACTTACCCCTGTTGTAGACCATGTAATTCATGAGTCTTGCAAGATGAAATTCATCTTCTTTTTTTTTTTGATTGGAAGAGAACAGTTTATTAGATAAAATTCATCTTTCTACTGATTGCAATTTTGCAAAAATTATTTCGTTTGCCATGTCCTTCTCTTATGTCTTAATATAATCATGAAAATGGATCGTTATTTCGATGAAGGATAACACTCCCAGTTCTTGTTCCGTTAAGTTTATAAATAAGAAATTTTTGTTTGTATTGGACAGAATAGATAAGGAAGCTAAGAAGAAATAGGATTATTTATTTCTCTTCTGAAAATCTCTCCTAGGGTGACAAAGTTTTTTTTTTTTTTTTTTTTTTTTTTTTTTTTTTTTTTTTCAAATACGAAAATGAACCGTTCTTAACTTTTGTAAGACTTGTAACTAGTGACTTGTCCAATCGGCACGCGGCCACACCGTTTTAGCAAGTAAAAATTTGAAACAGAAGAATGGAGAACCAGTGCCAATTGGCCTCTCGGAAATCACACTAGTATTGAATTCGTTCAATATTCTTCGCTGGCAATGTCACTAGTTCATCCATCTATACATTGGAACTATGAATTTTTTGTTAGAAAAAACAATGTTTTGTTTTAATCAAAAAATGCATGGACCATGTTTTGATCCCAAGACCTATTACTCCCTAGATGTTTTTTCATGTGAATGAATAAAACATTAGTCCCATATAGACTAAAACACTTAGAGTTTTAGACTTAAATAACATTGGTTTAGCCTTAAGGGTATGGCCCTTTGGGTCTTTAGACCTTTGTGTATGGGGGAAAGCCCTAGACTATGGCAAGGTTGCCTAAACCTTATTGCATTTCTTATTGCCTTTCCTACTGTTTTACAGCGCAAGTGCTTCAGAGGAAACGTTTGGGATTCCTCGCTTACTAGAACTGATCGGCGTGGGCGTGGGCGTGGCGGGTGGGCGTGAGGGGTGAGGGTGGTTTATCCGACCCTATCTTTTTACTGAATTTTTCCACACGTTTCTCCCACACATATAAAGAATTTTATTCTTTGCCTTCTCGGTTTTGGGTGTCCGACCCGTGTGCAAAAAACCTCGTGAAGCATCTTTGAAAAAATGTCGTTGTAACACCTGTGCACCTCGAGAAGAATCTCGAAAAAATTTGAATTCCATTTTGGGTTCAACTTCATGATATTCCCGTTTACACCCCCTTCTGATATTAAGTTTAGTGACACTAATCCATTTTGGGTTCAACTTCATGATATTCCATATGAATTAATGTCTACAAAATTAGCAAAGAAAATGGGCGAACTTATAAGTGGTGATAAGGAAAAAGTATTAGAAGTTGATTTTGATGGCAAAAAGAGGAAGAGAAAAAGGTTTATGAGAATTAGGGTTTTGGTTGATGTTACAAAGATGTTAGCTACTGGTTGTTGGTTGTCTATCCCTCAGAATAGTCAGCATGCTTGTGGGAATGAGGTTTTGTGGATACCTTTTAAATATGAAGAACTGCCTAAGGTTTGTTATAGGTGTGGGATTATAGGGCACATTGAAGATGATTGTGTTGATGAGTTACCACAAGTACCTATAGTTGGTACTATAAATTATAATCCGAATGGGGTTGATCATGAAAGTGTATTACCCACGGTACTAGTTGAAGGTCATGTTTTGAGAGATGTGAGTAAGAGAGGTTATGGAACTTGGATTTATGACGACCAAACTGGCTGGAGAGAAGCACACGATCATATTGTTATTAATGATGATGAAATTGACGATGAAAATGATAACAGCGAGGATGAGGATGAGGATGAAAGTGAGGAGGATGAGGACATGGACAAGGACGAAGACGAGGTTGAAGAAGGTGATACGAATGATGAGGATGAAGAGATTGAGATGAATGATGAATTACCAGTGGCAAAGAAGGCAAAGCATTTAACGGGAGACGTACATCCCGACCAGCTATTACTCGACGAATTATCTTCTAAGATGATGCAATAATTAAGGCTTGGTTTGTTTTTTAGTATTTGAATGTTTGGTTGGTTTTGTTTTTTGGTATAGTTTTCTTTTTTGAGTTTATGTTCTGGACATTAGACTGAACCCTCTAAGCACTACGACATTAGCAGCTGTTTACAGTGCTTTTCAGATTTGGGCGTTTGTAATGGAATGGATGCTTGATATTTCTAAGTAAAACTATGTTAGATGTTTTTGCTCTATTGCGTGCTTTGGCTTGGAATTGAAATATCATGTTTACTCCCACAATATGTATGATGCACAAAATAAAAGAGTGAGACGAAAACCTAAATTAAATAGACGTATGGGCACAAATTCTCATTTTAGCCCTAAAATCTTCATATATAACCGTAACGGCACAAAAGGAGGCAAATTCCCACTTTGTTGAAAAACCCGGTCCGGCTACGGTGGGTACGGGGCGCATACTCTAAGTATGAGGCCCCTCCTCTCTGCGCGACACCTCACCATCTCAACCTAACATTAAAACTAGTGGGAATGTTATTTATGCCCCTACTATCCACGGGTCATGCACAAATACCCTTATGGACCTTTACAAATACCCCCAGTGGCATAATCGAAAATTTTAGTAAATACATAATTCCCAGAATTCCTTTTTTAACCTTTTTATCTTATTTTCCTTCTTCTATATTTCTAAACACAGAGAAACCTCCGTCGCTCCCACCATCCCATCTCCATCGCCTCCACCATAACCAGCACCTCCACCTCTGCCACAATCTTTAATTCGAACATATTAGTAGAAATATATAATCATTTTAGAGTGAGTTTCGTCGGAATAATTGAGATAGAAATGGATTTTAACTGGAAAATAAATAGAGAGTCTGAGATCGAGGGAAATCCATTGTTATCAGCAGTTCATCATGAAGTTTTATGAGAGATCTCATCTTACAGACTAATTTCTAGTAATTCAATTATTATTTTTAGATTCGGTCTACAAATTTAGACCTAAATTCATAAAATCAATATCAAATCTGGAAATTAACGATTAAGTTTTCAATTTCTAGATCTGGAAAATTAAGATATGATTTCGAAATCGATTTGAATACCAAACGACATGAAGATTAAATCAAAAGGTAAATCTTTGAAACTTGTTTGCATTTTTTTTTTCAATTTTGATTCAATAAATTTAAGAAAAATCAGTTTTGTATGATTGTGTTTCAAGTGTTTACCAGTAACGGTTTAGTTTATTTTGTGTTTACCGGTGTTTTGGTGGTGGTGGCGGCGACAGGTGTAGTTGCAGTGAAGTTAGTAGTGGTGGTTGTTGTGCTTGTTCTGTTGGTTGTGGTGGGTCTGGTAGTCGAGTTCGAGATGGTGCTGGTTGTGTTGATGGTTTGAAGATTGAAACTAGAGATGCAATATCTAATAGTAGCTTTTCAAGTACAATTTTGAGTCATGGCCTATAGGTGCAGTAGCTTCTAGTACTTCTTAGGATGAAATATCAACAGGTATTAATCACATCTCTCAATTTTTGATGAAGTTGGAACTCTTACTTGGCAGTTTTTTTAACAATAGAACCACTTTGGATTTGTTTAGCCTTGCTCAAGCAGCAAGCACTTGGTGCTAAAGGAACTGCAAAAGCTACTGTTGTAAATGAAGAAGTCCCACCATTTCTTGAAAATGGGGGGAAACTTGAGGTACTTGTGTCACCACTTCTCTTTCCACGCTTTTTAATTTTGGTTGATCTCGATTTAATGACATGTGATCTTTAGAAGCGTCTAAACGTTGATCTGATTGATTACCTTTTACCTTTTTTAGGTATGGCGTATTAATGGAAGTTCCAAGACTCCAGTTCCTAAGGAGGAGATTGGTAAATTTTACAGTGGATATTGATATATTGTCCTATATACATACCACGCAGGCGACAAGAAGAGGACTACTTTTTGTCATGTTAGATAGGAAAGGATAGCATTCAGGTTTGTAATCATATTCTGGTCCATGGTTTAAACTTACAGATTTGAGCTCATCCAGTCAAATATATACATCTGAATAATTATATTATGGTCCATGGTTTAAACTCTAATTTGATACAATGATACTCTAATTTCCATAGTAATGTCTTACACGAGAATCATCAGTTGGCATTTGTAGGTGTAAATTATCTACAGATCCAGGTGGCAATATCCTAGACCCAGTGCACCCAAATACAAAGAAACGCGAAGTATAGAGCAAAGATTAAAGAGCGCGAGATTTAAGGAAGCCACGTGGATCGGGCGTAATAATGTCGGACAAGACTTGACCCAGACTTCTGATAAAGCTGACAATATAAGGCGGGACGGGACAAACGAGGAGCTACAGTCAAATAGGAAAGAAAGTGTGGAACACATCGGCTGATCATAAGGGATACTATCGAGACATCCGACATCGCGTCAACAGAGGACCATAAGAGATTGGATCGAACGAAATACAGGCGAGGAGCCAAGATGCATCGACCGCACAAGACGACGTGATTCGGCCCGATCACAGAACAACTAATTAGATGTAACAGGGTCAACATTCTAACTTCGTTGTATAAACTTTCTCCTATAAATAGCGGGACTTGTATTCTAGAGAGGGAGGTTGTAATTTTTGGGAGAAAAAGGAGAGATAAACCCGAGTTTGTATGAGAAAGAAGTGAGTGAGAAGTAAGTTCATCTTGTAAGGAAATCCCACTAAGAGCAACACCTTTGTAACACCGTGAAGTAATAAGATTCATCATTTCACCCCCGTGGACGTAGGTAATCATACCGAACCATGTATATCTTGTGTTCATGGTTGAGTGTTTACTTTCGTTTGAGAAGAGTCGTACATTTCTATCCTTTGGATGTAGTTTGTAGTAAAATGCATCTACATTTTTGCACCGACTAAGGGGACACGACTAAGATCTCCGGATACCTTGCCATTAAAGTCTTCAGAGACGATCAACAGCTCCTCAATACACATTAATGTGTTGGAGTAGAAGCTACGATGAACTCTGTTGGCCGAAGTAATGGTTGTTTTGAGTCATTTAATGAGCATTTAAAGTCATAGTAGTAGCAGCGTCTTCTTAGCGTCTTCAACAGTTTTATCGACAAAAAAACTTCACGAGCTCACCAGCGACTAACAGTTCGGGTTAGAAGCTACGTGAAGAATTTGTTGAAGGGACGACTGCTCGTTCTTGATAATTGTGTGCTTGTTAGCGTTAAGCGAGTTGTTTTTATCTGCGGTAAGAAGTTGGGCGCTCGGAGTTACCAAAAGTTAGAGTTTTAGATGTTTCATCGTGTAATGAACTGTCGACCTTGTATAATTCTTAGCCGACGGTGTAGCGTAAGTCGTCGGAAAGGTCATAATTAAATCTCGAAAAAGTGGAGGTGGTACAAGTTCAAATTAATTCTAGGGGTTACTTGCTGTACTTTCTAAGCATCACGTGCATAAGATCAATGATTTGGAGCATGTAGAACAAAGGACAAACCAACTTAAATGCATAGGTTGAGTACAGAGAGCGACGTCGTACGGAGTGATAGTGACGGGGAAGTGAGTACAGCCACAGATTCAGCATAAGACCAAAATAGGGTAGATAAACGGAACCCACTTGATATCCAAAGTTGACCCTTCATAGTGACAGTAGTCGTAGAGTCGAACGTTTCGCCTTTTTTGTCTGTGCATTTTGTTAGAAAAATCAAGTCGAAGTAAGGGGTTCTTTTTCGTATTTGCTGACGTAGGGACGGGCGATACTCGGCTTATCACGCAACATAACTAATGGCTAGCACTTCAGGGACGATAAGGATGTTGAGGAATCGCACGGTCACTAGCAGCAGCATGCATGCAAGGATAACGGGGCTGAGGCAAGGGAACAGTCGACAACCACCGCCCAAGGAATCTCATGCAGCTGCGCGAGGGATGCCTGTTATAAACGAGGAAGTAGATTTGGGGCGGGATGATAACACCTTACCTCTGCACCACATTATACTAACTCAGAGAAGAGTCGATCAAGTCGATGGACTCACGGCTTCAGACACCGATGACGATGAGGAAGCACTTGCAGCGCGAGCTCAGAGGCAATCGACGAGGCGACAGATTGAACACCAGGAAGCTTTGGGAAGGGAACAAGAGCGTCTTAGGCATATTCAGTTGGGGAGAGCAATAGCAAGTGACATCGGCCCGACAACCGTTCAAGCTGTCAATCATATAACCAATCCAATACCGCCCCCACCACCCACATCAGCACCATTACAACCTCGGCCACACCAACCAAATGGACATTCCAGTCATGAGAGTACGGACCCGACGTTGTTGGCCATTTTGGAGAGTCAAAGGAGACAAGAAGCGGCACTGAGGGAACTCCAGCAGCGGAATTTATCCTTGGAGTATGAGAACTACCAACTGAGGAACCAACGGACCAGATCAAGAGGGTCGTCAAGCCGAGGAACATCGGGTTATCATGGCCGATCTGATCACTTGCCACCCATGATGGGGGAGAGTAACATTAATCAGCCCAATCAGTCAGGTCAGCTGCTATTACCTCCGGTTCCCCCAACGCAGAGATATGGACCACCCGAGGACTCGTCCACCGATGAAGAAAGGCGAGGAAGGGACGGGCGACAAGATCAGACAACTAAAGCCAAGCTTAAGGAGTTGGAAGCAAAAATCAAGGAACTTTCGGGCGGAAGCGAAGAGGATAAGATGGCCGATATTATGAGTGAAGCCGAGAAAACGCCTTTCTCTCAAGAATTGGAACAAATGTCGTTCCCACCTAAGTGTTCTTTACCTTTATTCCCCTCTAGATTTGATGGAACTGGCGATGCGACCGAACACCTTAAGATGTATACCATGTCACTGATCCAATGGAGAAGTAACCCGGTAGTTATGTGTAAATTCTTTCCAGCTAGTTTGGAGGGTGAGGCGCGAGATTGGTATTATTCACTCGCACCTGGTTCGATCAACGGGTACGATGTGCTAGTCGAGGCCTTCCTTGAGACCTATATGCATAACAGTCGACCTCGGCCAAGAATGAACAAGCTATTTACCCTCGCCCGAAGATTCAGAGAGCCATTGAGAACCTTGACCGACAGATGGAGGAAGCTGTGTACTGAAATTGGGAAGGTACCGGTGGACCAAGCCATCTTTGGATTTGAAAATGCGTTGGGGAGGTCGGACCCCATTTGGATTTCCATGTTTTCTGAAAAACCTAAAACCTTAAAGGAGATGAGAAGAATGCAAGAACACTACATCGCCTTGGAAGAAATTCAGGCCGAATCAAGAGATAGAGGGGTACAAGAAGCCAGTGCTGAAGTCGGTACTAAAACTAAAACGGTCACGTATGACCATATCAGGCGAACAGAAAAAAGATCGGACCCTCCCCCGAGGAACAGTGAGAAGAGGGAATGGATGGCCAAAGGGAATAAGCCAAAGCAGGAAGCCCGATCGTATAACCCACTAAACGCTTCTTTGGAAGAGGTGTTCAAGGAAGTTGAGAAGAGGAGCGACATCAACTACCCAGCATCGAGGGGGGTACAGTTCCAAGAGACCCGAGATCATCCCGAATACTGTCACTACCATCAGTATAGGGGCCATTCCACCAATAACTGTCGAGAGGTGAAATATATTGTTCAACACCTAATCCGCGATGGATATTTGAGGCAGTATGTCCGCCACCCCCTTCAGCCGGAAGCAACACCCGATGCGCCAGTTCATCAAGTCCGCATCGATAGGGCGAACCAATTCGTAAACACCATTTCACATTCGGCTATGCAAAACTACACTCTCGGCCCAGTAATCACCACTAGGATCCATAAAAGGGATCATGACGGTAAAGAGATATTCAGCGTAGCCAAGTCTATTCCCTTGTAACCCTGGATGACGGTGCCCATATCTTTCTCGGCTAAGGATGTCCCAGCAAACGGACAGGCACACAACGATCCACTGGTCATCACACTATTGATTGAAAAGTGGGGGGTAAGAAGGATTCTTGTGGATAGCGGAAGTTCAGTCGAGGTGCTGTTTTATGACACGTTCAGAAGAATGAAACTCTCAGAATATATGCTCATCCCATCCACATACCGTATCTACGGCTTCAACGGCACAGTAACCATCCCGAAAGGCGAAGTAACTTTAAGAGTTTCAGATGGTGGTGGCTACCTCGACATACTAACCACTTTCTGTGTAGTCGACGTCGCTTCACCTTATGAGGCCATTATCGGGCGCTCATGGGTTGCGGGGATAAAGGGCGTGGCATCGGCCTACCATCAAAGGTTAAGGTTCCCGAATTGCAAGGGAATAGCGGAAGTTATGGGCGACTCCCAGGCGGCGCGACAATGCATGAAAGTTGATATAGAAATAAATGAGCGATGGCGAGCTCGGCAAAGGAAAGAAAAGAACAAAGAAAGGGAAGTGAAGGCAACAAAAGAATTGGAGGAGGCGATTTATCAAGCGGTCTTGGCACACGAAACGCGAGAAAAAGACCCTTTCTAGCAATTAAAGGAAGCATCCCCAGTCAGGGAGACCAAATCAAACTTCTCGACAGTCGAGCCGACTAAAGAAGTAAACTTGGGAACGATAGAGGAACCTAAAGTAGTGAGGATCGGGGCATTACTATCGGACGAAGAAACCAATAAACTCACGACGCTATTAAAAGAAAACATGGAGGCATTCGCTTGGGAAGTGCATGATTTGGAGGGTATTGACCCAAAGGTCTGCTGTCATCACTTAAAAATTGATCCGAAGTTCAAACCGGTTAGACAAAAAATGAGGCTATCGCGCCAGAATTTCAATCGGCGGTCGAGGTCGAGCTGAAGAAGTTACAAGAATCTAAGGAAGTCATACTACCCGCAGTGGATATCTAACATGGTCGTGGTACCAAAAAAGAAAGGGGGAGTCCGAATATGTATTGATTTCAGCGACTTGAACAAGGCCTTCCCGAAAGACAGCTTCCCCCTTCCCAGTATAGATCAATTAGTAGAATAAATAGTGGGATACGAGGCGATGACTTTAATGGACGGATACATGGGATACAACCAAATACCATTAGCGCCCAAGTACCAGGAACATACCTCCTTCTTCACGCCAAGAGGATTGTATTATTACACCAAGATGCCATTCGGACTTAGGAATGCTGGGGATACGTACCAGAGATTGGTAGGAGATATGTTCGAAGACAAGATTCACGATACCATAGAAGTTTACGTGGACGACATGTTGGTTAAGAGTCGGAGATCAAAAAACCACATCCGAGACCTTCGAGAGTTCTTTCAAACAATGAGGAAACACAAGATGAAGATTAATCCTGCCAAGTGTGACTTCTGGGTCACATCGGGGAAATTCTTAGGCTACATCATCACTCCCAAGGGAATAGAATCGGATCCCGAAAAGGTACGAGCCATCCTTGACATGCCATCACCCGCGACGGTGAAAGACGTGCAGAAACTAAACGGTTGCATAGCCGCATTGGGACGATTTGTGTCACGATCATCGGACAAATGCAAGGCTTTTTACGACATCTTGAAGAAAGGAGAAAAATTCCGATGGACGGACGCAAGCGAAGAAGCTTTTCAAAGTATCAATCTACATCTAGCTAGCCTCCTGGTTCTTCAAAGGCCTGAGCCGTCAGAAATTCTCACTTTATACTTAGGCGCGACACCCTATGCCATAAGTGCGGTATTGGTTAAAACAGAGATGGGCGTGGAAAAGCTGGTATACTTCGCCAGCAAAACTTTAAGTCCGGCCGAGAAGAACTACACTAGAATGGAGCAGATGGTGCTCGCTCTAGCCTTTGATTCCTCTAAACTACGAACATATTTTCAAGCTCATCGAATACGGGTGCTCACCAAATCTCCTATCGAAGCGGTCTTGGATAGTGCTGGGCGATCGTGGAGAATCTCCAAGTGGGGAGCCATAATCAAACAATATGATGTGATATACGAGACAAGAACCGCGATCAAAGGACAGGTAGTGTCCGATTCTTGGAAGACTTCCCCCTCAGTGATGAGGACGAGGTAGAAGATATACCGGGAATGACAGAAGAACAAGAGGGGCCGGCGGACCTGCTAGCCGCTAGTAGCCCAACACGATGAGAAGTATTTGTTGATGGGGCATCTAACAAAGACGGATCGGGTCTCGGGTTGGTGTTCACCTTGCCAAAGGGGAGGAAGATTGTGCATTCGTTCAGGTTAGAATTCAAGGCAACGAACAACGTCACCGAATATGAGGCGGTGATCCATGCCTTACGGATAATTGTGGAAATGGGGCTGCATGAGGTTCGAATGACTAGTGACTCTCAACTAGTGATCCGGCAAATTACGGGCCAATACGCTACACACAATCCGGTGCTGCAAAAATATTGGGAGCTCGCCCAATTTTACATCAAGAAAATCCCAGATATTAAATTCCGCCACATCTGCCGAAAGGATAACAGACACTCGGACGCTCTATCATACATCGCCTCACAGTTAGTAGACCCGAGCATTGAAGGGATACGCGTTATGAGGCTACTTAACCCGTATATCCCTGAAACACCAGAAGCACGGATCGAGGTGGCCGTTAACATAGCCGAGAGATACAAAGAAGGCGACTGGAGAAAGACGATATATCAATACTTAGAGACGGGTGAGCTACCTAAGAGTCGGCCCGAGATGAACAAGATCAAAAGTAAATCGGGCACCTACGAGTTAAGGGGGGGATCTTATACCGGAATTCCTACCTAGGGCCACTCCTACGATGCTTAAGCAGGGAAGAAGGCCATATAATCCTACATGAGCTACACTATGGGGCGGCTGGAAATCACAGCTCGGGAAGAAGCTTGTCGGCTAAGGCAAAAACAATGGGATACTTTTGGATGTATATGAACGAGGACGCAAAGCAAATGACAAGATCTTGTGAAGAATGTCAGCGTTTCGGGAATAAAATCCATGCTCCCGGCGTACCGTTAAACTCGATCATAAGTCCGTGACCTTTTGCTAAATGGGGAGTGGACATTGTCGGGCCGTTACATGTAGGAACGGGGCAAAGGAAGTATTTAATCGTGGCTACGGATTATTTTACCAAGTGGGTCGAGGCGGCACCACTGAGGCATATTCGAGACAAAGATGTTTTTAAGTTCATTTGGGAACATATCATTTGCCGCTTCGGGGTCCCGACTGCCATCGTCTCTGATAATGGAAAACAACTACAGAGCGAGAACATTGATCTTCTATTTAACACTTACAACATCAGGAAGAGCAAAGCTACCCCGATTTACCCCAGTGCAATGGGCAGGCCGAGATCACTAATAAGACCATCGCCGATAACATGAAGAAGAAACTGGACGGGGAATATGGCAACTGGTGCGAGGAATTATATAACGTCCTATGGGCATACAGAACCACACGGAGGGAAGCTACGGGGTTCTCCCCTTTTATGATTACCTACGGAACCGAGGCGATTCTACCAACAGAAGCAATGATACCTACCACAAGAACTGAAGCGTGGAGGCGAAACGTGTCGTCCGATCTTATCTTGGCTAAACTCGACGACTTGGAAGAAACAAGAGAAATGGCGCTACAAAAAATGGAAAATTATCAAAGGAGGTTACAACGGGAGTACAACAAGCGCGTTCGACCAAGAGAGTTTAATCCCGGGCAGCAGGTATTGAAATTTCTAGCTGAATGGGAGCGCGACAAAAAAGGAGGAAAACTAGCACCAAAATGGGGCAGGCCATATATAATCGAATCTAAGGCGGGCGAGGGATCGTATCGACTACTGCGACTCGACGGAACAAGAGAGCTCAAACAATGGAACATCCGATTCCTGAAACGTGTCTTCTATCTATGTGAAACCGTGAGGGGTATGGGATAGGGCACAAGCGACTAATGGTCATTCGTACTCGGGGCAATGCCAGTGTGGAAGTGCCGAGGTGACTTACACTCGAATGGTCATTCGTACTCGGGGCAAAGCCAGTGTGGAAGTGCCGAGGTGACTTACACTCGAATGGGCATTCGTACTCAGGGAAATGCCATTGTGGAAGTGCCTAGGTGCCTTACAGTCTCCTGTCTATTCGAACTCGGGGCAGTGGCAGTGTACAAGTGCCGAGGTAGCCTAAGGGTTCTGGTGGTTGGAAACCAGTTCCAAAGGTTGTTTAGACGCGAGGTCTACTCACCTAGGTGGCCTACTTACATCTGAAAGGTCACCACCATCGCAAGTGGGCGTGTCCACTTGCCCGAGATCGGTTGATCGATAACCACTCGGGACCATCGGGCCTAGAACTAGGATTACTGATACCCTTCCACTGAATCCAAAGAGATAGTGATGAGATACCCCGATCAGGACATGGCATAGGGCCCGATGACCCTCCTTGTTGGGTGTGTTCGACAGAAATGGTTAGAGTTCTAACATATAAAATCAACAATTGCAGGGCATAACACCAGGAACAAAAGAGAAACAAATAACGTCGTTCGTTAATCAACAAACGGTCGGGGCAACATGCGGAACAAGAAACAAATCGATCGTGTCGTGGAACAACCAACACCCAGAGGAGCAGCATACAAAACGAAAACCACATATATCGCATGGTACATCAATCAACAATCGCCAGAATAACATAAGAAACAAAAGCTAAATCGATAACACCAAGCGTCTGATAACAAAGTACGGAAAGTATCGCGCGGACATACGAAATGAAAAGTTTAGCGGAAATGAAACAAACCACATCGGTGACGCAGCACCCCCATTAAAACGAACAAGCTAGGTAGCGGAAATTAAAAAGGGGAGAAGTGTTTAGAGCGATTTACAACCCGATGGAAGGGGCAACATAGTGACGCAGCACCACAAAAAGAAAGCTTAAACCTTGGGAGGAGCCACGCCGGCCTTCCTCTGCGCGACCTCGAGCCGCTTCTTCTCCACCAAGTCCATAATGCCAGCCTGAACTTTCTGATCTAACTCCTCCGCATGGGCAACCCGTTCATCCTCGAGCTGTTGGGTAATCTGGGAAGCGTTTTCCTCAGCCTCAGCTAACTTGAAGCCCAAATCGACCTCGGACTGTTTCAATCGGCGAACCTCCAGATCAAGCTCCTGCGAACGTTTTTGCGCGGCTACAAAACCACAAATATAGGATGTTATTCATCGGATACAACTTAATATTTTTGCAAGAATAAAGCGCGATATGGATTTAAAAAATGGCCTCAACACATCGGCTAAGAGACCTGACAGGGAGGGTAACACCGACTGAAGCGACTCTACCGACTTGGACAACTCATCCTCGGTCCTGGACAACTTCATGGTTAATTCGTTATAATGTTTCTCATTGAACTCGTTACTAGGGAAATACTTCTTATGCTCGGCCCAATCGTTCATTAACCGATTACGCGACGCTTGGAGAACCACAAGCTGCGATCTACTCCACTCTAAATCGCCCATAACTTTATCAAATTCACGTACTCGGCCCAGTAAATCGTTGTTAGCTCGTTCCACCACATCCTTATCTCTCAATATTCGTCGGCGGTCCTCGTGAAGATCTCTATTCTGTAATTGAAGAGCGTTTACCCTTTTCTCCAAACTCGTGGCTAAAGCAGTTTTTTCGGCAGCAAGATGCTGAGAAGATCCCAAATGAGCCTGTAAATTGTCCATCTCGGAAGGATCATAATCAAATCGGGGATGTCGTTCTAACTCGTCCTCAAGACTTGCAATCTCCTCAGTTTGACGGTCTATTTTGTCGTCTTTGTTTGCCATTCGTTGACGAAGATTTTCCACAAAGTCTTTCTCAATATCCCATTTTCTCTTCAGAATCCTAAACTCCGAAGTAGCGTCTATACCTATACTAGATACCTCTGCTAAGAAGAAGGATACCCGACTCAGGATACTGGCACGATAAACTCAATAAACACAAGTCAAGAAGAATCATATACCTTGAGCATCGGCAAGTTTGATCTCCATCTCGTTCGCGCGACCCTTCTCATTCTGAAGTTGAAGTTGGAGAGACTCTATCAACTGTTTATCTCGAAGGCGATTGGCGGCATCCAAGTGTACACGGTTCATGATCTAACACAAACAAACGAGTTTGCATCATAAGCGACACTAAGGACAGAAATCAGAAGTGGGGCATTACTATACAGAACCGAGTCGCTCACCACAGTGTCAAGTGTCAAGGCGATGTCGCCATAACAGGGTACAACATTCAACATTTCTTCACCAGTATACTTCCCAAAGTCGGAGGAAGTAAGCGCACCCAAGGAATTCATGATCGGGCCAAAACAGTGAAGCAAGTCTCGGCGCTTAGAAGACGATCCTCGAAAAAGGGCACACGGGAAGCTCTACCGGAACACTAGCAACAACCTTCTCTACGGCGGGCATCTCTGAGGGCTCCTGTTGGTCGCCCCCACCTTGTTCACCAACTTTGTCACCCGACACAGTCTCTCCAAACAACTCATCCTCATCGGAAAGATTAATGAGGGGGCTCGTTTTCGGCGGTAGCTTAGTAATTTCTTTACCTCTACCAGGATTATGCCTAAGCGGAGTAGGGTCGACATCGTCAGCATCATCATCATCGCGCCTCGGGTGTTTCTGCACAAGTGTCTCGTCAGAACATGTGAAGGCAAAAAAAAAGGGGCAAGTACATGTACTTATAAGGGAATCATTATGTTTGTTACCTTCCCCTGGTCTTCCTCAACCCTTGTGCCAGCACCTCTTTTCCTAGACCCGATAGTTTTTGTGGAACTGACCTGAGATTTTCAAACAACAACAAATGACTAACTGACGCCTGAAGCTAACAAGATAGAAATCAAGAAAAGTGCGTACCTTATCGGCCTTGTCATCATTAACCACCCAGAAAGAATAGGGCTCGGCGGGAAAAGTAGGCGACGGGAAGTCACCGTGAAGGATATGACCTCGGACAAGAAGCGGAACTCGGGGATAGGTCGGATCATTATAATGTCGGGCTTGCTTGTTGGAACCATGTCCGATAGGATCGGCATCCAGCATCATTCTTTCGACACCCTCGGGCATAGTTTTGACCCGATGAGGACTTGCAGCAAACCCAGCAAGATCGCCCAAGGTCTAAGTACCAGCTCGATAGTTGACAAGGATATTGGCAACGGTATAATAAGGAGCATCCTCGGGCTTGTAGGTTGACCACTCGGCAGTAGAACCATGACCATCGCGGCGATCCCTCCACTCGTTCATAATTCGGAAAGTATTGCCAGTCCATTGGGCTAAAGCACGAGAAGGCCGAATCTGGGACAAAATCTCGTAATAAAATGGGCTATTAGGGTTGTAAAAGGGAAGACGAAGGCCTATCTCCAGCTGACCCAAGGTGATGACCACACAATTATCCGATTACTCGTGCTTCTTCATATCGGTTTTCTTCAAACTACCGTTTCGGCCCGAGAGAAGGGTCACTTCGTAATTTTGAAGATCGTACATCTCCTTCAACTGCTCAATGAACTCTTCATCGGAAAGATCTTTCTCCCTTTTCTCGGACCTGCACGAAATAGAAGAAGAGATATCAGCAAAAATAGATCTCATCACGCGATCATCATACCTAGAAGGGCTCTCAAGCAAAAACATAGAAGCAAGGGGGGGAACATCAAACTCGGAAAAAACATCATCAACAGACCTCTTTTCATCCATGGAAGGAGAAGAAGCCATCAACGAAGATAATGCAGAACTCGGTTTTCAACAAAGAAAGATGAGGCGACAGCAGCTACTGTAACGATCGATGAGGAGAAAAGGATGAAAGAAAATCAAGAAAGCTATGATTTTTTTGAGAAGCGTAAGATATGAAGAAACTTGGAAGAAAACCACAGCAGCAGAACAGAAGGACAGAGAAGAAGAAGGAAGAAAGGAGTGGGCTATTTAAAGAAGAAACTTTGTAACCGACGCTGACGGTTACCAGTCATAAAGTGGAAATTAGTGGGGCGCTGCATGGCGGGATTAGCGGCATGGGCGAAGACATGGGCAGTTAAGACGATGTTCTTCCACTCGTGCCACCCACACGGGTGGAAGAAGGGGCATAAATGTAGGTGTAAATTATCTACAGATCCAGGTGGCAACATCCTAGACCCAGTGCACCCAAATACAAAGAAACGCGAAGTATAGAGCAAAGATTAAAGAGAGTGAGATTTAAGGAAGCCACGTGGATCGGGCGTAATAATGTCGGACAAGACTTGACCTAGACTTCTGATAAAGCTGACAAGATAAGGCGGGACGGGACAAATGAGGAGCTACAGTCAAATAGGCAAGAAAGTGTGGAACACATCGGCTGATCATAAGGGCGACTATCGAGACAGCCGACATAGCGTCAACATAGGACCATAAGAGATTGGCTCGAACGAAATACAGGCGAGGATCCAAGATGCATCGACCGCACAAGACGACGTGATTCGGCCCGATCACAGAACATCTAATTAGATGTAACAGGGTCAACATTCTAACTTCGTTGTATAAACTTTCTCCTATAAATAGCGGGACTTGTATTCTAGAGAGGGAGGTTGTAATTTTTGGGAGAAAAAGGAGAGAGAAACCCGAGTTTGTTTGAGAAAGAAGTGAGTGAGAAATAAGTTCATCTTGTAAGGAAATGCCACTAAGAGCAACACCTTTGTAACACCGTGAAGTAATAAGATTCATCATTTCACCCCCGTGGACGTAGGTAATCATACCGAACCACGTATATCTTTTGTTCATGGTTGAGTGTTTACTTTCGTTTGAGAAGAGTCGTACATTTCTATCCTTTGGATGTAGTTTGTAGTAAAATGCATCTACATCATTCATACTCAATGATAGCCTGTGTTGTTTCTGTTTTAAGGTGGGATAATCTCTGGTTATAGAAGACAAAGATGTAAATGTTGACAGTTATTCCACTGATGGTGTTGCACCCATTCGGATTGCTGGGACATATCTGCATAATAATAAAGCAGTACAAGTTGATATCGTACATTGTTGCGTTAACTTTGAAGTGGGACTTCTTTGAATGTTGTTTCCAAGATGAATTTATTGCGTTCAGCGTTAATTATGATTGTTTCCTCGGAAGGTTTGTTGCTTACCTTTTTTGCCTTGGTTACTTCATTTTTCTTTTTCAGGCTATCATTGGGCAGTGATTTTCATGCTTTAGGTATTAGCTAGTATCCCCGTAATAGGTTTGATGATTTGAACTTGTGAAGTTTAATGAAACATCTTGGATTTATGAAATTCTCAATATACATGTAGATATTGCAAACTTTAGGTTGTTGATTCATGGTAGAGAAATGGCTTTGATGTGGTGAATTGAAGGATGAAATCTGATGTTGTTATCTATTTCGTGTGGATGTGTATGGAGTTTAAATTGGAAGGTGTAATATGTGGAGGTTTTGAGATGAAGAATGGAGGTATAATTGGTTTGCAGATGGGATGGTACAACAGGTGTTGATTTCTGTTGGTCGCAGATGTTGATTGATGTTGCAGAATATGAATGCCAGCTGAAGTGCAAGAATGAATCACAATAATGGTTTATGCATCAAAGCTTATGATGTGATTTTGATATGTTGTTTTATATGCCCTTGCATCACTGAACTTACTTGATGATATCTTATATTAAGGAATTGCGGTGCTTGGATATTTGTTGGGAGAAGCATGATTTCAATAAGGTAGAGAGTGTGTGATACATTGTGCTGTTGAAGTTGTGTTTCTGCTGAAATTGAGAATGATAAGCATGATTGGTATTCATATATGAAGTGACAGGTGTTGGTATGTGTTTTAATATGTTACTTTGTATTGACGAATATGTGGTGTAATGGTAGCACAACTGACTATATGTCAGAATATGTGTGTTCGAATCACACTAGGTTCACTCATTTGTGTACAATTTTTATTTTTTGGAGGAAACTTGTGATAGTTTCCTCCATATACGAAGACAATTTGTGTTAGTTTCCTCCATATTTAGAGACAACTTGGGCTAGTTTCCTTCATATTTAGAGACAACTTTGGGCTAGTTGCGTTCACTTTTGAAGATAACTTGAGCTACTTGCCTTAAAATTTGCAGAAAACTTGAGCTAGTTGCCTCAGATTCGGAGACAACTTGAGCTAGTTTCCTCCATTTTGTTTTGCAACTTATTCCTGTATACTATTTATTGGAGACAACTTAAGCCAGCTGCCTCCACTTTTGGAGACAACTTGAACTAGTTGTCTCCATTTTGTTTTGCAACTTATTAATGTACATTATTTATTGGAGACAACTAAAGCTAGTTTCCTCCACTTTTGGAGACAACTTGAACTAGTTGCCTCGGATATGAACATTATTTATTGGAGACAACTTGATCTAGTTGCCTCCTATATGGACACAACTTTAGCAAGTTGACTCCACATGGTAGTGGTGGTCGTCGGTGGTGGTGGTTGGCGGTTATTGGTGGCGGCGGTGGTGATTGGCGGCGGTGGTAGTTGGCGGTGGTGGTTGGTGGTGGCGGTGGTGGTGGTTGGTGGTGGTGATCGTCGTCGACGGTGGTGGTTGGCGGCGGCGAGCAGTGGTGGTGGTCGGTGGCGATGGTGGTCGGTGGTGGGCGGCGGTGGCTGGTAGTGGTTGGCGGCGGTGGCTGGTGGTGGTGGGCGACGGTGGACAATGGTGGTGGTGGTTGACGGTGGATAGTGGTGGTGGGCAGTGGAGGTAGTGTTTCTGTTTGTTTTTTTATTTATTTTTTGAATATTGGTTGGTGGATTTGTATATACACTATACAAAAAAGGGTATTTTAGTAATGTATTAAGCTTAGGGGTATTTGTAAAGCTCATAAGGGTATATTTGGAAGGGGTGTCATAGTAGGGGTATGTAGATAATGTTCCCTTAAAACTAAAAACGGTTTTCTTTAATATTTTCAAGCACAAATCCTTATATTACAGTCTTGTCCTTCACATTTAACAGCTTCAGATAATGTCCAATGTAATGGAGCTTTATTACCGAATTTCATGAATGAAAATTTCCTTTTTCATTATAGTATAGCACTGAGGGATGCTGATTGATTAATTTCTAATAAACTTCATGAATTTGTATAATCACATGATCAATAAGGAGTGATTTATTTTGATCGGTAACAAAAGGGATGTTGATGGATGATCAACCGCCATATATGATGATAGTAATCATCATTATCTTTGCTGGTTATGATCATGATCGCTGCAGGTATGTTAGGAGGGTGTTGAAGGTGGTCTTTAATTTAGGGTTAAAATCGTAAAATGCTAAACCCTAGCAGACATTTAAAACAAGCATTTACTAGGCATATTAATAAAAGCTATTAATATGTCCCTAATAATTACCAGGGTATATTTTTTCAAATTAGGGTTACGGCAAACCAAACCCTAATACCCCTGCATGCCAATGGCAAATCATGCCAACCACGCCTAACCCAAGCTAGCCGCGCTATTCCAATCGCACCATGCCATGGCCCTAGCTATGCTAGCCGCATCTCGTGAGCCAATGGAAAATCATGTCAGCCACACCATATCGCGCCAAATCATGCCAACCATGCTAGACACACACCGCGTGCCAATAGAAAATCATGCCAGCCACGCCTAGCCCAAGCTAGCTGTGCCATGCCAATCGCACCGTGCCATGACCCTAGCTATGCTATCCGCATCTCGTGTGCCAATGGAAAATCATGCTAGCCACACCCTACCGCACCAAAGCATGCCGACCATGCTAGCCGCACCCCGCGTGCCAATGGAAAATTATGCCAGCCAAGCCTATCCCAAGCTAGCCGCGCCATGCCAATCACACCATGCCATGGCCCTATCTATGCTAGCCTCATCTCGTGTGCCAATGGAAAATCATGCTAGCCACACCCTACCGCGCCAAAGCATGCCAACCATGCTAGACATACACCGCATGTCAATGGAAAATCATGCCAGCCACGCCTAGCCCAAGATAGTCGTGCTATGCCAATTGCACCATTCCATGGACCTAGCTATGCTAGCCGCACCCCGCGTGCCAATGGAAAACCATGCCATCCATGCCTAGCCCAAGCTATCCGCACCATGCTAATCGCACCATGCCATGGCCCTAGCCATGCTAGCCACATCTCATGTTCCAATGGCAAATCATGCCAGCCACACCTAGCCTGAGCTAGTCGCGCCATTCCTTGGCCCTAGCCACGCCATGCACCCATGGAAAACCTTTGGACCCATATGCCAAACCACACCAAAGCATGCCATGCTACGCCAAGTCATGCCATGATAGCCTGGCCATGCCGCCGTCCCTCATGAAATCTTCCTGAGTTTTGATTTGAGGCTTATTTCCCCTCCCGAACGAGTCCAAAACCTAAATCTCCCGCGAAAGGAGATAATAAATTATTTTCCGGTTGATTTGAGGGGCGGACCATCAAAATCCGAGTCCATACTAGAATTATGTAGCGGTTCTAGTGAAGGGAACCAATTAGAGTTTCTAAACCAAATTGAAGCTTGGCGCCCATCAATGGTTGCCCTTCAATCCCAGGAGCAAATCATGGTCGTATAAAGTCTCCTCATGACTTTAGCCTTAGCTTGGTCACGTACCTAGACAAGCTAGCCTCGCCATGGCCCATCATGCCGCGCCACCATACTGGCCTTCCCCATGTGGCTACCAAATTGAAGCCAGACACCCATCCACGGTTTCCCTTCAATCCCAGGAGCAAATCCTGGCCGTAAAAAGTCTCATCATGACTTTATCCCTAGCTTGGTCACGTACCTAGCCAAGCTAGTCGCGCCATGCCTTTCCATGTCCCCTCATGTCGCACCACCATACTAGCCTTCCCCATGCGGCTACCAAATTGAATCCAGGCGCCCATCAATGGTTTCCCTTCAATCCCAGGAGCAAATCCTGGCCATCTAAAAGTCCCCTCACGACTTTAGACCCGAAACCGTAGCTTGGTCGTGCACCTAGTCCAGGCTAGTCATGCCATGCGCCCATGGAAAACCCTTGGCTCCTCATGCCAAGTCTAAACACACCCTGGCCGTGCCATCTTGTTAGACCTTACTACACGGCTACCAAAACAAAGGCATGCAATGATCAACGGTTGCCCCTCCTCTCAAGATGCAACATCTTGACCGTTGAAGGTCACCTGGATAGCAAGTTCCCCAAGCTCAACTTTCCAAGCCACAACAACATTTTACATGTTTTCCAAAAACATTCGAGACATTAACACAAACAGGGGGATTCTCTTTGGGTATTGGTTTGGTGGTCTACAACGTGCGGCGTACACTACGCCCCTCATAATGAAGTGTCATAAGGGTGAGGCGCCTAGTAAATATGGGAGTTATGTGGGAAACGTTCATGGGACATAAAGTTGTGAGTTAACAAACTTTATGGACATCAATTCCATAACATTAACAGTTTCATGAAAATCAATTTCATGCGTTAGCCACTTTATGAGACATCGAATCCATGCATACGGTTACCACCTCCTCCATTTACTCCTCACTCCTTAATGAGACCAAAGTACGTTTCTACTACAACTTGTATAAATAGGTCTCACCTATTTCCATTCCAAAAATAAGTTCATTCGGACAAGAGAACACTCAGAATACTTACCTGCTAGATCCCCTCATGAGCTCTCGTACTTTTCTGAAAACAAGTTGTAGAAATCCAATTGCTCTTCCAGAATAAACTATTCTGGTCTCACACTCTCCTTGGTTCCCTCCCCAAAACCAACCCATTCTCCTCCTCTATGTGACCGAAGCAAGTATGGAACGGCCATTTCTTGGTTTAGGCCGGACTTGTACAGATTGATCTCTCGAACCTAAAAGTGCTCAATGTGCAACACATTTGTTTAGGGTTTAAACCAGTTTCTCACTCACCTACGGAATTTACCGAAATCGGCAGAAGCTATTTTCACCTATAAACAATTGGCGACCACATCGGGATGATTGATCTATCATTTACAATGTCAATTTTCGACTGTCAATCTCGTTCTTCGACCTCATGCATCAAGATGGTAGGAGAAGGCGACTCACTCCGGCCCAGTCACTCGACGACTCAATTATCAGTCATGACACAACAAGGGATGGTTGGGGACTCCCCAAGGGTTAGAAGCTAAACGGTCTGCCCATGGATTGATGGCTCGGTCATTAGACAACTCAGCAACGATTCGGAACACTGGGGACTTCCCTCAGCCATGTTTTTTCGAAAAACTTGGTCCTTCGCCCGGAAAGTTTATTTTCATCAGAAGACCTGAGAAATCGAGTACGTCTTATTCTGGAAAAATATGTGGTCTGTTTTTTCAAGTTTGATAAAACCTATAACCATATTTCATCTCGTGTCATCTACCAACACACGTTTCATGGCCTACTTGGGACGTGTGCATCACTTTCATTTATATCCATTTCAATTCTAAACATTTATCCAAAAATATATAATCAAAAATTGTCAAGGTAAATTTTGTCCATCAACCCCATAAAACCAGAAACTCAAAAACCAAGCGTCTCTTTTTCCTTTCAAAAAAAAAAAAACTAAAGGTAATAGGTCCGGAAGATAGAAATATATTCAAGGAAAGTTTTCCAACAACGGCTTGCTCATCTTGGCGAAGGCCTCCTTTGTGCTATGGAGGGCTACCCTTTTCAATTTCAATCGCCGGCGCAATTTCTTGAATTCTGCTTCCTGCTTCTTCACCGTATCCACGGATGGAGCTTCAACTGTTTCGCCCAGCAAACTTTCAGCAGCAAAGAGACCTTCAAAGAACCAAGGAATATTGAATTTGAATCCCATGCACATGTCAAGATGGAACTTCCAGCTCGACATTACATCCTCAGAAACCGTGTAACCAGTCACGTTGCGCATCTCATCAATCGAAGACAAGGCCTCCTCCACACGCTTGACCAACGCATGTCGACTGGTGATCTTCTTAGTTGTGGATATATGACCATAGTTCTCCCATATCTTGGTGTATAACGTCACATATCTAGCCGGCACGATGAATCTTCCAAATAGCACATAACCTGGGAAAGAGACCAAGTATGGAGGGTCAAAGATGGCTCCTGCAACTGAACCAATAACTGGCAGGAAATCCCTAACTACAATTTCACCCCCCTAAGCACCCTCCTCCACCTGAGTCGCGGCAGCGCTCTCAAGACAATGAATCTCCATGTTCAAATTGCTGGCTGGTGCAATTTCCGTAGTAGGAAACATGTTTACGTCTTCGCTCTGGTGGTCTTCCCCTTCAAGATCATCCTCAAGATCCGTTTCCTCCTAAAAAAAATCAAGATTTAGTTTGTTGCAAAAAAAAAAAATGGAGGGGACTCACCGATTCAGTTTCAGATTGACCAGACGAAGATTCAACAGTGCTATCGGAAGAATTGCTCTCACCATCACCAGACTCGAAACTTTCATCCTTCTAAGATTCTTTATCACCATGGAAAGGCTCATCCTCGCAATCCTCTGTCTCGAAAAGCGATGTTTTCTGGCTGCTTGCAAGTCTGGCAAAGGCGTTTGTGCTGCTGAAACCCTGGACGAAATACAAAGACGTCTTCTAAAAATAAAATATGAAATAGACAGAGAAAATGGGAAGGGAACATAAACGATCCAAGCTAAGTCAAGAAGAGAGCCGCACATACCCGCATGTTGGATGAGCTAAAAGACGGCAGAGCCGTGGGATCCGACTGGAAACCGCCTGCACGATTCTTAGATCTTCGCTCCTTCACTTTGGGACTGTCCATGTCTGGACCAACAGATTTTCTTTTGTTTGAAGAGATATCCCTCAACAACGGATGTTTCGCTAAAACCTCGACGGAAGGCCTACCACAGGTATTCTTCACCACAGACTTCACAAATTCTTGGATAACAAGGAATTCATCCTACCAAAACGCGTTATATTTGGAGGTCGTTGACGGACTCCTCTCCCCGAGAAAAGGCATAATTTTACCCGGAACAAGAACACTAACATCAAGAACATTCGACAACAGAGTTTCTTGAACAACCGGCTGGCAAGCAAGTGGGACCCCTTGGTCAAAACCCATATGCTGAGCAGCCCTATCAATCTTATAAGAAATCGCTTTGCAAGCCCCTCGGAAAAAAGATGACAGGTGACCAGGTGTACAGCTTAGCATGAACACCATCTCTCCAACTCTCAAACCCTCATCTTCAGAAGACAAAGATATGTTTGAAAGGGGAGCGAAGGTACTAACCTGAGTCATGGACGCATGCACCAGAGCCCATGGACGAAAATTAACCGCATACGATCTGTCAAGAAACTTAATCAATTACAGACTGGTTTTTCGGCGCCTGTTCGACCAACGTAGTATTCTAGAGCCGCCCCAGGACTCAGGAAGTATGGCCAACGGTTTCGGTGCATACTTCGATAAATGCTCCCACAATCATGCCTGGAGAAAGGCGGCATGAACGTACGAATTCACCTTCATATGACCATTCGAGGCGCGCATGTCCGAAACCAGCTGGTCCAGATGTGCATACAGGGAACCAAGAAACAAACCACTGAGGGGAAGAATGACACCTTTTGCCAATTTTATGGCAAACTTTATAATTCCATGTCTTATTTCTTTATTTCCCGAGCCGTCATCAAAAATATCTCTGGATAGACAAAGGGCCAAGAATGCCTCAACGTGAAGCGTACTATTCTTCTGGTTTGGCTCTAACACGTCAGGAAACCATTGGCACACCCACCAGTCATAGAAGCACTTCATCTCATTTTATTTCAGAATGAACCCCTTTGATTTCAAAACTAGAGCGGAGTGCATTTCTTCTTTATCAGCAGACAACTTAACATCAAGATTTCCAACCACGGGAAGGTTCAGCAGTACAGCCACACTTTCCAAATAAATGGTCATCTCGCCCCACCTATATTCGGCCGTATGAGTGTCCGAGCACCATCTGGAAACAAAAGCAACCAACCCTGGAATGTCTTTCCTAATCTGAAGCACTGCAGAAGCCGCAACAACATCGACGATCTGCGCCCTGGTCAAATTGGTCTTTACAGTTTCCTGGTCCATCATGAATTGTACCCATTTTTCAAAGGAGCGCAATGGACTTGCAGGGATTTTAAATTCGATAGGAGAGGCATGATATTCTTCCCTATGAAGGAAAAACCTAATTACGCCTTCTATTCGAGCCAATCGATTTTCTCCTTCACTCTCCGAATTGGTCAAGACAATTGGAATGTATTGAGGATGGTTCCTCTGAGCCGTGGTTGATGTTGTGAAGAACTCGTCGTTTATGTTTGGCTTGGAATTACTCACATCTTTCGGTACCACAAAAATAGTTGACATCTTAACGAAATTCTCTTACGGTGTTTTTTCAACACTGTGATAACTACAAAGGAACAAGAGGAGAAGGAATTATTACACAAAGTATGCAGGAATCATTCTTACTAGACACAAGGGAGCCACTCTGGGCACAAGTCAAATGGTTCCAAGGTCTTTTGTAAAAAAAAATTTTTTTTATTAATAATGGGGTTGGCATACTCTACATAACGACTACACGCAACCAAGAGACTCACGCCCAGCCAGATAGACGCGTCCAACGACCAAAACAAGGAGCAAACCCTAAAAAACTAGGTTTTCATGAAGAGACATGGCAATCACCGTCACGCACCTGCCTTGCACAGTGAGAAGGGGCGGTCAATGCTACTATGGTGTTCATGCCTAGGTGCCACGACAAGCCAGGGAAAAAATACCTAGGATTCACGCCAATATTTCTACAGGGTCGTGAAAAGGAGCGCCTACACCTAGGGTTTACACCAACAAAAAATGGGAGAGGGAAAAGCAAAAGAAAAGTGTTTGAAGACATACCTAGGGTTTGCTCGTCTGCTCCTCTCTACTAATGTCGCGCGGATGGGAAGAATGGATAAGTGTAAAGAGGGGAAGCCGGTCTTCCTTTTATATAGACATGATATGTGGGAGTTTTAGCGAAGAGAGGATTTTCTATTTTGAGCCAAGAAGGGAAAAGATGAAACCGGTCCCGCGCCGAAGAACGCCCATGCCATTGTCGTGGCTCCCCTTTCTTCTAAAGCCGCATCATGCCAGACCTCGCCTCGCCATCGTCCAAACCGTGCCTCTCATTTCCATGGTCCAAACCCCTCCTCACCTTGCCACGGCTCAGGACAAGCCATCACTCCATTTTGTCGCGGCCCCACCACGCCTAGCCACCCCTGCATGCTCCACCATACCACTATCGTGGCCAAGACCACGCCTCCTTTCGGCCCTTTCAAAGATACCCACCTGCTCCGCCTTCCGAGACCGCGCCCCCTTTTCCATGGCCACCAACATGGAAAAACAAAACTCGCCCTACCACTTAAAAGGTTAGTCGGACTCTCCTGACCATCTTTGCAATGATTTACGTTGTTTGTCACCATCATATGCTTACCCCGCAACAAGGCACATGTTCCGAGCTAAGCAGGGGACTTAATGTTGATGGTGGTCTTTAGTTTAGGGTTAAAATCGTAAAACGCTAAACCCTAACAGACATTTAAAACAAGCATTTACTAGGCGCATTAATAAAAGCTATTAATATGTCCCTAATAATTACCAGGGTATATTTTTTCAAATTAGGGTTACGGCAAACCAAACCCTAATACCCCTGCGTGCCAATGGCAAATCATGCCATCCACGCCTAGCCCAATCTAGCCGCTCCATGCCAATCGCACCGTACCATGGCCCTAGCTATGCTAGCCGCATCTCGTGTGCCAATGGCAAATCATGCCAGCCACACCCTACCGCGCCAAAGCATTCCAACCATGCTAGCCACACCCCGCGTGCCAATGGAAAATTATGCCAGCCATGCCTAGCCCAAGCTTGTCCCGCCATGCCAATCGCACTGTTCCATGGCCCTAGCTATGCTAGCTTCATCTCGTATGCCAATGGAAAATCATGCCAGCCACACCCTACCGCGACAAAGCATGCCAACCATGCTAGCCGCACCCCGCGTGCCAATGGAAAATTATGCCATCCACGCCTAGCCCAAGCTAGTCGCGCCATGCGAATCACACCGTTCCATGTCCTTAGCTATGCTAGTCGTATCTCGTGTGCCAATGAAAAATCATGCCAGCCACACCCTACCGCGCCAAAGCATGCCAACCATGCTAGCCGCACCCCGCGTGCCAATGGAAAATCATGTCAGCCACACCTAGCCCAAGCTAGCCAATTGCACCATGACATGGCCCTAGATATACTAGCCGCACCCCGCGTGCCAATGGAAAATCATACTTATCCCAATCTAGCCGCGCCATGCCATGACCCTAACCATGCTAGCCACGTCTCGTGTGCCAATGGAAAATCATGCCAGCCACACCTAGCCTGAGCTAGTCGCGCCATGTATTGGCACTATCCACGCCATGCACCCATGGAAAACCTTTGGCTCTATATGCCAAACCACACCAAAGCATGCCACGCTACGCCAAGCAATGCCATGATAGCCTGTCCATGCCGCCGTCCCTCATGAAAACTTCCTGAGTTTTGCTTTCAGGCTGTTTTTTCCTCCCAAACGAGTTCAAAACCAAAATCTACCGCGTAAGGAGATAGGAAATTCTTTTCCGGTTGATTTGAGGGGCGGACAATCAAAATCAAAGTCCGTACTAGAATTATGTAGCGGTTCTAGTGAAGGGAACCAATTAGGGTTTCTAAACCAAATTGAAGCCAGGCGCCCATCAACGGTTTCCCTTCAACCCCAGGAGCAAATCCTGGCCGTATAAAGTCTCCTCATGACTTTATCCCTAGCTTGGTCACGTACCTAGCCAAGATAGCCGCTCCATGCCTCGCCATGGCCCCTCATGCCGCGCCACCATACTGGCCTTCCCCATGCGGCTACCAAATTGAAGTCAGGCGCCCATCCACGGTTGCCCTTCAATCCCAGGAGCAAATCCTCCATTAAAAGTTGGATTCCTAATTAGTGTTTTATAAGTTGGATTTTTGGGTTCACCCATCTTCTTCTTCCTATTTCCTTCTTCTTCTTCTTATCTCTCAAAAAAAATGTTCAAAACAAAACAATCCAACTTATAAAACACTAATCAGTTTTTAACTAATCACTAATCAGTTTTTAACTAATCACTAACCAAGTTTATCATCAAGGGTAAAGTGGGTATAAATTTTTTTTTACAAGGGGTGACTAAATATTACTTCTAATATCTTCCCAAAAAACTTATGGATAGTTCCCACATTTATTGGGTAGTCCCCAAAAGATGGTTCTAAAAGTAATAGAGTTAGTGGATCGAAAAAAGCCCAGATTGAAGTAGAAAGTTCAAAATGGGCTTTTCTACGGAAACAACCCACAGACAAGTGGAGTTCCCAATGACATCGGACACAGAGACAGACATGATAGTTGACGGGCATCTATGAGAGTCTGAGACGTGTAGTATTTAATTATTTATCTGGGAATTTTCTTCTTTTACTCCAATTACAGGGTATTGATTAATGAAAACAGTTGACTAGAATTTCATCCTCGTCAATCTCAAAATCTCTTCATTGTCAACCTTAGAAAGAACAGAATCGAACTGAAAATGGGAAGTGAAACTGAACAACCAAATCTAAATGCTCCTCTGTTAACTCAAAACAGAGAAGAGAAGAATAGTAACAGTTGTATCATCACTACTGATGAGAGAAATTCAGAGAAGTTCCTGGGAGAAGTGAAGAAGCAGTTAGGGTTAGCTGGACCACTTATACTAGTCAATTTCTTACAGTTTAGTTTACAGTTGATTTCAGTTATGTTTGTTGGTCATCTTGGTCAACTCTCCCTAGCCAGTGCTTCGATTGCTACTTCTTTTGCATCTGTCTGTGGTTTCAGCTTCTTAGTAAATTTACTTTCCCTCCTCTTCCATTCCTTGTTAGTATAATTTCTCTGTTTCCTTAAAACCGCGTGCACTTTTGTAAATTTCGATTGCTAATTGCTTTGAATTATGTTGACTGCAATTTGAAAAATAATTTCGATATTGCGTATCATGTGTTTGATTAGATGGGTATGGGAGGTGCATTGGATACATTATGTGGTCAGTCGTATGGTGCAAAGCAGTATCGTATGCTGGGAATATATATGCAAAGAGCCATGATTGTTCTGTTGCTTGTTAGTGTACCAGTTGCTTTCATTTGGGCCAACACAGGTCGAATACTCATGGCCGTGGGGCAAGATCAGGAGATATCAATTGAAGCCGGAGTTTATGCACGTTACATGATTCCGTCCATTTTTGCATTTGGACTACTTCAATGTCAAGTTAGATTCTTGCAAGCACAAAGTATAGTGTTTCCAATGATGTTAACCTCTGCAATTACAGCATTATCGCATATAATTGTGTGTTGGATTCTGGTTTTTAAAACGGGTCTTGGTTCTAGAGGCGCAGCAGTGGCGAATGCTATCTCTTATTGGATCAACACATTACTACTAGCACTTTATATTAAGTTTTCTTCCTCCTGTAAAAGAACTTGGACTGGTTTCTCAATGGAAGCACTTCAAGATTTTTTTAACTTCTTAAGACTTGCCATTCCTTCAGCTATCATGACCTGGTAATTCCCATTTCTTAAAAATCTCGCTGATTGAGCTTTGTTGAGTGTTAATCTTAGCATTGTTAGGGGCCATTTTACCAATTTATATGTGTACCTATAAGCAGTTAGACATACACTTGTTGTGATTGAATTACTTAATCATTTGACAGCCTAGAGATGTGGTGTTTCGAGATGATGGTTATATTGTCAGGACTTCTCCCTAATCCAAAGCTAGAAACTTCAGTGCTATCTATCAGGTTAAGTATCTCGGACATATTTATCATTTTTTTAACATGTCTGAATCATGTTGTCAAGTTCAACATTTTACTCACTTGAAGCATCCTTTTTTCAGTCTCAACACAAGTTCTGTTGTTTTTATGATTTCATCCGGAGTCGGTGCAACTATAAGGTCAGCTAATAGATTTTTCTTACATGTACAAGAACTATGAATATTTAGCCATGTTAAATCACATGGGATTTTGTAACTTCACAGCACAAGAGTTTCTAATGAATTAGGAGCAAAAAACCCACAAGCAGCACGTTTAGCAGTCCAGGTTGTATTATGCATAATCATCATGCAAGGAACATTGATAGGCTCAATAATGATTTTGATACGTCATCTTTGGGGATATGCTTATAGCAGCGACAAAGCAGTGATAGATTATGTTGCAATCATGTTGCCAATTAATGCAGTCTCTAGCCTTCTCGAAGCAATTCAGTGCGTTCTCTCAGGTTTGTTTGCAGCTCTATGTTCACTTATTAACAAATCAAGACGTTGCCTACTGCATTCAACAAAATTCATCCGAGTATTATGGCATAAGAACCTTTTCTTATCTGAACTAATTTCTAGGCACAATTAGAGGATGCGGTCGACAAGTT
This sequence comes from Papaver bracteatum, assembly GCA_023529315.1. Classification (NCBI taxonomy): domain Eukaryota; kingdom Viridiplantae; phylum Streptophyta; class Magnoliopsida; order Ranunculales; family Papaveraceae; genus Papaver; species Papaver bracteatum. The sequence continues at coordinate 203,336 of JAJJWX010003940.1, read as the reverse complement.
ATTGGTGCGTTTATAAATCTTGGAGCTTATTACCTTGTTGGGATTCCTTCAGCTATCATATTTGCTTTTGTACTACGTGTCGGGGGGAAGGTGAGACGACAACTTTTCTCTGTTTAACAACTTCTTATTACTCCCACCATCCACGTATTTTGTCAAGACCTGGAAGATAAATATGATAGTAACGAGATGGTGAATGCTTATGCTAACAGGGACTTTGGCTTGGGATCATGTGCGCGTTGTTTGTTCAAGTAGTATCTCTTCTAATTGTCACTTTGCGTACTGATTGGGAGCAAGAAGTAAACGATTTTCTTCACTCTTTTAGTTCTTCTCCATATTTTATGTCAGTGATGCATTATATTGATCCTCACATTTGTGTTTTAACTTGGCATTTGCAGGCAAAACATGCAGCAGATAGAGTTTATAAGGCTGAGTTCCCAGTGAATGTGGTGTCATAAATCAAGGTTTTGTCCGTGGATGCAGAGAAGAGTTCAGGGATCCAAGAGCTTTGTAAAATGAGAGAACTTATGCCGTCCCAGATCAGCCAAAGTATCTCTTCCAAATCCAAGATTTCTTGATAAAAGTCAAGCAGTCAAAACACAGTCTTCTTGTCTCGTTAGCCAGCTAAGCTATAGGTTTCTCTGGATCTCTTTATAAGAGTCAAATAGTCAAAATTATATCTTGTCTTATTATCCAGATCAGCACCACAATGGCAGCTGTTTCAAAGGCTGAGCGCTTTGATACCAATTTCTAATGGGTTCATGCATGTCAAACCATACACAGGCTTAGAATCAAAAGGGGCGCACAATGAACCTAGAACTTGGAATCAAAACATAGTCTTGTCTCATTTGGCAGATCAGCATAGTTTTCTTCCGGTCTCAAGTTCTAGTCGTCTCATAGTACATATCAGCACAACACTGACAGCCATTTACAACCCTGTAGTAGGCACAATAGCATAGTGTAGTATCCACTTCATGTAAGCATCCGTACGATTCTATTGTGCCTACTACACTCAACTCAATGGGGTTCAACATAATCAAAATCAACGGAAGTTGGAAACTGGAACATAGTCTAATTCTTGGTCAATTCCATCTCTTAATAAGACATTAATACATTTCAATTCCCACCGTAAACCACACCTAGACCTTGACCAAATTCTCCGTTTTCTACAAATAACATCTCTCATGACTCAACCCTTTCTCACCTTCTTCAATCCTATATAATCTTCAAAACCATTCCTCATTTTTCATTCTTCAAGCCCCGTTTTTACAACAATGAAGACTCGAGTTCTTTTATAAACTTTATACATAGAGAAAGAACTAAAGAGTTATAAACCTAGAACTGATTCATGGAATCAGTTTCGAGAAATGAGTTTCGTAGTTTCCTAAGTTCTCAACAACCAAATATGGTGGAGGTAGTAGAGAAGAAGGAATTCGTATGCAAAGAAGGTCCAGTGATCATGCCAGAACAAACACTCATTGGTAAACTCCATATAACTGGAAAACTCAAATCCATTGAACCATACCATGTCATTATAGACATCAACAGAGCATGGAGTAAAAAGACTATATCAAAATTTACAATCACGGAGCTTGGTTATGATATGTTTGGTTTTCATTTTAAAGACGAAAGAGATATGAGAGGGGTTATGGATTCTAGACCATGGTTAGTCTCTGAATATCATGACGACGATTTTGATCCGTACTTGGTTCTTTTGACTGAATGGCGTCCTAATACACCACCTTCTGAGATTGAGTTTAGTGATAGTTATCCATTTTGGATTCAAGTTCATAATATTCCTTTTGAGTATATGTCAAGGGAAATGGGGAAGAAAGTTTGTGAACGTACTGGTCATGCTGTCTTAGATGTAGTTTTTGATGGGACAATTAATAGTAGAAAAATGAAGTATTTGAGGGTTCGGGTTTTGGTAAATGTGAATAAGAAGATAGCCACTGGTTGTTGGTTGCTTACAAATAAGAATCAGCCAAAGAAGGTTTTGTGGGTACAGTTTAAGTATGAAGAATTTCCTATGTTTTGTTTTAAATGTGGGATTATTGGGCATTCGGAGGATAGTTGCAGATGTGTTGTTGAGGAGGATGATGCTTTCAGTTATAATCCTGAAGGGGATGAGAATGAGTTACCAGAAGTACTAGTTGAAGGTCAACTTTTGAGAGTTGAGGGTGAGAAAGGGTATGGACATTGGCTCTATGAAAGGAGTGCTAACTATGAGGAGGATGAAGAAGTGGACGATGAGGATGAAGATTGAGAGTAATGATAAAGATTATGAAGATCTTGTTAATGAGCGGGATGCTACTGTTGAATCGTACACCTAGCTACAGTTTTTGTATTTATTTTCATTTGTCGACTTTCTTTCCCACCTAACTTCACCTCTTTTTCTTCCTCCCTTATTTTCTTCCCCCTTTTCCGACAACCTTATTTTCTTCCTACCTTATTTTTTTTCCTCCTTTTTCTAACAACACGTTATTTGTGATCTATATATTTACGTCACTTTGTAAAGAATGTAATAATGAATTATTAAGAGAGAACCTTAAGGTTCTTAACATGGTATCAGATCTCCATGGTGAGTTGAGTGTTTCTAAACAATAGTGAGTGTTTCGTTACTTCTTCGGCTGATCCTTCTTCCGCTTGCTTAAGGTTCTTGTTTCTCTCTATACACTTATTGGAACAAGTAATTTGTACCTACTGATTTTATGGTAAACTTGTTATGCTAAGTTTATGTTATCCCTTTTTTAAATCCTACTTAATATTGTTAATCCATTTTTTCTTGGACTAGTTTTTTGAATCGTTTTTGTTATTTGGATTTGAATCTTGATTACTACCTTTTTTGTTCTTTACAAACAGTAGCCATCATGGTCGCCTTAATTTTGTGACTTGATTAAGTGTTTTTATCTTATTGTGTTTCTCTCTTGCTTTTGATCTTGCCAATCAATTGACCAACCAAAGTTCATAAGTATACTTCGTTCAGTTGATGTTTATTTCTGCTGGTGTTTTTGGTATCATTTTTGTCAAAAATAATTTCTCTATCTAAGCAAAGAAAACTTGAGTAGAATTTGAACTCTTACCGTTGTTTACCCTTATATGACTTCTTCTCCTATTCGATTACTCATATAATTTTTAGCTGCTAGCTAGTATCTAGCCGGTTTGTCCCCCCCCCCCATAAATAGTTGTGTACACAATCAGTTTCATTTGTACTTTTTTTTAGTCTCATTTAAAAAAAAAAAACGCTTGCAAAGTTTTCGCAAGCTACTTGTGACCTGTATTCATACTTCATATAATTTCTTCTTTAATCGTGATAATGTCTTCCGTTAGACGATGCGTTTACTGTGGAAGAAATTCACACTTCGTGGAGAAATGTTTCGAGAAAATTGGCTATCCCGATTGGTGGGACGCCTATAAAATAAAAATAAAGATCGACCAAAGAGGGGTAGATACATGTACTTCAATGATGACTACGACGACCGATACTCATTCTTCCATTGTTAAATCTCATTCTTTAGTTGATCCGAACCTTTTTCAGCAATCAAGTGAGGTTGATGTCGCTTTACTTACTACTAATTCTGAAAAAGATCATGGTTGGGTACTTGACTCCGGTGCCACTAATCACATGACATTTGAGGCATCTATCTTGAAAGATGTATGTGCACCTGAATGCTCAATGGTCTATAATGCCAATGGTGTTCATTATACGGTTATTGAAGCTGGGAGAGTTCATCTGAGTTCTTCCTTGACTTTAGAACATACTCTGTTGATTCCTTGTTTTCTAATAATCTTTTGTCCGTATCACAAGTGACTGCACAATTAAATTGTGTAGTATTAATCTATTCGAGCTTTTGTTTTCTTCAAGATCTTAGTAACGGGAAGATAATTGGGCGTGGTGCTAAAAGAGGAGGGTTATATTACATAGATGATGTGTGTGAAGGACGGTCTTTGTCGGTCAAGGGGTCCTCTCGTGCAAATGAAGATAAAATTCTATTGTGGCATCACCGGTTGGGTCATGTTTCTTTTGGTTATTGGAAACACTTATTTCCAACTTTATTTTTAACCTGCAAACCTTCTGATTTCAGTTGCGAAACTTGCATCTTAGCAAAGAGTCACCGTGCGACTTACCCTGAAAACTTTAGAAGAAGATTAATTCCTTTTGCTTTGGTTCATTCTGATGTTTGGGGGCCTTGCCGGATTACAAGTAATTCAGAATTTCGTTGGTTTGTTCTATTTGTCGATGATTGCACTCGCATGACTTGGCTTTATTTGATGAAAAGTAAAAGTGATGTAGATGGTATTTTTAAATCTTTTCATATGATGATTCAAACACAATTTTCCACCACTCTAAAGGTTCTTCATTCTGATAATGGTGGCGAATATGTTAATGAAGTGTTACAAGGTTATTTCCAGAAACATGGTTTAATTCATGAGACTACTTGTCCTTCTACGCCACAACAAAATGGTGTTGCGGAGAGGAAGAACAAGAAATTACTTGAGATTACTAGAGCTTGTTTGATTGGAGCAAACATGAGGCCACATTACTGGGAAGAAGCTATCACTAATGCAGTGTATCTTCTTAATCATGTACCGACTAGTGTTTTGAAATTTCAAACACCCTTGGATAAATTGGCTTCAGTTATGACAATTCCTTCTCAGCTTAAACTCCCTCCGCGAGTGTTTGGATGTACCGTTTATGTTCACATACAAAAACATTTGCCTAGCAAGCTGGACCCATGTGCACTAAAGTGTGTTTTCGTTGGTTATCATCTGTACCAAAAGGGTTACATGTGTTATCATCCTTCTACTCGTAAATTTTATGTTAGCATGGATGTTACCTTCTCCGAGCACGAGATGTATTATCCAACATATGAATCCAGTACTCCTCTTCAGGGAGAGAGTCAAATTGGAGAGTCGAATTGAATTGATTTATTTCCAACTAATAGTGAGATAAATCTTCCGGTCAGTGAAGAAATTTCAAGTAACACTCCTGGTTCTACTGATATTGGTGTGAACACTATGATACCCACGAAAACAGTTCAAGAGGTCGAAACTCATGTGATTGAAGTCCCCGTCCTTTCTTCACCAGTATTATCTACAACGAGTTATCCTCTTGTTAAAACTCCCGAGGTAAACCCAAATCCTTCGGTTCATACTGACAATATGTGTGAGTTACTTGAAACTGATACGTACCGATTTCCACAAAGAAGTAATCTTGGAGTTCCACCAGATCGTTTTCACCTGAATAAATTAGGAAGGTGAAATACCCTATTTTAAACTACATGTCTACTCATAGATTATCAGAAGCTGGCAAAGCATTTGTCAATCAAATGGCAGATGTTACTATTCCCAGAACAGTAGAAGAAGCAATATCTAATCCGAAATGGGATGGTCCTATGAAAGAGGAGATGGTGGCACATGAAGAAAATGGTACATGGGATATAGTCTCACTACCAGAAGGAAAGAAACCAGTTGGCTGCAGGTGGGTATATACTATCAATCATAATCCAGATGGATCGATTGATAAGTACAAAGCAAGACTTGTTGCTAAGGGATTTACCCAAACTTATGGTATTGATTATCAAGAGACATTTGCTCCTATTTCAAAATTCAATACTATTCGAGTCTTGCTTTCCTTGGCAACAAACTTAGGATGGGCTCTACAACAGTATGATGTAAAATATATTTTTTTACATGGTGATTTGCAAGAAGAAGTCTACATAACATTACCTCCAGGTTATAATGCTCCAAACAATGCTAATGTTGTGTGTAAGTTAAAGAAGGCTTTATATGGTTTGAAACAATCTCCTAGAGCATGGTTTGGTAGATTTCGTCTTGCAATGAAGAAGTTCGGGTATATACATAGTAATGCTGATCATACCTTGTTCCTTAAAAGAGTAGGTGACAAGGTAACTGCTCTTATTATCTATGTAGATGATATGGTGGTAACAGGAAATGACCCTGAAGAGATGAGTAATCTGAAGAGTTGCTTGTATTCTGAGTTTGATAAGAAAGATTTGGGTGGACTTAAGTACTTCTTGGGTTTTGAAGTTAATCGATCTAGAAAGGGAATTTTCTTGTGTCAGCGAAAATATGTGATTGATTTGTTAAAGGAAACTGGCATGACTGGCTGTGTGCCAATCGGGTCTCCTATGGAACAGAATCATGGTCTTGAAGAATGTTCTGATCAAATACTAGCAAACAAAGGACAATACCAGAGGTTAGTTGGTCGCTTGATTTATCTTTCTCATACAAGGCCAGATATTTCCTATGATGTAAGTGTTGTAAGAAGATTTATGCATAATCCGGGTCAGCAACACATGGATACAGTCATCAGGATACTAAGATATTTGAAGTCCGCACCCGACAGAGGTTTGATGTTTTCAAAACATGGACATCTTGATGTAGCAGGTTACACTGACTCAGACTGGGGAGGTAAAGGATATAGGAGAAGATCGACATCTGGGTATGTTACCTTTGTTGGAGGAAATTTAGTGACCTGGAAGTCTAAGAAACAACAGGTTGTTTCCTTATCCAGTGCTGAAGCGGAATATAGAGCAATGATGAAAGGCATTTGTGAATTGTTATGGTTAAAGAGGCTTATGTAGGAGCTCGGTTTCCCTACTGAAAAGCCTATGAAGTTGTTTTGTGATAACCAGTCAGCAATCAAAATTGCAGAAAATCCAATGCAACATGATAGAACGAAGCATGTGGAAATTGATAGGAATTTCATCTATGAGAAACTCGAAGAAAAAATTATTGAAGTACCATATGTCCTTACAACACAACAGTTAGCGGATATTCTAACCAAGGCAGTATCGAATAATATATTTAACGATTCGGTTGTCAAGTTGGGCATTTATGATATATATGCACCACCTTGAGGGAGAGTGTTGAATCGTACACCTAGCTAAAGTCTTTGTATTTATTTTCATTTCTTGACTTTCTTTCCCACCTAACTTCACCTCTTTTTTTTCCTCCCTTATTTTCTTCCCCCCTTTTCCGACAACCTTATTTTCTTCCTACCTTATTTTTCTTCCTCCTTTCTCTAACAACACGTTATTTGTGATCTATATATTTACATCACCTTGTAAAAATGTAATAATGAATTATTAAGAGAGAACCTTAAGCTTCTTAACAGCTACCAGTAGTGAAGAGTCCGATGATGAAGAGATGGAAACCGAAGAAAATGAAATAGTAGAGGTAACAAGTGGGGAAGATCAAGTGTGAGGAGATCCATGCATCATTTGAGTCAGTCTCTTGTCTAATTAGGATTTTTCAGTTTTTTTGTTTTGGTGTGTGTTTCAATCGTTTAGTCTCTTCAATAATTCAAGTTCTAGTAGTTCTCACATGCAAGTGATTTGGAATTCGAGTCAGCTAAATATGCATCATATTTTGCAAAATGTGTTTGAATTTCATGTATTTATCCCAAATGTTGTTGCAAGCTCTTATTGGACTGGATATCTGTGAACCGTGGTAGTAGATAAGCATCAACCGGCGGCGATTGGGCAGTTTCCAATTTTGTGTGTGAATAGTGAATGGAGCACTGGCCAGTGGTACATGCTTCTCTCAAACATCAAGTCTTTATAGGTAATAGATTTCAAATTTAAAATGCTCTGATTTTCATTATCAAACATACTTTAGCTTTACTTAAGATACTACACAAAGAAAACAATCCAAAGATCTTGAAGAGGTAATGGTTTAAGACTTATCAAACCCTATCACTAGTTCATCACACAATCTTGAGAACTAAGGGTACACAACTGTTATTTGTAAATTCACTAGCTATTACTTGTACTAATAGTGATGTTAGGACCATCAAATGAGACAGCAGCAACAACAACAAGCATCAAGACATCCATCAAGAAAAACAATTTCCAATATTTGTGGTTGTGCTTTAGCTGGACGTTGGCAGCAGGATATTGTGGTAGTACCATTACAGGGAGACCTTGATAATTACCTGATGGCATTAACATATGAACAAACAAAAATATTAGTAGAAAAATCACTACAAAAATATAAAATCAGAGACTAACGACCTTGATACGGTTGTATTATGCATAATCATCACACTAGGAACATTGATAGGCTCAATAATGATTTTGATACGTCGTCTTTGGGGATATGCTTATAGCAGCGACAAAGCGGTGATAGATTATGTTGCAATCATGTTGCCAATTAATGCAGTCTCTAGCCTTCTCGAAGAAATTCAGTGCGTTCTCTCAGGTTTGTTTGCTGTTCTATGTTACATTGCTTCACTTATTAACAAATCAAGACGTTGCCTACTGCATTAAACAAAATTCACCCGAGTATTATGGCAAAAGAACTTCTTTTATCTGAACTAATTTCTAGGCACAATTAGAGGATGCGGTCGACAAGTGATTGGTGCTTTTATAAATTTTGGAGCTTATTACTTTGTTGGCATTCCTTCAGCTATCATATTTTCTTTTGTACTACATGTCGGGGGAAGGTGAGAAGACAAATTTTCTCTGTTTAACAACTTCTTATTACTCTCACCATCTCAAGTTTTGGAAGATAAGTATGATGCTAACAGGGACTTTGGCTTGGGATCATGTGCGCGTTGTTTGTTCAAGTAGTATCTCTTCTAATTGTGACTTTGCGTAAAAATTGGGAGCAAGAAGTAAACGATTTTATTCACTCTTTTAGTTCTTCTCCATATTTTATGTCAGTGATGCATTATATTGATCCTCACATTTGTGTTTTAACTTGGCATTTGCAGGCAAAACATGCAGCAGATAGAGTTTATGAGGCTGAGATCCCAGTGAATGTGGTGGCGTCATAAATCAAAATACTATTTCTTGATGCATCTTGAGCATCTGCCTTTCCAGATATAGGAGTTTGTTGACAATAGTCAAATAGTCAAAATATAGTTTTGACTTATTAGCCAGCTAAGCTTTAGGCCTCTCTGAATCTCTTTATAAGAGTCAAACAGTCCACAGAATTTGATTTTGTCCGATTATCCAGATATTGCCAACACCATGCATGCAATTACTGAGTGTGGCTTAATATAATCAAAAATCTAATGAAGTTCAAAAGATTAGAAAGTTACCATACATCTATTCCATCGATTATTAAGGCATTAATACATTTCAATTCCCAGCAAGCATACACCACACTTGGACCTTGACCAAATTCACTGTTTTCTACAAATAAAAAGTTCTCTGTTATCCTCTCATATAACAAACTTTCTGCAAGTTGTTTGTTTTAAGTTGTGCAGTACTCATTGATTTACATTTTCAGAAATTGTCGGCATATTGGTTCATCCGTTTATAGAATTGTTGGTAATTTATATCTATGTTGAATTTGAGTTGTAATAGTCTAATGGAGCAGTGGCTTTTGCTACATTAAGTCTTAAGATTTCGTAAACAATTGGTACTAAAATTTAATTTGTTATAGCTTTACTTAAGAGTTAAGAGACACTACAGAATGAAGAACATCCCAACCAAAGTATCATGAGAAGTAATCCTTTAACACTAATTATTATCAAACCCCATCACAAGTTCAAAATACAAGAGAGACTAATTAGTAAATTCTACTAATAGTGATGGTAATAGGATTATGAAATGAGCCAGCAGAAACAACAATAACAACAAGCCTCAAGACATCTATCAAGCATGATTTCAAATATTAGCGGTTTAGCTTTAGCAGGATGTTGTGGGGGAGCAGCAGGATATTGTGGTGGTGCCATTACAGGGGGACCTTGATAAGCAGCTGAAAAATCAACATACGAATTAATAAACATATCAGAAAAAATCACTAAAAAAAATATAAAAGCAAAGATTGAAGCACTACTTGAAAACAGGAACTACAATAATCAGATCATAAAGCTAGGTTTGGTTTTTCTATAGTACATTCTAAGGAATTTATAAGATTGACAGAGAAAAAACCAAAATTACGCAAGATTAATTAAGGGAAATCAAATAAAACCCATGATCAAAATCAAAACTAATTCTATCATTAACAACGAAATCGGGTAAAAAGTGAGAGTTACAAAATCAAGAGGTGAGCAGGGTGTGGGTCATCAGCATTGCTGGGATCACTCATCTTGATCAACTACACTGGCTATTAGCTCTCACAATTACACCCAATAATCATAAAACTATCTCTTCTAAGTTTGATGATGATGAATGGAGTTTGTTTGTGTTTATATCAATATTACAACTCACTCCACTAAAACCTTAATGATAAAGGTTTGAGAGAGTGATAGAAAGAAGTTTCGAGGAAGCTCCGTTGATTTTTGTTTACCTAATACCCTAGTATAATAGTAGCCAGTGATGCGAATTTGGTAAGTGATGATCCATACGGCTCTCTATACTATATATGTAAACTTACCGCGTTAACAAAACAGGGGAAAGCAAAGTGAGAACCAAAAGTCGTAAATGCATTTTTGTCTCCCAAATGAGTTCGTATGAAAGATAGTGATACAATCTCCAATGCTTTAAACTGCAACATGTTTTCCTTCTCTTTAGTAGTTGGAATCCTAATCAAGTATAATGCGATGTTTAGTTAGTGTCATTAGTAATAAATTGATCCTTACGTTTCCCGATCAAGAAGCTCGGTACCATTTTCCAGGTCAGCACCACCACAATGGCAGCTGTTTACGGATGCTTCGAATATCAATCTTGTATGGGTTCATGCACGCATCTTCATCAATTGCGCAAACTTCACTAGCTTCACTAGAATCAAAGAGTGACACCAAAAACTCAAATTGTTTGGCTAGATTATATAACTTATAAATACTCAACCCATTAAGTTTCGTTTTCACGGCGTCCAGCTGAACCTTCGACACTGAGCGCATGTGCTAACCCATGAAGAGATGTTGTTTGCAATTTTGATGTTTTATGTCAGTGATGTATTGAGTTGATCCTTACATTTTCTTTCAAGGATAGAGTTTATGAGGCTGACATCCCAGTAAATTTGGTGTCATAAATCCAAATACATTACTACTCAAAATGTTTGTGCAAAGCACATATGGTTGCATAACCAGCTAATGTAGATGGTCACAAAAGTTGCCCACTCCATGTAAGCATGTTTCTACTCATGTGATTGTACTCAATTGAAGTTGGAAAGATTAGAAACTTAAGTATGCTCCACTTAACTCTCAGTCTCGGTCAAAATTCCATGTATTAGTATATGACATTAAAGCATCACAATTCCCACCATAAACCAAAGCTAGACCTTGACCATATTCTTTATTTTCTAGAAATAAAATTCTTGAAAGATGGGTATTATTATTATTCAACACTTCTCAAGATTCATGACTTAACCCTTTCACATTCTTTAATCCCAAACGTTTCTATATATAATCCTCAAAACCATGATATAGCACACATGTTTCTCAATTTTTATCCTCCAAACCCCATTTACAACACCCAAATATGGTGGAGGAAGTAGAGAAGAAGGAACTCATACGCAAAGAAGGTCCAGTGATCATGCCAACACAAGCGCTGCTTGAACCAGCTCATTAAGAGAAATGGAAAAACACACTCATCGGTAAGCTCCACATAACTGGAAAACCCAAAACTGTTGAACCTTATTATGTGATAACGGATATCAACAAAGCATGGACTGATATTGGTATCTCAAAGTTTACAATCACGGAGCTTGGTTATTGTATATTTGGTTTTCATTTTGAATACGAAAGAGATATGAGATCGGTTATGGATTCTACACCATGGTTAGCCTGTAAAATGCATATTCGATCAAGAATAATCTCTAAAACTTATATCTATGGATACATGGTTCTTTTCACTGAGTTGAGTCCTAATACACCACCTTCCGGGATTAAGTTTAGTGATACTTATCCATTTTGGGTTCAAGTTGACATTCCTTACGAGCATGTGTCAAGGGAAATGGGGAAGAAAATTGGCGAAGGTACTGTGTTAAAAAAAATTAAAAAATTAAAAAAATAGTAATTTGTGATGTTAAAACTAGAATTATCTAGATTAGTCTAAATAGACATGTGAGGATAAACTCCTCCATACTTATCCTTGTATTCTAGACTAGATAAGTATTAGTCAAATTAGACATGTGAAGGATAAGCTCATAGATACTTATCCTTGGTATTATACTCTAGAATATTCCCTCTAGATAAGAGTGTAATGAGAGTGTAAAGAAGAGTCTAGATAGAACTATCTAGAGAAATAAGTGAGTCTATAAATAGGCAAGTCTTGGTTCATTTGAAACCATCCAAAAAACCAAGTGAGCAAAGCAAGTAGCAAGAGAGTAGCAAGAGTGAGAGCTAGTAGAAAAACCCAAAGAGCCTTTGTAAACATTCCAAAAATAATAAAAACCTCCTCTTTTTCATAAACCAACCTCTTTTCCTAAATTCATTTCCTAATCCATTTCCATAAAACCTATCACATTTCCGCATTGCGCCAACAAATTTGGTATCAGAGCAAACCTATCCCGATAATCCTAAAACTCTACCCATGGCAAGTATTCAAAGTTTCAACTATGCCCAAAGTCTAATTCCAATTTTTGATGGTGAGAGTTTTGATTATTGGAGTCTACAAATGAAGACTCTTTTCATTTCACAAGACCTATGGGATCTTGTAGAAGATGGTTATAAGGTACCCGAGTCGGCAGCAATTCAATCGTCATGGACGGAGGCAGAGAAAAAAGAGTATAAGGATAATAAGAAGAAAGATGCTAAAGCATTACTGTTCATACAGCAGGGGTAAGCAAAACTATTTTTCCTCGAATTTCGGTAGCGAAAATTCGAGGAGGCCTGGAATATTCTCAAAGTTGCATTCCAAGGTTCAGAAAAGGTAATCTCCATTAAACTACAAAATTTATGGCGAGATTTTGATAATTTACTCATGAAAGAAAATGAAACTATCCATAACTTTTTTACAAGAGTTACTGGTATAGTGAATCAAATTAGTAGTTATGGAGATACCATTGAAAACAAAAGAATTGTAGAAAAAATTCTAAGAAGCTTACCTTTCAAATTCGATCATATTGTCGCTGTCATTGAGGAGTCCAAAAATTTATTGACTCTCTCCGTACACGAATTAATGGGTTCACTCGAGGCACATGAAAAAAGGATAAATAGGTTCGCGGAACAGCCGTTGGAGCATGGGTTTCAATCAAAAATAAATTTCAAAGAAAAGAAAAATATAGAAGCCGAAAAAGAAAGCTCCGTAGGGGATCATCATCAAACTCGCAATACGAGAAAGGATCATCATCAAATCAAGGATCCGTAAAACTCCTACCGCGGAAGTGGAAGAGGAAAAGGAGGTTATAAAAACAACAATCAAAGGTACGGGAAAAATTACTCCTCCAATTTCCGATGCAATGTTTGCAAAAAGTTTGTCCATCCAACTGAAAATTGCAGATATAAGTGCACCAAGTGTGATAAATTAAATCACATGGAAAAGGATTGTTGGTTTAAAAATAATGAAGCCAACTATTCCGAGAAAAAAGATTTTCAAAATCAAGTATTTTATTCCTGCCTCACCTCGCAACAAGATGCGCAAGGTATATGGTATGTTGATAATGGATGCAGATCCATATGACAAGAAATGAGAATACTTCGTAAAGTTGGAGGAGCAACATATTCCACCACCAAACTCGGAGATGGAAAGTATCGAATGTTGAAGGAAGAGGAGTCATATCCGTACGAACAAGGTCGTAAAACTCGATACATATCTGATGTTCTTTATGTTCCCGGCCTAGCTTCAAAATTTATTAAGTGTTGGACAACTTATAAGAAAAGGGTACTCACTACATTTCAAGACGGAGAATGCACAATTTATGATAAAATTAATAAGCAATTGGTGGCAAAAGTAAAAATGACGAAAAATTTTGTCTTTCCCTTCTCTATGCCATCAATTGAGATTGTGCAATGAGTACCAATCACATAGATGAATGCAAGTTATGGCATTTGAGATACGGCATCTCAACTACGATCCTTGAAAGTTCTAAAATCAAAGAACATGGTCATCGGTCTTCCTAATATCAGCGGTGGAGATAAAGTATGTGAAGGATGTATTTTTGAAAGTTTCATAGACTTCCGTTCACAAGCACATCGTGGAGAGCAAGAAGGCCCCTCGAATTGGTGCACGCAGATATATGCGGTCCGACAAGAACAACTTCACTCAATAACATAAGATATTTTCTCTTATTCGTGGATGATTATACCAGGATGATGTGGGTGTAAATTCTCGAGCAAAAGTCCAAGGCATTCACTAAATTCCTAGAGTTCAAGGCGTTGGCAGAGAAGCAAAGTGGCCATCAACTAAAGGTTTTCCGTTCTGACCGTGGTGGAGAATTTACTTCAAATAAATTTATCAACTACTGCAAAGAAAATGGAATTAAGAAGGAGCTTATTGTTCGATACACTCCACAAAAAACGGCGTCGCGGAAAGGAAAAATCGTACGATCGTAGAAATGGCTCGCAGTATGCTAAAAGAAAGGAAGCTACCCAACAGTTACTGGGCTGAAGCAGTCAACACGGCGGTCTACATCCTTAATCGTTCGCCAACAAAATCATTTCTCAACAAAACTCCATATGAGGCTTGGCATAAGAAAAAACCCGAGGTAACTTCTTTCAGAATTTTTGGTTGCGTAGCATACTCGCATATTCCATCCCAACATAGAGGAAAGTTCGATGAAAAAGGAGAAAAGCTAATATTCATCGGATACAACAAGAATCTAAAGCATATAGACTTCTCAATCCAGATACAAAGGAGTCGGGTAATTTCAAGAGATGTTATCTTTGATGAATTCAAATCATGGGATTGAATGATGAAACAGACAACCACGAGTTGCCACTACTCATTGAAGACGAGCCAGATCGGCCACGTCAGATGAAAGAACTCCACCAGCTAGCCCGAAATCTCCATGTCCAACACAACAAAGTCCAAGTTCATCAAAAGCAAGTGCCACACCTCCAAGTTCATCAGAAACAAGTCCCACACCTAGAAAGGTGCGTTCCCTAGTAGATATTTATAATACATCTAATTGTGCATTTATAGCACTAGAACCTCAAAAATATGAGGAAGCGGCAAAAGAAGAAAAATGGAGACATGCCATGGATGAAGAAATGCGAGTAATCGAGAAAAATAAGACATGGGAGCTTGTAAATCAGCCAATGGACAAAGAAATAATTGGTCTGAAGTGGGTCTACAAGACATAATATAATGAAGATGGGTCGATTCAAAAGCACAAGGCAAGGATAGTTGCAAAAGGATATTCTCAAGAACTAGGAATTGACTACACCAAACATTTTCCCCGGTCGCTCGCATGGAAACAATTCGGATAGTGTTAGCTTTGCAACTCAACTTAAAATGAAGGTCTACCAATTGGACGTAAAGTCGGCATTCCTAAACGGAGAACTCGGAAGAAGAGGTGTACGTTGAACAACCTCAAGGATATGTCCGAAAAGGAAAAGAAAAAATGGTTTATCGTCTCTGCAAAGCACTATATGGTCTCAAACAAGCACCGCGTGCATGGAACAGCAAAATTGACAAATACTTCCGAGATAACGGATTTGAGAAAAGTCCAAGTGAGCCATCCCTCTACATAAGAAGACAAGGTATGGATTTCCTAATCATCTGTCTCTATGTTGATGATTTAATTTATGCCAAAGACAAAACAAGAGATGGCGAGAAAAATTTAAGAAGGAGATGATGAAAGAATATGAGATGACCGACTTAGACTTATGCGATATTTTCTTGGGATTCAAGTAAAACAATCTCCAAAGAAATATTCATTTCCCAAGAAAAATATGCGAGAAGACATACTAAAAAGTTCAACATGATGGATTGCAAACCAATTGCAACTCCAATGGGTGCCAGTGAGAAATTGATAAAAAATGATGGAGCAACTAAAGTGGATCCAACCTCATTCAAAGTCTAGTCGGCTCCACCGATCTACTTAACAAATACAAGGCCGGACATAGTCAATGCAACCAAGCATTGTTTCTCGGTTTATGAGCGAGCCAAGAAAGTTACACTATGCCTCTGCAAAGAGAATTCTTCGATATATCAAGGGAACAAAGGATTTTGGCATCAAGTATACAAGAGAAAAGGATAATGATTTAATTGGCTTCAAAGATAGCGATTGGGAAAGTTCTATCAAGATCGAAAAAGCACATCGTGCTATGTTTTCGTATGGGAACAAAAGTTATCTCCTGGAGTTCTAAAAAGCAAAGTACGGTGGCACTATCATCACCAAAGCGGAATACATAGCAGCAACAAGTGCAGATGTGAAGAAGTATGGTTGAGAAGAATTATGACCGACCTACAACAAAGGCAAAAGCGAACGACAACTATCTACTTTGACAATATGTCTACAATTGCAATGACAAAAATCCAGTCTTCCACGGACGGACGAAGCACATCGAGCTACGACACCACTTCATCAGAGAACTAGTGGAAAACAAAGAAATTGAGCTTCAATTGGTCCGACGCAAGAACAAAATGCGGACATTTTCACAAAAGCGGTCACGGTGGATAAGTTCCATCATTTCAGAGACAAGCTAAACATCACAAATTAAGAGGGGGTGTTAAAAAAAATAAAAAAAATAAAAAAATAGTAATTTGTGATGTTAAAACTAGAATTATCTAGATTAGTCTAAATAGACATGTGAGGATAAACTCCTCCATACTTATCCTTGTATTCTAGACTAGATAAGTATTAGTCAAATTAGACATGTGAAGGATAAGCTCATAGATACTTATCCTTGGTATTATACTCTAGAATATTCCCTCTAGATAAGAGTGTAATGAGAGTGTAAAGAAGAGTCTAGATAGAACTATCTAGAGAAATAAGTGAGTCTATAAATAGGCAAGTCTTGGTTCATTTGAAACCATCCAAAAAACCAAGTGAGCAAAGCAAGTAGCAAGAGAGTAGCAAAAGTGAGAGCTAGTAGAAAAACCCAAAGAGCCTTTGTAAACATTCCAAAAATAATAAAAACCTCCTCTTTTTCATAAACCAACCTCTTTTCCTAAATTCATTTCCTAATCCATTTCCATAAAACCTATCACATTTCCGCATTGCGCCAACATACTGGTCACCAAGTTCTAGATGTTGATTTTGGTGGGACGAACAGTAGGAGTATGAACTTCTTGAGAATCAGGATTTTGGTTCATGTTACTAAGAAACTAACTACTGGTTGTTGGTTGGTTATTGATAAGAATCAACCAAAAAAGGTTTTGTGGGTGCAGTTTAAGTATGAAGAATTACCTAGGTTTTGCTTTAGATGTGGGATTATTGGGCATTCATGGAATAATTGTATGTACAGTGAAAAGTATGTTGAAGTGAATGATTCTATCAATTATAATCCTGAAGGTGATGAGAGTGAGTTACCAGAAGTACTAGTTGAAGGTCAAGTTTGGAAAGCTGAGGGTGAGAAAAAGTATGGAATTTGGCTGTACGGAGTTTCAGATAGGGATGAGGAGGAAGACAGTAACGAAGAGGATGAGGATTATGATGAGGATGATGATCAGGAGAGTGAGGATAATGATGAAGATTTTGAAGGTCCTGTTGATGAGTGGGGTGTTACTAGTGGTGAAGATTCTGATGATGAAGAGATGGAAACCCAATATAACGAAGTAGTAGAGGTAACAAGTGGGGGAGATCAAGTTTGAGAGGATGCAATATCTTTTGTAATCAGGAAATTTCAGTCTTTTGTCTTGGCTTTTGTTTTAATGAACAGTCTCTTTTAAGAATCAAAGTTCTAATAGGTCTTAGTTGCAAGTGATTTAGAATTTAAGTCAGCTAGATATGGAATCATATTTTCAAGAATCTGTTTCCTTCATTGCTATTTCCGATTGTTGCAAGCTCTTGTTGATTTGGATATCTGTGGTAGTAGAATTGAGCATTGGCAAGTGGTACATGCTTGTCTCAAATTAAGACTTAAACATCAAGTCTTACGAGTTTACAAATAACTGGTAATAGATTTCAACTTTGAAAAATGCTTTTGTTTCCATTATCAAACATAACTTTGCGTTGCTTAAGAGATTACACAATGAATACAACCCACAAATCTTGAAGAACTATGCTTTAAGACTTACCAAACCCTATCACAAGTTCATAATACAAGCTAGAGAACTAACGCATAAAAATGTTATTAGTAAATTCACTAACTAGTACTTTTGGTGGTAGGATCAACAAATGAGGCAGCAGCAACAACAACAAGCATCAAGACATCCATCGCCAAAAAGAATTTCGAATATTAGTGGTTGTGCTTTGGCTGGTTGTTGAGGTGGAGCAGCAGGATATTGTGGTGGTGCCATTACAGGGGGACCTTGATAATTACCTGATAGCATTAACATATGAACAAACAAAAATGTTAGTAGAAAACTCGCTACAAAAATATAAAAGCAAAGAATAAAAGGGATTATATAAACAAGTACCCACCACCACACTACCACAAAGCAGAGACTAGAATCAGATCATAGGTTTTGTTTCCCACAGCACATTTCTAAGGTTTTCAAAGGAAGAAGAAATTGAGAGAACGAAAAAAGAAACTCAAAACTAAGGGAAGTAGAAAAAAACCCATGATCAAAATCACAACTAAATGTATTATTACAGAAATCATGCAATGAGAAATACATAAATCACAAAATTAAGAAGTGAACTAGATTATACCTTGAGCAGGGTTTGGGTCAGCATTGTTGGGATCACTCATCTTGATCAATTACACAACTTTTCGAGATACACTAGCTCTCACAATTGCGCTCAAAAATCAAAAAACTAAAAGATTGATTTGATGAATGCAGTTGTTGCCTTTGGCTTTGTATTTATAGATCCAAGAAAGAATTCTCCAGGAAATTAATTTGATGGTTGTTTACTTTAATAATGTAGAACAAGTAACTAGTTATAGAAGTGATAATGCGAATTTGGTGATGATCCATTTTTCACTCCTTTCTATCTGTATATCTATATATGTAAACTATCCGCGTTATAAAACAGGGAAAAAGCAAAGCGATGCCCAAAAGTCTTAAATGCGTTTGTGTATCCTAAATGAGTTGGTATGAAAGATGAGTGAGACCATCTCCAATGCCTTAAACTGCAACATGATTTTCTTTTCTTTAGTAGTTGGAATCCTAATTCAAGTAGTATATTATCTCTTCTAATTGTCACTTTGCATACTGACGGTGAGATCCCACTTGATGCGGTGTCATAAATCAAAAAAATATAATTTCCATGCATTTTGAGCATTTAAGTTTTTGCTACCAAAAAACCAAAAGAAAATACTGTAAAGAATTTTTGCCTTGATGAATTTGAGAGAATAGCTTTCCAGATTACCCAACGCTAATCGCCATCAGCATTTGCACGTCTTCCAATTCAGGAATCCAGAAACAAATATAGACTTGTCCCGTTAGCCAGCTTAGCATCAGTTTCTCTAGGTCTCTGATCAAACAGTCTAAGAAGTAGTCTACGAATTTAAAAGTAGAGAAGAAAACATAAAACCATGATCAAAATCACAACAAAAGGAATCACAAAATTAACAATTGATGAAAAAATTGTACCTTGAGCAGGGTATGGATCAGCATTGCTGGGATCACTCATCTTGATCAATTACACTACTTCTCACCTACACTAGCTCTCACAATTATGCTTAAAAATCACAAAATAAAGAGCTCAATTAATTTGATGAATATGGAGTTGTTGGATTTGCATTTATATCAATAACAACCAACTCCAATAAATCCTTGATGAAGAAGGGTTTAAGAGAGTGATAGAAAGATAAAAGAAGATTCCAGGAAATGGAGATTTTTGATGTTTATTTGCTTACCCAATGCCTCAATGAAGAACAAGTAAGCAACCAGTTATAGTAGCGATGCGTAAAGTCCAAGTCACGATCCATACGGCTCTTTATCTATATATGTAAACTTACCGCGTTTGAAATAAGGAAAAAGCAAAAGTGAGGACCAAAGTCTTAAATGCGTTTTTGTATCCTATATGAAAGATGAGTGAAACCATCTCCAATTCTGAAATGCAATATGATTTTCGTCTCTCTAGTAGTTGGAATCCTGATTTAAGTAGTATCTATCTCTTCTAATTGTCACTTTGCGTACGGAGATGAAGTAAATGATTTTCGAATCTTTTAGATCATCTACCATTTTGATTGTTTTTTATGCGAGTGATATACATCAAATCCATCGATCCTTACACGTTTTGGAGTGGTTTGCGTATGATGGTATTAATCTTTCTAGTTGTTTGAATAGCCAGTTCACAACAGGTTTCATTGGGTTGTGTCCGCACCAAAATGGCACAATATTTTGAATGGTATTCAATTTTGAACGCTTCAGTATCATTTTTATATGGGGTTTATGCATGCATCTTGATGAATTGATCAGCAAACTCTTAGATCTTTGCGACAGTAGTTTAGAATTACGAAGAGTCCCACGACAAACCCAATTGGTTTGGTTAGATTACATAACCTAGTATAAATACCCCAAGTCAACAGATATCATTTTCAAGGCTTTAAGCCAAAAGTAGCCAAACCAAACCTTCAACATTCAGCACTTGATCTTTTTTTCTTGCTAAAAGAAAAAAAAAACAACCATTCTTTACGAAATGAGAGAGTTACAGATTACATTAAGTTGAGTCTTCCTGAACAGGCCATCAAGAAAATTAGGAAGAGACAACCATAAACCTTTAAGTTTGTTTTTCCTAGCCCGTCTCGCAAGACGGTCCGCTAATGGATTATTCCGCCGATTTATGTACAAAACTTTAAAAGAACTCCGACATTGGTCCAAGAGGTCTAGGCTTCTCCAGTCGACTGAAGAGTTGCAGCCATTAACAAAATTCACCAATGAAGACAGTCACTAACAAACACCACTTTGTGAAGATTCAACTCCTCTTCCCAAGAGATGGCCAAGCAAAGAGCAGCAGCTTCAGCTCCGACAGCATTTTGAATCAACCCAAAGTCAAAATGCGCCTTTCTTACATCTCCTGCTGCATCACACCAAATAGCACCAATACCCATATTAAAATCCTTGAAAGAGACATCTACAAATATAAAGTTATCAACTTCATTATGAGAGATCGTGAAATTGTAAGCACAATCCACAACCCTAGACCGAGGGACTATGTAAGAATTAAGCATTCTCTTAATATCAACAATGATTATGTTCGTATCCAGAGAAGCACTTCTAAAAGTAACATCACACCTCAACTTCCAAATACACCACATCACAACAGCACTCACACTAGGCCAACCAACTCTAAATGGCGACATACCCAGACTTGACTCATGCCAATAAAGAAAAACATCATCAATCCAATCATAATCAGCAGAAACCAAATGTTGAAGGGAAATACTAAACCAGATACGCAACTGTTTATGGGTAAAAATCGTTTATGCCGATTTCGGTAAATTCGGTAGGTGAGTGAGAAACTGGTTCAAACCCTAAACAAATGTGCTGCACGTTGAGCACTTTTAGGTTCGAGAGATCAATCTGTACTAGTCCGGCCTAAACCAAGAAATGGCCGTTCCAGACTTGCTTCGGTCACAAAGTGGAGGAGAAGGGTTGATTTGGGGAGGATAGCGAAGAAGGGTGTTGAGACCAGAGAGTTCTGGAAAGGTAGTATCTCAACTTGTATCAGAAAAGTAGAAGCTTAGGAAGCTTGCTAGTGATGGAATCTTTTGGGAGAGCTAGCAAAGTTGCTTTCCGATAGTGTTGTATTTTTTGCCTGACCAAGACTTGTCGTCCTGTAGAAATAGGTGAGACCTATTTATACAAGTGAGATTGAACGTACCCTAGCCTCATTAAGGAATAGAGTAAAGTCGTGGATTAAATAGAGGAGGTGGTAACTGCAGGTGTTTATGGTGAAAACGTTTTTCACCATTACTGCCCTATTTAATTGAACGCTTTTATTCCTTTTCACGTCGTTCTTATTGCGAGCGAATTGTACGCTACACGATGTGACCGCCAAATCAAAACCCCAAGAAAGTATCCCCCAGTTTGTGTTGATGTCTCGAGTGTTGGTTGCACCTTGAGTGCAAGCGGCCATGCCAAAGCTGCTAGTGGCGTGTGTGGCATGTGCCAATGGCATGTGCGGAATGCCTTGGTGGTAGGTTGCACGTTGAGTGCAAGTGGCTATACCAAAGATGCTAGTGGCGTGTGTGGCATGTACCAATGGAATGTGTGGAATTCCTTGATGGTAGGTTGCACGTTTAGTGCAAGTGTCCATGCCAAAGCTGCTAATGGCGCGTGTGGCATGTGCCAATGGCATGTGTGGAATTCCTTGGTCACGGGTTGCACTTGGAGTGCAAGTGGCAATGCCAAAGCTGCTAGGGGAGCGTGTGGCATGCGCAGAATACCTTGGTCGCGGGTTGTACTTGGAGTGCAAGTGGCAATGCCAAAGCTACTAGGGGAGCGTGTGGCATGTTCCGATGGCATGTGCGGAATGCCCTGGTCGCGGATTGCACTTGGAGTGCAAGTGGCAATGCCAAAGCTTCTAGAGGAGCATGTGGCATGTGCCAATGGCATGTGTGGAATGCCTTTGATAGTGGCTAGCGTGCGTGTTGGCACGTGCCAATAGCACGCACGGCCATGTTGGCCTAGGGCGCGGTGGCGGCTTGGAAAATGGCTAGCGTGCGTGTTGGCATGTGCCAATAGCACGCACGGCCATGTTGGCCTAGGGCGCGGTAGCGGCTTTAAAAATGGCTAGCGTGCGTGTTGGCATGTGCCAATGGCACGTATGGCCATATTGTCCTAGGGCGTGGTAGCGGCTTTGAAAAATGGTTAGCGTGCGTGTTGGCATGTGCCATTGGCACGCACGGACATATTGGCCTAGGTTTCACGGTTTGGAAGCCTAGGGCGCGGGTGCTACTTTGGCATGTGCCAATGGCATAACGGCTTTAAAAGTGGCTAGCGGTGCGTGTTGGCATGTGCCAATGGCACACACGGCCATATTATCCTAGGTTGCACGGTTTGCAAGCCTAGGGCGCGGGTGCTACTTTGGTACGTGCCAATGGCATAGCGTCTTGGTAAGGGAAGTGGCTAGCATAGCTAGGGCCAAGGCAGAGTGCGTTTGGCATGGCGCGGCTAGCTTGGGCTAGGTGTGGCTGGCATGATTTTCCATTGGCACGGAGGTGCGTCTAGCATGGTTGGCATACTTTGGCGCGTTTGGTGTGATTAGCATAGCTAGGGCCAGGCAGAGTGCGTTCGGAATGGCGCGGCTAGCTTGGGTTAGGTGTGGCTGGCATGATTTGCCATTGGCAAGGAGGTTCGGCTAGCATGGTTAGCATGATTTGGCGCGGTTGGTGTGACTAGCATAGCTAGGGCCAGGGAAGAGTGTGTTTGGCATGGCGCGACTAACTTGGGATAGGTGTGGCTGGCATGATTTTCCATTGGCACGAAGGTGCGGCTAGCATGGTTGGCATGCTTTGGCGTGTTTGGTGTAACTAGCATAGCTAGGGCCAGGGAAGAGTGTGTTTGGCATGGCGCGGCTAGCTAGGGCTAGGTGTGGCTGGCATGATTTGCCATTGGCACGGAGCTGCGGCTTGGATGGTTGGCATGCTTTGGAACGTTTGGTGTAACTAGCATAGCTAGGGCCATGGCAGAGTGTGTTTGGCATGGCGCGGCTAGCTCGGGCTAGGTGTGGCTGGCATGATTTGCCATTGGCACAGAGCGGAATTAGGGTTTTGCTCGTTGTAACCCTAGTTTGAAAAAATACCCCCTGTTAATTACTAACTTTATGCATTAAATATTCTAATAAATGTGTCACCGGTGACATTAGGTTATTCAGGGTTTTACGATTTTACCCTTTGTCTAAAAACCACCATCAACATCAACGTAAAGGGGCAATTAACAAAAATATGCATGACAGTTTCTTCATGAGCTTTACAGAAGGGGCATAGAACATTCACATGGGGTTATAAAACTGCAAGAGGAGTTAATTGGAAGCATATGATCAAAACATTTCCACATAAAGAACTTCACTTTCTGCAGACAATCAATATTCCAGACTTTCCTCCAGAAGATGGAGTCTTCAGGCAAGGGACAATCATTCACATATATTTTGTAAGAAGACTTGATAGTGGACTCACTATTCCTTGTATGAGCCCACGTAAGGGAGTATGCCTGCCAAATATTTATACTAATAGATATAATTCTAATAACCTCCCCAGGGGAGAATAAGAGATTCATAAGAGGGACATTCCAACAGTTATGATGCTGGTCAATAAGCTCAGAAACATAATTAAAGTCATGACATATAGGCTTTAGGGGAGAGGGTGGCAAAGCTATGCCTGGTATCCAGGAAGCATTCCAAATTGGTATAAGAGTCCCATTATTAATTTTTACCATTGTATTATATTTAATAAACTTCAACCCCTTAATAATATTTTTCCACATCCAAGAAGCAGAATCAGCAGCCTTATCAATTTCAAGAAGATTTTGGTTAGGGAAATATTTATCCTTAAGAAATCTAGAAAGCAAACTATCCTGATTCTTTAGTATTCTCCAACCCAGCTTACAAATAAAGACCCTATTGGTAGCATAGGAATTTCTAATACCTAGACCCCCAGATAGTTTAGATTTCCCAATATCACCCCAAGAGAGAAAATAAGCAGCATGCTTAGGTTTCTTTTTAGCCCACCAAAAGGTTCTTTGAATCGAATCCAGTTTATTGGTGACCGTTTTAGAGAGTGGAAAACATGCCATATGATAAATAGATAAGCTAGAAAGTACATGTTTTGTAACTACAGTTCTACCAGCAATGTTCAAGTTGGATTTTTTCTAAGAATTTAGTCTAGCATAGAAGTTATCAATGAGAAAGTTGAAAGACTTGGTTTTGTTCTTGCCAATAAATAAAGGAGTACCTAAATACTTTTCAGAACTACTAAGAAACTTCATGTTAAGGGCCTTAGACAGAATCTTGATGTGTCTATGATGAATTTTTCCAATAGTAATAAAACCAGATTTATCAAAGTTGATTTCCTGACCTGACGCCTTCGAAAACACATTAATAACCTTAATGATGTTCTTTGCATAAGTGACAGAAGCTTTACTGAACAGCATGCAGTCTATCTTCAAGAAACAAGTGAGAAATTGAGGGGTTATTTTTCCTGAATCTAAATCCCTGAATTAGTTTTTCCTCTTCAGCTTTAGTGAGAAGTTGAGACAACACCTCCATAAAAAGAATGAAGATATACGGGGAAATACAATCCCCCTCACGAATTCCCCGAGAAGGGACAAAAGATTCACTTGGGGAACCATTTACCAAAATAGAGTAAGACACTGTGCTTATACACTGATGTATTAGATGACACCAAACATCATAGAAACCCAATTTTTTAAAAACAACATTGATAAAAGACCATTCAAGCCTTTCAAAGGCTTTTGAGAGATCAAGTTTAATGGCCATATAATTATTTTCTGTCTTCTTCTTTTTAGCTTTAAAAGAGTGCAGAATTTCATGGCTGATTACAATGTTGTCATGTATCTTTCTGTTAGCAACAAATACATACTGGTAAGGAGAGATCAGAGAATCTAGAAAAGGCTTCAACCTATTAGTTAGAATTTTAGATATAATTTTATACACACAATTCGCAAGACTAATAGGTCTAAAATCATGTGGATAGGCAGGGTTTTTTTATTTTAGGGATTAAAGTAATGTAGGAGAAGTTCAACTGTTTTTGCAGGAATTTATTCCTGAAAAAACTCTGAACATGAGAAACAACCACCTCTCCTACAACTTCCCAATTATCCTAGAAGAATCCTGGAGGAAAGCCATCCGGGCCTGGAGAACTCCAAGGTGCCATTAAGTTAACAGTATCCCTAATCTCTTGAGGTAAAGGAATGGCAGTCAGAGATTTATTCATTTCCTCAGTAAGGTTGGAAAGACGAACTCTAAAGAATTCTGTATTTCCTGACTACAAGGTTTGGAAGAAGAATAAATTCTCTTAAAATGCCTAGTAAGCAAATCAGCTACCTGCTGGTCTTTATTATCAATCCAATTCCCTTGATCATCTCTGATTGTATGAATGGTATTATACATGTTCCTAAGCCTAACAGTGTTATGAAAAAAATCTAGTATTCTTATCATAATGCATGAAATAATTAATTCTGGACTTTTGTTTGTAAAAACAATGCTCAATTTCATATCAGTAATCAAGCTGATTTGAGTAATTTAAGATGAAACCACCAATATGAGGAGTGTAGGTCAAAGCTTGCAGTTTTTCAATCTCAGCATTAAGTTTTCCTATAGTAGATTTAATGTGACCAAAGGAGTTAACATTCCACTTGATTAAAACATTTTTAACCTGATGAAGCTTACCGATGATTACAAAAGATGGAGAGCCATTGACTCCATGAGTCCAAGCATCAGTCAGAACATCTTTAAATTCTGGGTTAAGTTGCCAACATTTAACAAATTTATAGGGGATGCTAACTTTCCTCTCTAAGTGGAAGCACTTCACCAAGATAGGGAAGTGATCAGAATAAATCCTACCTACATTAGTCATCCTAGTTTGAGGAATCACCGAAAGCCATTTATCATTCATGAAGTTATGATCCAACTTTTCAAATATTAACTCAGAAGGGTTTTTGAATCTTCTATTACACCAAGTAAAGGGATTGCCATAAGAAAAAACTTCATTCATATTCATCTTCATTAGACTTTCTCAAACAAAATTTGGCGGAAATAAACCATCAGCATTACCACCTTGTTTTTCAGATCTATGCAAAATGAAATTAAATTCACCAACTAAAATCCAGGGATTATTATTATTAACTAGCATGTCATTTAAGAAATTTCACTGATTCTTCCTACCGCAAACCGATAACGACCCATAAATAAAAGAGACAACACAATTTTTGATAGACGGAGTAATGTCACACAGGATATGTATCATATTAAGCGAGGAACCAAGCACTTCAATATTCAAGTTAACAAAATAACCTAAGGCAAGACCACCCGATTTACGTACCGACGGAAGTATTGACCAAGAATCAAATAGCAGATGATGTGTGTATTTTCTAACAGTATCCAAATCAACCATAGTTTCAAGAAGAAAAATAGCATCAAGCTTATACTTCCTAACAAGACTTGATAAGTGTCTCCATTTTTTATCAGAGAAACAACCATTCATATTCCATCATAAAAACTTCATTTTAAACACTAAAAACTAGGCTTTATAGAATCAAACAAGGAAAAAACTAAACAACATCAGCAGTTGATTAAAAAGCGAAAGGCAACCAGTAATAAGAGAAACACATGCAATTAACAAATGAAAGAATCTAAAGTAAGGATATAAAGTAAGGAAAGAGAGACTTACAAGGTCCTGAGCCATGGGGGTGTTATCAGCCAAAGATTCATTATCCATCATCATGAGGTCTACTTCATTATTGAACTCTTCATCAGTGATAATCGGTTACGGTGGCAGAGTGGAAAGGGGGGTTGGTTCCATGATAATGCAATCCTTGTTTTCACCAAATTGAGGAGGAGCACTAAGTTCTTGGTCAAAAGGGTGAGGTAAAGGTACACCAGTAGAGAAGTTTACTCCAGCGAGATAGTTGCAGGAGAAGCTCGAAGTCGTCACCACAGAATGCGAGAATGAGGAACCAGTCGTGGCCCAAAAAACATTGCTCACTAAATATCTAAGGCTAATAGATATACCAAAACTTCCCAAGTTGAGAGCAGCAGTATCTGGAGGAGAAAATGGCGGAGAAGGGGAAAGAGAAGGACAAAAAGGTGACTGCACTCCAGCTGCTAGCGAAGAGTAAGTGCTAGCTCCTAAGTAAAATGATTCAAACACAGTCCGAGGTCTTTTCCCTTTTCTATCAATCACATTCTCATTGTTGTCAAGGGAAAAGTTGCCAAAACGGGACACAAAGGGTGGTGAAGATCTTGTAGGCAAAGGAGGAACTGACGAAATCAAAGGGTTCACAGGACTAGAACTACGGGATGATAAGTCTCTAATAGTCAAAGAAGAAACAGCAGGCAAAGCATTTAATGTGACAAGAGGGGGAAAAGTAGAAGCTTTGTTACCAATACTACCTGGGGGTTGAAGGCAAACCGAGAAACCATAAGGCTTAGAATTGTACAGGGGGGGGGAGATATTTGATGATTTCTCTTACTTTCCCAGCATTGACGAGATCAGAATGAATAGGAATATGCACAGGCATAAGAGTGACCTCTCAAACAAGATCAAAAATCAATTCTAAATAACTTAAGGGTTGCACAACAAATAGATAACCAAACAGCAATTTTGGCCTGGCATGAAAAGCAATGTCTCTATCCTGGATCTTTTTGAACAACACAACAAACAGATTCTTCATGACCATTCCTTGAACAAAAGCCTTGGCCAGTTGAAAATCATTGGATTTAATTGGCCAATCCCTATTGAGATGATGTTTGAAAGAATTTTTAAGATAACTACGGGAATCATCACACAAAAGAGCAGCAAACCTAAAGGGGAATTCCTCTACATCCTCATCACACTCAATGACTCTTACTTGATCAGCTGGAAATTCCATTACAAACTCACTAAATAAGGTGAAAATCTAGTTTCAGTAATACTTGCAGAAATGCAAAGGAAAGGTTGAGGGTAACGAAGATGAGAACCAACAGAGGTATAAATAGATAATCCAAAGAATAAATAGACCAAATTAAAGTAACAAAGCATGCTGAATTGCAGTAAATTATCAGACAATATAATTAATAGATAGAGAATGATAAAAATCAAGATACCAATCACCTCTCCCTGAACATCCATTAATGGCTGAGTGAAATAGATTAGTCTGACTACAGTAATGGAATGACAACACATTCTTTGAGGTAAAATTAATAAATGACAAGAAATGAAATCTGAGAAATAAACTGTATCCCCAAATACAGAAAGATTAATGAGCAAATTTAAGAGAATAAGTTGCCAAGTGTTGCAAAGCTTCTGAGTAGCCACCCTAGAGAACAGATTCAAAGGCAAAGAAAAAACTCAAGCTTCAAGAATTATAAAAAAGATTCCCACTAATGATAATTAATCACCCGAATAAAATATGAAAACACAACTTTTAATGTATTTAAAACCAATTCTGCACAGAAAAACACCTCAATATCTCACTAATCTTGAAACTGAGCTGCTAGAACGAGGCTAAACTTTAATCAGATGGATGAATCAATCGCTAAGCCCTCAAAAGGAAAAGCTAACAATCTCTTTCCTTTACAATAGAAAAATCAAATCCCTACACTCATTAGGATCTCTTAAATATATCAGAAAACTCTTTCACCGAGTATTCTTATAAAAAACTACCCAATCTATCAATTATAAGAATCAGAGAGAATGAGATAAAACCGAATCCTTTAGATACCTCCATACTCAACCAAGTCTGACAACCCAAAACCACACAGATGCTATCTTCTTGATTCTCATGATGATGAAACAATGAATCTAAGGCCTCACCTCCATTAGCTCAGGACCTATCATAAAACGCAAAGCTGGAAGAAATTAGAAACACCTCCGGGAACACCCCAAATTTGAAAGACAATTTGAATAACAAATCAAACTTTAAGGTCTGAAAACATGATTAGCAGTCGAAATAAGTTAGCGTAAAAGGGATAATCGAAACCCTTGCTAGAAAATTAGGTTAAGAGAAACAGAAAACCAAATCCTTAAAACATGGATTGAACAAAGTAAAAACACAACAAAGATTAAATAAATTCACAAGGAGAACATGGATTTAATTGAAAAAACTAATAAAATTAACAGATTTAAGAACAAGATCGAAGAGAATTTTCTATTTTGACTAAGTCAGCTCCGCCTGACTTATCGCACGACTTTTCGCTTCAGCTCCGCCTCAGTACTTTTCCCTGCTTTTTTTTTCTTTTCACATTCAGCACTCAGCAGTTGATCACTTCAACGAAAATGGTATGCATGTGAAGAAAATGGAAAATGCACTTGAACACTTGGTTTATCGATCGGAAGTAACTTGCTGGGCCTCAAAGAAAATGTTCAGTAATTTATATGCTTTTCTTATTAGTATTTTATTTATTATTATGTGAGAATGCACGTAACACACTAACAGTGTGGTAATTTTCACTTTATATTCGTTAATCGTATATAAGATGTACTCTCTCCGCTCTTAAATAATAGGCTGGTTTTAGGGGTGAACATGGTTCGGTTTGGTTCGGTTTCAAGACAAAACCGAAACCAAACCAATACTATCGGTTTTCCAAAAATTGAAACCAAACCAATCCATTAACCATTGGTTCCAAAAACCAATGGTTCCAATCGGTTTCGGTTTTTCCCAGTGGTTTTTGGTTAACCAATAATTATGTCAAACCAAAAAAAAAATTACACAAATTTACAAAAAAAAATAGTATTGGTTTACAAAAATTTACAAGCAAAAAATAAATAGAAAGAATATCAAGAGTAGTTAAGGATTACTCTAAATCTAGAGATCAAAAGAAGATTTAACTAGTGGTAGGCTATACAATGACATCTCTAATGAAAATTTAATTATTTTTTTTATTTTTTTTCAATATTCGGTTAACCATTGGTTAATGGTTCGGTTTCTCCATCAAACCAAAACCGAAACCAATACTATCGGTTTTCATATTTTCTAAACCAAAACCAACCACTAGTTAATGGTTCGGTTCGGTTTTTCTCTAATTGGCTTGGTTCGGTTCGGTTCTAGTGAAAAACCGAAACCATGTTCACCCCTAGCTGGTTTACACATGAAACCAGCCTATTATTTAAGAACGGAGGGAGTATATAATAGCTAGTGGTTTGGTTTTATTTGTGATAGATGAAACAATGAAGTCTCTTATAAGTCAAATAGTAATCTAGTGTCTCATTAGCCAGCTTAGCGGAGGGTCTCTTGATATAGTCAAACCGTCAACGCCTCATTTGCCAATATAGCTGCCAGCCTGCCACATAGGCAGCTGTTTACGTCCAAACAGCAGTACAGTTTAAGCGCTTCAAATACTTTGGCGTGGGGTTCACTCATCTTGATCATTTGCAGAAACTCTTAGCCGGACTAGCTCAAGATGGTAGAAACCAAGAGTCCTGCAACAATCTCTAATCAATTGGCTGGCACATAAAACCTATCTAAAGACAAACAAATATACAGGGATATGTCAAGATGGTAGACACAAATTGCGCACACTTAGATTGGCTCAACATAATCAAAATTCTATTGAAGTTGAACAGATTAGAAACCTAGAGTATTCTATAAATTTCAGTCAAATTCCATTTATTAAGAAGAATTTAATATATTCCTATTCCCACCATAAACAGTGGCGGATCCAGAGATTAAGTTTAAGGGGGGCTAAAGCAAAATTTTGTAAATATGTTGGACTTAGTGGGCTAAATACTACACAAAAGGTGGGCTAAATATAGAAAATAACATAAATTTTAGGAGTTTATATGTGATTATTAGGATTTTAGGGGAAGCTAGAGCCAGGGTTAGTCAACCCTTGGCTCCGCCCCTGAGGTCCATAAGCCACCCATAGACCTTGACCAATTAAATTCTCTCTTTTCTATAAATAAAATTCTTGAAACATGGGAATCATTTAATCAACATCTCTCATGACTCAACCCTTTCACCTTCTTCAATCCCAAATGTTTCTATATAATCCTCAAAACCACATAGTAATAGCATGCTAAACCTACTACTATTCTGTCATATCAATAGTATCCTTACCAAAATATGATGAAGAAGGACTTCGTATGCCTAGAAGGTCTAGTGATCATGGCAGAACAAACACTACTTGAACCAACTCATCAAAAGAAATGGAAAAACACACTCATTGGTAAGCTCCATATAACTGAACTCAAATCTATTGAATCATACCATGTTATTAGAGATGTTAACAGAGCATGGACCGGTAACACTGTCTCTAAATTTACCGTCATGGAGCTTGGTGAAGGTATTTTTGGTTTTCAGTTCGAAGACGAAAGAGATATGAAATGGGTTATGGATTCTAGACCATGGTTAGTCACTGAAGATCATTATCATATCAATCAATATTTACTTCTTTTGACTGAATGGCGTCCATGTACCCGTCCTTCTGAGATTATCTTCAGTGATGTTTATCCATTTTGGGTTCAACTTCATGATATTCCTTGTGAATTATATGTCAAGAGAAATGGGGAAGAGAATCGGTGAAGGTACTGGTCACCAAGTTTTAGAGGTTGATTTTGATGAAACAAATAGTACAAGAATAATGAAGTATTTAAGGGTCAGGGTTTTGGTTGATATTAATAAGAAACTTGCTACTGGATGTTGGTTGTACTACGATAAGAATGAACCGACTATTACCTAAAATTTGTTACAGATGTGGGATTATTGGGCATTCTAAAGATCATTGTTCGGATGAAAAAGACAAAGTTGAAGATGCTATTGTTGTCCGTTGTAATCGTCACTCTGACGGGTCTGTTGATGTAAGTGAGTTGCCAGCAGTACTTGCTGAAGGTCAAGTTCTTAGAGTTGAGGGTAATAAGGAAGGGTATGGACATTGGATCTACGCGAGGATGGATAACGACGATGAGGAGGATGAAGATTATAACGAGGGCTTCTCTTAAATATAGCTCATGTTTATATTATCTATAGCCCATCTAAAATAAGTGATTAATCTAACTAAACGGATCCTTGTAGTTTTTTAACATAGCCCATGACATTACATTCAAATTTTATACATAGCCCATATCAACTGAATCCCTAAATCAAGAAAGAAAAAAGTTAATCATATGATTTTCAAAATTAATTTTATGTAAGATCTATGACATAAATGATGATTTTTAAAAATACTAACTTAATCTAATCATGATTGGGAAAAAAAGAACATCATCTTTAGAATTTTTTATAGAAAAATAATGCTTATAAAGTTTTAGAAAATTGATTTCAATAAAAGAATCAAAACCTTACGTATTTTCAAATTTTGATTGGTTTTTTTGTGGAGAACTTTTAAGGAATAATTAGAATACCTAACCTCAATGAACTGTAGTAATGATTTAGGAAAACTAACATCATCCTAGAGAAAGTTAAAAATTTGAGAGAACAAATTAGAGACAAATTGGAGTATAGTTTAGCTTGGGTTTAAGAAAATAAATTAGGGTTTATATATTGATTACGATGAAGAAATAGATTGTCATAAGTAAAAATAATTAAGCTTCTTGTCTTGACACTTCTAGTATCTTCTTACTGGGGGTGTATGTATACTTGTTGTGCCTCCTTGACACCTGATAATCAATTTTAACTTTTCTCAAAAAAAAAAAAAAGTAAAAATAATTAAGAATTGTCTGATAAATTAGATTTTTGTTTATAGCTTAAACTTTTTGAGTTATGATTAATAAAAAAGTGTGGGCTATATTTAAGAGAAGCCATAATGAGTATGATGAAGTGGAGAGTGAGAGTAAGGATGAAGATTATGGTCTTGCTGACGAGTGGGATGATACTAGTAGTAATTGAAGAATCCGATGATGAAGATATGGAAACAGAAGAGAATGAAGTGATAGAGGTAACAAGTGGGGAAGATCAAGTGTGAGATGAAGCAGTGTTGGAGTCGAGAATCTTGTCTAATTAGGAATTTTCAGTCTTCTTGTCTTTCTGTTTGTCTTATTGTTTTTGAATTGATGTTCTATGTAGTTTTTATCTTGCAAGTGATTTAGAATCCAAGTCATCCAGATATGCATCATCCTTCCGCAAAATGAATTTCATGTATTTCATTTCCATTTAACTTCATAAGACTTGTAAAAGGATCCCAAATGTTGCTGCAAGTTCTTGCAATTAAGCAGTGGCCATGGCACAAGTTTCTCTCAAACATCAGAAAATTTTGCAAACAATCCGTAATAAAATCTAACTTGAGATGCTCTGATTTCCATTATCAAGAAATTACCTTTACTTTAAGATACTACAACATGAATACAACCCAAAGATCTACAAAGAAGTAATGTTTTTAAGACTCGATAGCAAACCCCATCACAAATCCAATACACAAACTGAAACGGAGTCTTAGTAAATACACTACTAGTACTTGTAGTTATACTAAAAGAAACAAAAGATGGAAGGATCGCAGCAACATTCATCAATGAGACAGCAACAACACAAAGCAGCAAGGCATCCTTCAATGAAACCAGGTTCTCTTCTTGGTGGTGGAGCATAATATTGTGGTGGTGCCATTACTGGAGGACCTTGATAGTAACCTTACATACCAACAACATAAGAACAAAACAAAAATATCAGAAAAATCACTTCAAAAATAGACACAAGCAAAGAATAAAGAGAAATTCTAAAGAACAACCCACTACCATAAAGCAAGAACAAGAATCGTCGGATCATAAAAGCTAGGTTTTGTTTTCTACAGTAAATTTCTATGGTGTTGATTGAAAACTAAACAGAGTCAATCCTCTGTTTTGAAACCACAAATTGAGCTCAACATACACAAAATTAAGGGAACCCATGATCAAAATCACAAGAAATTGTACAATTAACAAGCAAATCATGTAATAAGAACTTGATCAATCACAAAATCAAGAAATGATGAAGTTATTGTACCTTGAGCAGGATATGGGTAACCATACTTTGGATCACTCATCTTGATCTATCAGCAAAGCTCTTAACTACACCCAAGAATCACAAAAGAAGCTCTAATTGTATATTAGACTTATTAAATTGAGCAACTTCTCTTAAGTTGATGAATGGAGTGGTTGGGATTGTATTTATAACAATAACAACTCCACCAAAACCTTAATGAATAATAAGGTTTGAGAAAGTTCAAAGAAAGAGGACTCCAGAAACTGACTTGTGTGATGTTGATCTAGAGAACAAGTAACTGGTTTTAGTAGTAGTGTCAGTCTTTTTGATTTCTCACTTGTTGATTATGTAATGCCAATTTGGTAAAGTTGGTCCATTCTCTACAGTCACTAATTAGCAATCACATGGTGGAGGACAAAAGAAAGGCAGAGAAAAAAATAAAGAAGAATTTAACCTGATAATTACACTTTGTATTGAACAAAGAATGAGATTATTTTACGTAGGTTAAGAATATATGGTAGTATATGGACCATATTGTGGTGCCAATCTAGGCCACAAAGTCTAACCAGTAGCCCCCTCTTTGCAACTTGATGTCTGGATTTAGGGTCTTGGTCAATATGAACTATGAGGGCGACTGACAAATATGGTGGAGAAAATTTGGACAAAAGCTCATTGTGAAATGATGGTTCATTTGTTTTTACAAGGACTGATGATGCAAATGATGCAGTGGTACATGGTTTATTCTTATTCTTTCTTAGTCATCGTATATTCTCCGGGCTCGAATCCTGTGTCTCAAAAATTTCCCCATGTCCCTTATCTCAACAAATCCTCTGTTTTCTTTTTTTATTATTAATTTTAACATGACCACGTGTCACGAGGTCTTTGGTTGGGACAGGGGCACTTTTTTAAGACAGAGGATTTGCTGCCATATTCTCCCTTTTACGTGTATTGTGCGTCACCCTAGGACCGAAAAACTTAAAATCCTAAATATGTGTTTATACTTAAGATTTGAGAAAGGAATCCTATTCTTGAGCCACAACGTGGATTTTCGTGTCTTTCCTGCCTCTTTCCTAGTTCAAAATAGGTTTCAATTTTGATTTTCGACTTCTTTTTCTTTTGATCTTGAACTCTTTATTCTTGAGAATATTACAAAAAAGAATTTTTGTTTCAATATTCTTTTTGATCATCAACTGTTTGGTCCTTTAGGAATAAGGCTTTATTGTCGACTTTATAATGTCAAATGAAAGTTGTCTGTAATATGAATCAACTTTGGGAATTTGAGATTGAGAGAATAAAGCCAGCTCCATTTCACACACACACGCACATTTGTGAACACCTCCTTCATAAGCACCTTGGTCTGCATCAGATTCATAAGCAAATACATGATTTTTGTTTTCAAAGCATCGGATCAATTAGGCCCATATGACAAGTTTAACTTTACAAACAATACTGCAGACTGCAGTACCAACTATTCAAGCCATGGGACATACCGGGCCTGCTACTGGCGAGCAATTCAAACACATTTGCCAATTGCCAGTGGAGTGCCTGGTGGATCTGTGGTAATAATGTTCAAATACGCTGCATGAAAATGTATAAGAAGTATCTAATAATGTTGCAGTTGATAGTTTAATGACTATTAATGGCTTAGATATTGGACAGAAGTTCTGCAAAGGTTTCCTAGCTTTTTTTACTCTATTTGTAAATGCCTCTCTAATAGGGAGGTGAATTCATTGATACAAACCTTAAAAAGAAAGCATAATAGAAGTTTTAGACACGCGACAGTAACTTACTTAACTGTAGAAGTTTTGCGGCTTGCACTTTCTTTCAGGCATTCTCAAATTTCTCAACCAGTTTCACAAAGTTGCGTACAATGGTCTTCCCTTCAGTTGTTATGATGCTTTCAGGATGAAACTGAACCGCCTGAAGATACTTGTACTTCTTGTGCCTGACAGCCATAATCGACCCATCTTCCGTCCATGCTGTAATCTCCAATTCATCACCAGGAAAGCTTTCATTTTCAATCACAAGGCTGTGATATCTACCAGCAGTGAAAGGGTTTGGTAAACCTGCAAGCAGACCATCCTCCCCTTTTTCATCATAAAACACGGGAGAGCTTTTACCATGCATGACTCCAGAAGGTGCACGGATAATCTTTCCACCATAAGCTTCTCCGATGCATTGTAATCCCATACAAACACCAAACAGGGGCACAATAGGTCCAAGTTCAAGAACAGTTTGCAAGGAGATTCCTGAATCTTGAGGGGTACCTGGTCCGGGAGATATGAGAATCCCTCTCGGATTTCTCTTTTTCAATTCCTCTACAGTGAGTTCATCGTTTCTGTAGACTTCAATAGCACAACCCATCTCTCCCATGTACTGGCAAAGATTATAGGTGAAACTATCATAATTGTCAATCACAATGATTGGATTTTTTACATCCCTTTTCTTCTCATTTACTACAACCCCATTCTGACCAATTACTGCTGAAGCTTTCCTTACACAAAGAGATCCATTTCTAGTAGGGGTAACAAGTTTGGTGTTGAGACTGATTTGCGGGTTTGAAATGTGAGCAGTTGAAAACTGGGAGTTTCTTTGAGTTTGGAAGACAATTGATCGAGAAGGAAGAGAAACGGCCATGTTAGAGGTGAATGATTTACTGCTAAATATTCCTCTCTTCCACTCTCTGCTGAATTTCTACTCGGACTGTTTCTGCTATAACATGGGTTGAATAAGAGAAGCTGAAATCAAAACAGATAACAATGAATAAGTTCACGAATAAGCAAATTCTAGCATACCCAAGCTCAAATCAGTACAGAACAGAATTGCACAACACTGTAAATCGAATGACGAGACAGAAATGAGACAATATTTATAGTTAGAAGATTACTCCCGACCAAAACAAGCAGATAAATTTTAACGAAATCAAGAAGGAAAATCATAAGATTTTGCAGATCAATGAAATTCAGCTGGGATAAGAATATATCTACCTTTAGCAGTTGGTAAGTATCAACGGAATATACTTACTCGGACACTGAAAAAGACAATGTGACATGTTTACTGTAAGATCCTTATATTATGTGGGTTTCACCGTCTACCAGTTGCACCAGCCACATGACCGACAAATATGAGCTACACAGATATGGTGCCAAGAAGAATATTTTCAGTCTCAAACTTGTTAAATCCTAAAAGAGCTGTAAATGAATAACTGTTTAACTAGAGATCGCAGTCAACCTTAAATCTCGTTGTGTCACTGCACTTGCCAAAAATCTCTCTAAAATTAAAAACTTAATCCCCATCCCCAATTGTATCGTACATACGCCACTACCAATTTGAGTAGTACAGGGAGGGGTAAACATTTCCGGTATGAGCTGCTAAGACTCTTAAGAGGTGACTGAATCCACGGATCCAGTTTCTATGAGTAATGTAAATAGCTCTAGATGCCTGGGGCAACCACAACATTAAGTTATTAACTCCATCAAATTCTCTCTTAGATTTCCTTCATTCTTCCCTATTAAAATTGGGTTTCACATAAATGAATGAATCAAGAAACTGAAACAAACCCAGACTTTGAAAGGTTGAAATGGATCTTTTAATTACTCAAGAAATTGTTTACTCTAAAATAACACTTTCTGAATCAGGATTGAAAACCCAATCAAAGGGGTCCTGGGGTTTACACAAGATTTTCAGGTGTTTAGATCTATAACATTAAATTCTGAAAAAAAAATCCCTAAAATTTCATAAATTTTTACAAAAATCCTTAAAATTTGTAAAAATGCAAAGAACTTGAGATTCAGAAATTCGTACAGAGAGATAGAGTAATTACCTTGTTGAATGCAATGGGTATCCAGAAATTTCCTCCTTTCTCTTCAAAAACGGTCAGAGACTCCTCTGCAAATTCTCTGCTGCTGCTGCTGCTGCTACCTGTAAATGGCTGAATCTGAACCCCATTAATATAATGAGAATTTCTTCATCACGTTCAACACACTAAACCCAATACTAATTAAGATACCATTTATGAGCAATTCCAGAAGAGAATTTAGATTTTGTAGGTGAGAAAATAAAATTTAATGTTTCACTGAAGATTCTATCGTTTATTATTTTACGGATTCACCATTATTAAAATACCTAAATTAGCCTTTCGATCCAGAATATCTATACTGGTTGCCACCGACAAGTACCGGTTAGAACCACAGACCAAGCCACAGGAAGGCCCATGAGAACCATATTATTTTATTTTAATACGTACTATTTTTTATAAATAAAAAACCTCTTGCTAATGAGTTTCAGACATTAGTATCATCAACCAAATAAGTTTACTGTTTTAGTGTTTTTGGGTAATACATACTGTTTTCTTCGCAATGCTCTGCTGAATCGTGTTCGGTATGCCAGCCGATTGCACGATATTTCTTTAAAGCTGTAAAAGAAAGCCAATTTTATACAAACTGGTTTAGGGCGTCCACTAAAATGTGGAGTTTTAAAGTTGGCCACTCCAGGCGCAGTTTTTAATCTGCACTTGACAATTTAGCTTTTGGCAGCAGTTACTGAAGCTCATTGCGCTTCAAATTTTATGCATAAATATCATATGATTGCGGATGCTCTAATTGAATGAGAGACAGAATTTCATTCTATCAAATTTTAAGTAATCAATTCACACAAGAATCTGCAAGATGTGGTATCACTTTAAAAGTCTCATGGAACATCTTAGCAAATAATTGGAATATATATATAGATAGATTACTCATAAATAAAACCTAGTTTCTAAACCATAACTATAAATTCTAAAAGACTCTTAAAACCATGAAAATATAAAACATAAACTAGTTAAGAGAGAGGATTACGTTGAACGTAGCTTAATCTAAATCTACATTATCTACTAATACTAGTTCATCATCAGATTCATCACAATCTATTGTAACGAACTCTTTCTCGGTAATGGAAGAAGATAAACTTCCAAACATGTGGTGACGAGCATCAAAGATGCTACTCCCTGGAACCATTGTTCCTTCTGCTGCCGTGTATCTTTCAGCTTCAAGCAGTTCTGCGTTTTGGTGTCCAACAGATTCATCATCACTATCAGTAAAGCCCCACTTATCAACCAGACCAAGAAGACCTTCATAATCTTCATCATTACTCTCATCTTCATCGTCTTCGAATTCCTCCTCATCGTAGAGCCAATCTCCATACCCTTTCTTACCCTCAACTCTCAAAACTTGACCTTCAGATAGTAGTACTGCTGGTAATTCACTTTCATTACCAACCCCTTCAGGATCATAACTGATAGTAACATCATTCTTTTCCAAATCATCCCAACAACTATCCTCCGAATGCCCAATAATCCCACATCTATAACAAAACATGGGTAACTCTTCATACTTGAACGGCAACCACAAAGCATTCTTAAACGGCAACCACGAAACATTCTTACGTTCATTCTTATCAGTAAGCAACCAACAACCCGTTGTTAACTTCTTCATCACGTTAACCAAAATCCTAACTCTCAAACACTTCGTACTCCATGTATTCGTCCCGTCAAAATCAACATTTAAAACCACATGACCAGTACCTTCACCGATTCTCTTCCCCATTTCCTTGGACACATATTCATAAGGAACATCATGCACTTGAACCCAAAACGGACAACTATCGCTAAACTTGATCTTAGAAGGTGATATATTAGGACGCCATTCAGTCAAAAGAAGTAAGTACTGGTTATACTTATTGTACTTATCTCCGGTGATTAACCATGGTCGAGAATCCATAACCCATTCCATATCTTTTTCGTCTTCGAAGTGAAAACTAAACATACCATTACCAAGTTCCATGATTGTAAATTTTGAGATACTATTATCGGTCCATGATTTTATGAAAAAGAAATTCAGACTCTTGACTATGAAGAAGACATAATCGAAGAAGATGTTGTTCTTGAAATTCCAAAAGAACAGAAAGTTAGTGGGGAAGAAATTAACACAGATGGTGAAATTGAAGCTATAAATGAAGTTGAAGAAGATAATGCAGATGGATCAGAAGATAATGCAGATGAAGTTGAAGAAGATAATGCAGATGAAGTTGAAGAAGATAATGATAGATCATCAACCCCAATCCAACCGTTCGCTGAAGATGTTCTTGAACCTGCAAAGAAACAATTGCCAGAACGTCAGAATAGAGGTATCCCTAAAACTATGTATGAACCTGATATTTCATCAAAAGCTAAATATCCCATGAGTAATTATGTCTCTAATCACCGTCTGACCGAATCAAATAAGTCATTTGTGAATCAATTACCTACCCCTTTACCTACCACTTCACCAACCACTTTACCTACCACTTCACCTACCACTTCACCTACCCCTTTACCTACCACTTCACCTACCCCTTTGTACTCTATATATAGTCACTTCTCTTTGTAAAAGAATATCATCAAAAATATCAAAAAAACATTGTATTCTTGTTATCTAAACACTCAATCAATGAATCTATCTATTTTGGTTCAATCTTAATATGGTATCAGAGCAAGGAGAAGGATCCTTGTATCTAGTGTTGAAACTTCTGCGATGGAAACCCGTCGTCAATACAACATTAAAGATAAGTCTGCCACATGCACTCATTGTAATAAACGTGGTCATAACAAAGACAACTGCTTTGAGATTGTCGGGTATCCAGATTGGTGGGATAATCTCAATCCCAAGAAAAATAATTCCGCTGCAGCAGCACATGTGGTTAGCAATCTAAACTCCGCTATGGAAACAACCAATGGTAAGGTTTTTAATATTTCGCAAGTTGTTCCTAATAACTCATGGATAATTGATTCGGGTTGCACAGACCATATGACTTTTGATTCCAGACAGGTTTCTCCTCTTAAAACATCCATACACAACTCCGTTTGCACAACATGTGGATCTTTAGCTCCAGTAATTGGAGAACAATCATTAAATATTACTGATACATTGAGTCTAGATTCGGTTTTAGTCGTTCCCTCTCTAAGTTATAATCTATATATTATCAGTTTCCCAAATTACTAAAGTCTTACATTGTGTTGTTATCTTTTGGCCTAATTCTTGTGTGTTTAAGGACATCCGAACATGGCGGACGATTGGATCTGGGGTTAGAAGAGGAAAGCTCTACTATCTAGATTTGGCTTCAAAAATTTCAGAAAGATTATCTAATGCTTTAGTTGTGAATGGTACTCAGGGGGAGAAGGAGAAATCACAAATTTGGTTATGGCATAGACAGTTAGGGCATGCTTCTTTTGGCTACTTAAAAAGGCTATTTCCTAGTCTATTTTCAAAGGTTGATGTTTCTAGTTTTCAATGTGAAGAATGTGAACTAGCTAAAAGCTATCGTACTCTGTTTCCATCAAGTTTAAACAAAAGTACTATTCCATTCATGATTATTCATTCTGATGTTTGGGGGCCTTCTAAAGTTAACACTCTTGGAAGCGCACGATGGTTCGTCACCTTTATTGATGATTTCACTAGGATGACATGGGTTTGCTTGATGAAATCAAAAGATGAAGTGAATAATTTATTTCAGAGGTTTCACAAATTGGTCAACACACAATACAATACAAAGATTCAAGTTCTTCGAAGTGACAACGGAGGCGAATATTTAAGTACTGATTTTTAACATTATTTAAGAGAATGTGGTATTGTTTATCAGACAACTTGTCCTAATACTCCTCAACAGAATGGGGTAGCTGAAAGAAAAAACCGTCACTTTCTTGAAGTTGTGCGTGCTTCATTAATATCATCTCATATGCCGTTAACTTATTGGGGTGAAGCTCTTACCTCTGCAGCATATGTGATCAACCGCACACCTTCCAGCACTATCATTTTTCAGACACCATTTCAATCTCTCACTGAGGCAACAGTTTCACCAACAGTTCCAAACTTTCCTCCACGCACATTTGGTTGTGTAGCATTTGTGCACTTACACAAGAACCAACGGAGCAAGTTATCTCCCCGATATTTAAAATGTGTCTTCGTGGGATATGCTGCAAGTCAGAAAGGATATAGGTGCTACCATCCTCCAACTAAACGAATGTACATCACATTGGATGTTAAGTTTCACGAACACGTGATGTATTACTCGAAGTCTGAACTTCAGGGGGAGTATGAAAAAGAAATTCAGACTCTTGACTATGAAGAAGACATAATCGAAGAAGATGTTGTTCTTGAAATTCCAAAAGAACAGAAATTTAGTGGGGAAGAAGTTAACACAGATGGTGAAATTGAAGCTATAAATGAAGTTGAAGAAGATAATGCAGATGGATCAGAAGATAATGCAGATGAAGTTGAATAAGATAATGCAGATGAAGTTGAAGAAGATAATTATAGATCATCAACCCCAATCCAACCGTTCGCTGAAGATATTCTTGAACCTGCAAAGAAACAATTTCCAGAACGTCGGAATAGAGGTATCCCTAAAACTATGTATGAACCTGATATTTCATCAAAAGCTA
This sequence comes from Papaver bracteatum, assembly GCA_023529315.1. Taxonomy (NCBI): domain Eukaryota; kingdom Viridiplantae; phylum Streptophyta; class Magnoliopsida; order Ranunculales; family Papaveraceae; genus Papaver; species Papaver bracteatum. The sequence goes on along the minus strand of JAJJWX010003940.1, from coordinate 160,415 downwards.
AATATCCCATGAGTAATTATGTCTCTAATCACCGTCTGACCGAATCAAATAAGTCATTTGTGAATCAATTACCTACCCCTTTACCTACCACTTCACCAACCACTTTACCTACCACTTCACCTACCCCTTTACCTACCACTTCACCTACCACTTCACCTACCCCTTTGTACTCTATATATAGTCACTTCTCTTTGTAAAAGAATATCATCAAAAATATCAAAAAAACATTGTATTCTTGTTATCTAAACACTCAATCAATAAATCTCTCTATTTTGGTTCAATCTTAATAGATTTGTGAATATCTCTAATAACATGGCATGGTTTAATGAATTTGAACTTAGTTATATGGAGCTTACCCAAGAGTGTGTTTTTCCATTTCTTTTGATGAGATGGTTCAAGTAGTTTTGGTGCTGGTATGATCGTTGGACCTTCTTTGCACGTGAAATCGCCCACCGCTTCCAACATCTCTGACTGCAGAGAACTTTAGGGTTTTGCCGTTGTAGAAGGGGTGAAAACTGAGGAATGGTAGCGATTGGAGATGCATAAGAAGCGATATATATACGTTTTATGAGAGGTATCGATTGGGCCTAAATAATTGGGCTTCAGATCTAACTACTGGACTGCCCAATTGAATTTTTCACCGAACAGAAGCACTTACGGAGGAAGAGCTACAATGTTCGAAAAGTGACTTCCCAGAAATCTTCGGAAGGTTACTTAAATAATGTGTGCTAAATATTTGATAATCAAGTACTAGTGGAGAGGAGCTACAACCTTGTGGGTGCAAAATACCGCACACTCATTAGGTAAGCAAAATAATCCCTTTAGTATCAAGTGAACACGAACGCGTACAATATATCCAAGATGACGAACTAGATGACGTCATTGAGTCACAAAAGAAGTGTGAAGAACCATGCAGCAGTAAAGAATCCATGCGGAAATATTAAAGTCCAAGCGACATTGACGCGCTCCAGATCCGAAAATAGGGGCTTTATTTGCTGTCCTCCACTATGTAAACTCCTATAAAGGGAGCCAAAGGCCTTTGTAGAAGGGAGAGAACTTTTTGGTGAGTTGAGATAAGATATTTATGAGAGAAAAAGTTATTTTCTTCCCAAGTTAGGGTTTTCATTCATTTATTTTGTATTTGATCTATCGTTTAATAAAATGATTTAGAGTTCTTCCCATGATGACTTGAATAGAGTTTATAGATCTTACTTGGGTGTAGTTGTAGGATTTCCCGCAACTTCATTTTGGCGCTAGAATACATCTTGGATGATATACCATGTTGGTGAAGAAAACTTTTCATTAATAAAATTTTCGGTTCTTTGAAGAATATTTTTTCCTTTGTCAAGAGAAGATATTATTTCAGGAACAAAGAATGGTGAGGCAGGCATCTACAACAGAAGACGTGATAGCAACTAGGAGGAGTAGAAGAATAGCAGAAAGAAGAAGAGGTGAAATGGTTGAATCTTCACATATGGGTGAAAGAAAGCTTATCTTACTGTGAAGATTTTTTCACCTAAATGATGACTTTTCTTTTCGGTGCTTTTTTTCTTTGTTTAGAAATGCTAGCTTATCTTACCGCTGCCATCCTGAATTTGGTTGCCACGCAACAGAAAGGAGTCAGAATTACAGTCTTTCTAAAGTTAGATAATCGATTCACACAAGAATCAGCAATATGTGAAATCATCTTAAAAGTGCGGTAGAGCTTGTAGGGGTGAAATATTGTACAAGGAAAATCTACAACTTCGCTCTAATCAAAACAACCTTAAGCACAAAGATACAACGATTACCAAGAAGTAAGGCGAAGAACAATTACGCGATAACAAAAGAAGAATGCAAAGAATAGTAATGTGATGATCATCTCCACCAGAAGAAGCACGAAGAACCAAGTAGTAATGCGACAGATAGAGACAATTCTCAAAAGCATGGCGAATAAGACAAACTGAAATAGAATCTTGCACGTGAACCATGGTTGTCTTCTACTGATTTATTTGCCTATATAAGGGATCAAAAATGATAGAGAGAGAGAGCTCAGTTGAGATAGATTGGCTAAGAAAGTTATCAGAGAGAAAATAAATAAGTCCTTGTAACTAGTTTTATCTTGTATTCTTCCATTGATGTATACAATCTCAACTTGAATCTATTGTAAAAAGTACACACGGTCCATATATGGTGTTTGAAGAAAATCAGTCTAGTGTCAAAGTAGTGATTAATATCATTAACGTTTGAGTTGATCCATATGACTTAAGCTTTGTGTTATTATCATTACAAAGGGTGTAGTTGTGGGATTTTCCGCAACTACAGAGCTAAAGTTGAACATCCCAGCAGTTATGGAACATGTAAAGCTGAAACACGTTTTGCAAAATATGATATACTATATAGCCAGACTAGTTACAGATAAAAACTAGTTTCTCAACCATAACTAAAACTCTAAAAGACTCTTAAAAGTTAAAACCATGAAAATATAAAACACAAAAACACTAGTTTAAAAAGACGTCGAACACAGCTTAATAGCTTAATCTAAATCATCACATAAGACAAAATCACTATCAGTAAAGCCCCACTTATCAACCAGACCAAGAAGACCTTCATAATCTTCATCTTTACTCTCACTCTCATCTTCGTCTTCCTCCTCATCGTAGAGCCAATCTCCATACCCTTTCTTACCCTCAACTCTCAAAACTTGACCTTCATATAGTACCGCTGGTAATTCACTTTCATTACCAACCCCTTCAAGATCATAACTGATAGTAGCATCATTCTCTTCAAGATCATCCCAACAACTATCCTCCGAATGCCCAATAATCCCACATCTATAACAAAACATGGGCAATTCTTCATACTTAAACGGCAACCACATAGGTTCATTCTTATCAATAACCAGCCAACAACCCGTTGCTAACTTCTTCATCACGTTAACCAAAATCCTGACTCTCAAGCACTTCGTACTCCATGTATTCGTCCCGTCAAAATCAACATCTAAAACCACATGACCAGTACGTTCACCGATTTTCTTCCCCATTTCCTTGGACACATATTCATAAAGGAACATCATAATCCGATGGCTCTATTGACAGGGTATAAAGCAAGACTTGTGGCATGGTATTGATTATCGGAGATGTTTGCACCTGTTGCAAAAATCAACACTATTCTTGAACCCAAAACGGACAAGTATCGCTAAACTTGACCTTAGAAGGTGGTGTATTAGGACGCCATTCAGTCAAAAGAAGTAAGTACTGGTTATACTTATTGTACTTATCTCCGGTGATTAACCATGGTCTAGAAATCATAACCCATTCCATATCTTCTTCGTCTTCGAAGTGAAAACTAAACATACCATTACCAAGTTCCATGATTGTAAATTTTGAGATACTATAATCGTTCCATGATTTGTGAATATCTCTAATAACATGGCATGGTTTAATGAATTTAAAATAACAATTATTTTTGAGTTGAACCTTAAGTTTAACAATATGGAGCTTACCCAAGAGTGTGTTTTTCCATTTGTTTTGATGAGATGGTTCAAGTAGTTTTGGTGCTGGTATGATCGCTGGACCTTCTTTGCACATGAAATCACCCACCGCTTCCAACATCTCTGAGTGCAGAGAACTTAGGGTTTTGCCGCTGTAAAGGGGTGAAAACTGATGAATGGTAGATGCTTAAGAAACGTCATATATATACGCTTTATGAGAGATATCGATGGGCCTAATTAGTTGGCCTTCAGGACATACGCGAGATCTAACTGCTGGACTACCCAATTGGATTATTTTTTGACGAAGAGAAGCGCTAACTATGGTCATGAAATAAAGTGGCACAAAAACCATGCTGTTGGAGTGATAGGATTGTACAAAATACCACAACATAATGAAGTTTACTGGGCGCAGAATTGGCTCCAACACCACAGTTTCAACAACACCATGCCATGGGACCATGGGCATGATGGTGTATGATACTAAGTCTTATAGGCAGCATTACTTCTTCAAAGTATCTAGGTATCCTTATATGTATATTAAATTTTAGTAAAAAATCAAAACAGATAAAACCCAAGGTGAGATGTGTGGCTTGTGTAATAGTAGTATGATGATGTGAAAGGAGAGTGCTAGGATCCTAAGGTGCACGGGGTATGCAGGGGTCGCCTAGATAATACAGCGCCCAGTAGGCGAAAAAAGTGAGCCATTAACTTTTTTATGTTATTTTTCTAGTCGCGGATACCTTAGGCGTGCCTAGGTGCTAGGCGAGGTGAAGCAAAGGGATTGGCGCCTCGCCTGGCCTAGCGCCTCACACGTGCAGAATTTTAGGCCTTTGTCTCGTGCCTAAACTACATACCAAAAAGGTTACACAGGTCATAAGCACTCTTTACATTTCTCCAAATCATTTAAGAAAGAATTGGGCACAAAAAGATGTTAGCAATGCCCTGCACAAATATATAAAGATAACAATGCCTTCTCTTTTCATTGCTTTTTCTCTTTGTTTAGAATTGCCAGCTTATTTCTGCAAGATATGAAATCATCTTAAAATTGCAGTGGAGCTAAAGCTGAACACCACAGAAGTAATGAAACATGCAAAGTTGAAACACATTATGCAAAATATGACATAAACCTAGCTAAATCACTTATAGATAAAAACTAGTTTCTCCACCAGAACTATCAAGTCTAAAAGATCCATGAACCATCAAAAGGTAAACCGTAAAAGACAAAGACACTAATTAAGAGAAGGATTACGTTGAACATAGCTTAAACTCAATCTATTTACCTCGCTTGTGACCCCTTTGACTACTTCCTCCTCTTCGGTTTCCATTTCTTCAACATCAGATTCATCACTACTAGTAGGATCATCCCATTCATCAACAGAACCTTCATAATCTGTATCAATACTCCAAATGTCCTCTTCATCATCTTCGTTAAAATCTTCATCTTCCTCGTTTTCCTCCTCGTCGCTATCTATCCCTGCATAGAGCCAATGCCCATACCCTTTCTGACCCTCAACTCTCAAAACTTTACCTTCATCTAGTACTGCTGGTAACTCACCTTCATGACCAACTCCATCCGGATCAAAATTGACGACTTCTTCATCATCACTATCAGAATCCGCTAAATCAGCCAAACACCCATCCTTAGAATGCCCAATAACCCCACAAGCATAACAAAATTTAGGCAATCTTTCATATTTGAAAGACACCCACAAAACATTCTTAGCTTGATTCTTAGAGATAAGCCGCAACCAACACCCAGTAGCTAGTTTCTTAGTAACATCAACCAAAACCCTGATTCTCAAGAACTTCACACTCCTACTATTCGTCCCATCAAAATCAACATCTAAAACCATATGACCAGTACCTTCACCAATTTTCTTCCCCATTTCCCTTGACACATACTCATAAGGAATGTCATGAAGTTGAACCCAAAATGGACAGTTAGGACTAAAAATAATCTTAGAAGGTGGAATATTTGGACACCATTCAGTCAATAGAACCAAGTATAGATTAATATTGTAATGATCTTCAGTGATCAACCATGGTCTAGAATCCATTACCCATTTCATATCCTTTTTGTCTTCGAAATGAAAACTAAACATGCCATCACCAAGATCCGTGATAGTAAATTTAGAGATAGTGTTATTAGTCCATGCTCTATTGATATCTCTAATGACATGGTATGATTTAACTGATCTGAGTTCAGTTATATGAAGCTTACCGATGAGTGTGTTTTTCCATTTCTTTCGATGTGATGGCTCAAGTAGTGTTGATTCTGGCATGATCACTGGACCTTCTTTGCATTTGAAGTCGTCGTCTTCCACTTCCACCATTTTTGAGAGCAGAGAACTTAGGGTTTTATTGTTGCAAAGGAAAGGGGTGAAAAATGAGGGATTGGAGAAGCTAGAAGGGGTTGTGACTTATGAGAGGTATCGATGGGCTTAATTAGTTGGGCTGCTGGATATTAAACCGTCAGACCTACCCAATTTGACTTGAGAGAGGATCTTGAGAATTGGATTTTGGGTTTTAGGGTTTTAGGAGAAATCCCGTAAAGTTTCAAAAGAAAAAATAAAATCGGGAGACCGTCTCCGTTTGTTTTGTAAATCCACAAAACATCCAGAAATTTTTCCCCTTCTTCACTTCCATTTTCATTCTCCCCCTTCCCCCTTCTTCCCCCTCTTCTTCTCCATTACTAAAACTAACATAAATTGCGTAGAAGTAGTTTGATTAAGGATTTGGGTGAGTTACTAACCCTTAATTTTAGTGTTTTTTCCTTTCAATTTCAATATATATTGAGTTTTTGATAAAACCCTAATTTGTTTTTTTCAATTCTAATTCAAGGGTTTAAGAGAAAATTAAAAGCAAATTCGTCTAATTAGTATGAACAATGAACCCAATTCATTTTTTTTTGAATGTTATTGAAGTATGATATTTAGTTTAATTTTAATAGATAATTCATGGTATGTGTTTTAGGTTCCTATAGAAACAATGGATTATAATCTAGAAGTGAAGAAAATCATGTTTGCAACACACTTAACATGGAAGATGATAAACCTTGGATGTATTTTAGGGGTGGTTGGAGTAATATGAATATCATGTATGCAATTGTATGCCAAAATGATAGATGTAAATCGTTTATAAACAATTGTGGATTGGGACGGTTACTAGAGTTAATGTTTGGGAAGATGATCAACAACTCACACGCAATTGTTGAGCTGGAAATCCACAAACACGTTTCAAATAAAACTACTTTTCCGAAAAGTTTCTTTCCTGAAATCTTTAGAAGGAGACTGTTCGAACACCAAATGAGAAGTTATTTTTCGACTAAAGTAAATTAGAAATTTAGAAATTTGGTGAACCATGCGAATGGCTAAATGGATTTTCCACTATTGTAAAACGTGATTGGCGGCGGACAAAGAAGCGGTAGGCTAAGTAAAGTCGTGCTGCGTAAGTTAGGATGCTGGCGGGGCTTTCTTAATTGGTTAAGCCGTTGATTTAATGTCTAGCCGCCAACTATTACTTTGCTACAAGAAAACCGCCATATTTTTACCATTTTCAAGTACGTTCATTTTCAAACACTTTACTCACACTTCTCTTGAATTTTCTCTACGAAATCTCTTTTAATTTTTATTCTAGTATTTTAAATTTCTCAATTAAAATGTCTAAAAGAACTATTACACTTTTTTGTGGTGCCAAACTTGAAGTTGTTGTTTCCAAAATATGTGGTAATTTAGAAGTTAATCAAGGAAAATTTTCTGCTAAAATACAAACAAACAAACAAAAAAAATCCAGTTTTGAAAGTGAACAACCGATATTACAAAAACAAAGAAAAAACAGTTTACGAGTGTGTTGAATGGAAGAGACGTCAAATGAAGATAACCTGGATGCCAAAGATTGTATGAAATTTTATTAAAGTCTTTATTTAATTGTTATCGTCTTAAGTTTATATCTTGTAACAAATAAGGCAGTCATATTAACTAATTCGAAAAGGTTAATTTTTGAATTTGACTTCCAATATTTTTAATTAATCCGTGCTAATTAATTAACTTGGTTACATTGAAAATCGCCCAAATAACACCACACTACATTTGGTTTAAATCAACTACATGGGATTAAATTTATGCACATGAATCTTGTAGAGTTCATAGTATTCATTATGCTTAAACTCTCTTCCATTGTTTTCTTCAACAAATTGGGAATGAGCCGTAGTTTTCTGGACAAAAAAATAATAATAAGATAATATGATTCTACTTAAATAAAGCCGATTCGTCCAAAATGAACATAAGGTTATTAAGATACCACTTGTTCTTCAATGGACAAACCTGGATGTCCATCATTAACCATCCAAAAAAAATTATAGAATTTCTTTCATCCTTATTGATGAAGTAAAATCTATGTCTAAGTCTCTTGTTGGTTCTTAAATTTTCATTGTGTCATGCAGCTTATGCTACAAACCTTTGAAACACACTTTCCCAAAAATAATCAATGTTTATATTTGTACCTCCATCACTTGCAACATGTATCCAACATTGAATAAAATCGACATCTTCTTCTCGAGTGAAGTGAGCTAAAGTCATTTCAGTGTGGGGGGGGTGTGATTGAAATAAAACATGGTGTATGGAGGTGTCAGACTCCAATATACTTTCAAGAGAATCAACTAGACAATCAGACTTAATCTAGAGAAAAGTATATCAAAGAGTTTTATATCTTTATCTTTAATTCAATCCACAATCAGCAAATAGGAATTTGCGAGCCCGATTGAATATAAGAGGAATAACTTGAACGTTACCAAAGACTAATGTTCAAGGACCAATCAATTTCAATCAACAACCAAAGGTTGGATTTACCAATTGATCGATTCAACACACAACCTGTGATATTTCAATTATATAAGAAAATATAATGCGAAAAAGAAATAACACAGACACCAAAATTTTGTTAACAAGGAAAACCGCAAATGCAAAAAAACCCTGGGACCTAGTCCATCTTTGAACACCACAATGTATTAAGCCGCTACAAACACTAGCCTACTACCAATTAACTTCGGACAGGAATATAGTTGAGCCATATTCAATCTCACACTGATCAAGGTACAGTACACTTCGGACAGGATTCCAGCAGGACTCTACGCACTTGATTCACTTAGTTGATCTCACCCACAACTAAGAATTGCTACGACCCAAACTCGAAGACTTGATAAACAAATCTGTCTCACACAGAAAAGTCTATTGGAATAGATAAATCTGTCTCCCACAAAAATACCTACGAGTTTTGTTCCATCTTTTGATAAATCAAGGTGCACAGGAACCAATTGATAAACCGAACTTATATTCCCGAAGAAAATCCTAGTATTGTCAATCACCTCATAATAATATTAATCGAATGGTAGCGAAACAAGATATTGTGGAATCACAAACGATGAGACGAAGATGTTTGTGACTACTTTTAATCTTACCTATCGAAGATAAATCTCAATCAAATCTTAGCAAAGATAATACTCAATCACGATAGTAAAAGTAAGATCAGAACACACAACTACAGAGAAAATAGTTTGGTCTGGCTTCGCAATCCCAATAAAGTCTTTAAGTCGTTAACCTATAGGGTTTCGTGAAAAACCTAAGGTTATCACACAAGAGGTGCGGGGATCAGGTTTCCCAGTTGCTAGAGTTATACTTTATATAGTTTTCAAAACAGGGTTTGCAATCTTAGTTACCTTGGTAACAAAGCATTCAATATTCACCATTAGATGAAAACTTGATTAAACCCAAACTAATATATTTCAACTGTTAGATCGAACTTAGCTTGTTATACACAAATGAAATGTACCCTCATTTTGGTTTATGTAACCGTACCTAAACTTGTACACCATGTTGGATCAATAGTAGTTAACCGAGGTTAGCTATATGAACACTCTCACATCAACCTCATTCATCTTAACCATAACTAGTTCAAATGACTCAAATGAAACTAGTTAAAGAATTGTTCAATTGTTATATTCTCATAGAAGTATACAAGAACGCAATTGAAGAAAAATCGGTTTGATTCACTCGAATCAATTCATGAACATTATAGCCACGGTTTGCAAAGAATGCATTCCTTATTATATAAATGTATTTGTTCATGTCACAACTGATTTTATAACTTTTAACCATTCAAGTATGCAAACGGGTACGCATACTTGAACTAGCCGGACCAAGTTTGGTTTTCGCCAGTATGCGAACGGGTGCGCATACCTCCAAACCCAACAAAAATTTCCGGTCACAAACCTACACAAGTATTCCTACGGGTACGCACACTTAGGTTCACGGACTTCTCAAACCAACAGGTACGCATACGGGTATGCATACTATGGTTCCCGAACATGGATCACACATATGCAAGAGTGCACAACATGTTTATAATCCAATGTCGCACTACACCAAAACGGCCATTTAGGGACGTTTATAAACGTTGCGCATAATTTTTGCAACGGAAATAAACGTTGGCAAAACGGCGTTGTGCATTGGTGTACAACACATATTATCCGTTGCACAAATTAATTTGTACAACGCTTATAAACGTTGCAAAACCGTTGCACCTTTTCTTATTTGTGCAACGTATAAATAATTTGTGCAACATATATTATTAATAGAATAACACTTTTGTGAGTCCCATTTTGATTTTGTCAACGTTTTATTTATTTGGTTACAGCTACATCCGTTGCTCATTTCCGGTAATTTGTGCAACGTATAATTGTACAACGTTTATATCCATTGCAAATTAATTTTCAGGTTAAAAAAAAAGTTACCGCCGGCACATTTTCCGGCATATCTCTGCTCCTGAATTGCAATCGACCAAGAATAATTATTGATCATCACAATCCATCAAGAACGATTCATATATCAACAATTATAGATCATCACAATGATTGGATGATTGCACAATGCAAGAACCTACCAACAGAAAAATTAGGCATGTGAGAATGGATAAACCTCTCGGGAAAAGGTAATTGGTTGTTGGCAAAGAGATTGACGATTTCCAATGTTATAGTAAAGAATCTATGTGACAAGTGGACAATGGGATGCTATCAGTTACAGAAAATGAAATCCCATAGAAACTAAAACCATTGATTAAGTAATCAATGAAGCATATGCATATAACAATTCTAGGCAGATCAGAATTACTCAAAGACAAGTCAAAAGTAATGCAAACTTACCGGATACTTGATTGTTCTCGCATTTGATTCTAGATAATATATGCTAGCTTGGACAGGAGAAGTGGCCAAACGTTTGATATCAGCAGCTCGTATTCTCTGCGAATTATGCATGGCCTCTTCGGACTCGAACTTAGTCAATTTGATAAATGCAAAGCCTAATTCACCCAGTGTCTCCCTAATGTCATGTTGATCTTTAACAAGTAATTCGGCCTACACATATTAAATGGAACAAAAATGATATTAAACGTAATGCAGTCACCCAACATATAATCAAACAACTCAACCTTCTTTACTGATACTACTAGTGTTCACAAACACGAAGACAGTTACCTGTTGAGATGCACTAGTGAGCTGGTTTCGAGATCACAGGACCACAAGTACAAAGATAAACATAATTAGAATAAAAGATGATTATTACCTCATCAAAAGGATGAGATTCTGGGATTTCTTTAATCTCATCTTGGTTGCATAAGAAGCAAAAGAACTATTAAGTGATTACACAAAAAAAGAACTTCTGATTAGCATGCTAATTACCTCTTCTTCTAGATGCTCATGCACACTCTTAGAACTCATTGAAGAATGAGAAACTTTTAGCTTCTCATCAACCTTCAACAACAAAATAAATGAACGAAATACATCATCTAGTGTTTGAAATATAGGGAAGGAAAGAAAATAGGTACTCTTGTTGTTATTCAAATCACAAGCACATGTACTTCAAAAAAATCTAATTTATTTGGATAACGCGGCAGGAAGGAAATGACCTGAACTGCAACCATTGTTATAGTTCCAACATTACCCGAAGAAAATCCTACCAAAAAGATAACCACGAGATCAGTTGTTATTTACCTGCCGAAACAAAAATTGAACTCGCGTAAAATGCAATACCATTAACACCTCCAAATTGTTGTAGGACCATTAATCCAACTCCAACCTAATTCAAAAGCAAGACCAACATATAAGATTATTGTAAGGTTTATTAATTGGAATAAAGAACTAGTATGCGAAAGAAAGCTTACAATGAGTCAATGAGCATATTTTCTCTGAAATAAGTCCAAGGTTTTGGATTTTGGTAGTCGTTGAATGGTCCAGGTATAATCCTTTGGAACAGATCAACAGAAAGTTACTCAGAATATGCATTATTTTTCAAAACTAATTAGTCTGGTCATAAACATACTCTGATTTCTTCAGCTTCTTCAGATATATTGGCATTGTTGCCCCGAAGATGCCGAAGAAAGTATTCAAAGGATTCCAGTTTGCCAAATTTTTCCTGAGCCAATTCAAAGTTCTACGACTTAATTATGAATAAACTTTAAGATATACATTTTAACACAACTTGGCATCTAACCAGCCATCTACGAGATTCAAGAATGAAGATGAGCCCTATAAATTGTACTAGGCAAGGAATGAATCCTGTATGTATGTAATGAATTCTACAAGGATTTATGATTTCAAGTGCATCAATGAAATACCCTCAGCCAAAAAATCATTTATTGGACACCAAGAAGTAATATCAAATGAGAAAACATACCAAACAATTACAGAACCTAAGATATCCCAAAAAAGTTTAAGGAAAGCAAAAGAAAAGACCTTTTTTTAATAGGTTGGTGAATACCTAACAATAGTATTCCATCTATTGACCTCAATCGATTCGAACATGTAAGACTACAATACCAAACTAGATCCACAATAATGAGTGATACAACCTTTTTAGTAAAAACTGATGCGACCTCATAAATTTCACAAGCACTTGGCTGAGTACTTATGGTTGTATAGCTCCGTCCTTATGCGCGCAGGTCACTGCAAGAACTTTACACTCTAGTTCATAGTTGGTTAGCATAGTTCTGTCAAACTGCAGGTCACTGCAACAACCTGAGAGAGGGAGGGAGTGCAAGACAACTCTAACTGGTTCCTATTGACCGTTGCCAGTACCTGAAATTGAAAAGCTCAGCAAAGTCGAGCTTAAAGAATTTCAACATAAAAGTTGAACATTAATATATCTTTAACAGTTAACAAATCAAAGGAACCAAATCTTCTAATGTATAACTCAAAACCACAAACCCATCTCTGTATCCAAATCATTCACTTTTACAAGAGATTTTTACATCAAAACAACTTCAACAAATCATTAAAATGAAATCATATTACACCCTATGCTTCAAAACTAAATAATACAAGAAGAAAAAAATCAACACAACAAGGCTCCAAAATCAAATCCCTAACTTTGTTAGATATATTCACAAAGTTAGGTCAAAATCAAACAATAAAATTAACTAGCAGTAATAATATTTGATGGTTTATACCTGATGATAATCAACAAACTAGTTGCTTAATCGACTATCAAACGATTTTGGATTTCAGGAACAAAATCAACTTTGTAGGTTTAGGAAGATTTGAAGTTTTTAGAGAACAGATCCACAGCTATAGAATACGGTGTTTGATCAAAGAAGATTGGGTTAAGAAATAATGGTTTTAAATTCATGGAAAACTAAAAAGCTTAACAAATCTATATTTAGATGAGAGGTTCTCGTTTTCAAAGAAAGTTTCTTGAAAATAAGAGAGAGAAAGAAAAACGAGGAATGAGATAAGTGTTGAAAGATAACTCTATTTAAGGTATTAAAAAAAAAGAAACAATAAATAATAAAAGAACCAAAAAAAATATTGATATTAAAAACCCATGAAAATACCGTGTACAACATTTGTAGACGTCAAGAATACGTTGGTCCCATAATTTCTATTAATAATGCAAAATTATCTATTTTGAGCAACGTATTTATCAGTGCGCAACGGATATAGACGTTTCAAAAGGTGCAACGTCTATATCCGTTGCACACGTCCGAAAATGAAGCGTTGCAAAATACAAGATATGGTGTAGTGTCGGTTAAGTGCTCTAAACTCTTATTTCAATTATTGAAACTTTCTTAGAGGATGACAATAGTCATTTTCACTATTAGCATCAAAGCAATTTTCAAGTTATTGAAATAATCATAACGAAACATTCCAAGTCTACACCAAATGATTATATCATACAAACCATGTATGATGTTACTCGGCGATTTTCATATGATCAACTTTTGACTTTCGTCAAGAATATAAGATGAACTTGGTTGAAAATCCTGCGAAAACCAAAAGCTTACAAGTGACTAACACATATTTCGAGAAATATGTATATGCGAATATTATTCTTGTCAAACTCACCGTTCTCCAATGAAATCTCAAATATGCATAATCGAAAGCTATAGTAATACGACTTTTGTCTCAATATAGGAGATAAAGAAGAAATAAACTTTCCAAGTGATAAATGATTTTTAGTCTCCACATACCTTTTATTGATGAAGTTCCACAAGCTCTCATTAGTAGTTCTTCATCTTCAATTAATGACCGCCGTAAAGTCGAATGCTCAACTACACAATCTATCTTAGCCCGAGACATTACTTTAAGTAGACTAGAAATCAAGACTTATAGTTTTGATCACTAACATTGACAAATAATCTTAAGATAGAAACGCTTGAGAGTTCGTAGTTCTTCATCTTCAATTAATGACAAAGTGCTCTAAATCTATCTTAGCCCGAGACATTATCGATATAACTTCCATGATAATGAACGTGACGCATTGTCAATTAGAATGCTATTTCATTTTTTTTATATGTAAAACTTATCTCGGTGGGATCTCAAATATTAAGAGACTAATCTTGGCCATGAACCGAAATTCTCGGGGATTTTTTTTTTATCCCGCACTTCTTGATCAAAAATGATGTTCACTCATCACATACAATTGAGTTTTTATATCCAAAGTGCAATTGGGTCTATAAAACCCAAAAGAATAATCCTCTTCAACTACAATATTGGATGGAGAATTCTTTGCACGATAAGAAAATATAGTAATGTCGTTATTTTCAACGAATATTACGAAGAAGAAAAAATTACCTAATGTCTGTTGAAACACTTCTCTACTTCTTGATTATCCCACGACTTTGATATGAGAAACTTGATGAAATTAATAAAAGAAGCAGAGTAAAAATGTTGATATTGATCTCACGAAGCTTGGAAACATTTTTTTAGTAAAAGTTTTAAGAATTAATTTATATTGGTGATTCGATTTTGATCGAAAAATGCTGAACTCATAGAAAATTGTTTGGTCTAATATCAAGAAAAAAGAAAAGGAAAATTGCTTGAACTTATTACGTAAATAATTTTCTTTTACACTTTATCACCTTCTTGTTGATCATCCTTACTTTATCCATCACAATCCTTAAATCCCACTAAAACGTCTATTACCATGTTTGTTGTTGCCATACATATATGAGGAAAGATCAATTTTCAAACATTAAGAATTATTTTAAATTTTGTTGTAAGATGTATAAATATCTATATTAGAATGAAATATATTGTTTAACAACATGAATTACAACATCTCTAACAGTCTCGTTCTGGTTATTCAGTGATATTGTTGGCGTTCTATGTAGAAAAAGATTTTTAAAGTATTAAGTAATCTAAAATTTTGGTGGATTCCAAAAAATCCTAGAGATAACTTTTGTTATCATATACACAATTTTATTGTGTCATATCTACACGATCCAACGAAAATAAAACTGTTATCAAGTGTGGGATTAAAAAAAAATTCTAATTATCTGCCGGGAATTACTACATTGGTATTAATTAATTATTGCTTCATGTATTCAAACACCTTATTAGCTAATGTATTCTAAACATTTTGACAGACTATTTATGTAGATATGAGACCTATGTGCTAGCCAACTGCCCCATCGCGTAATTAGTCTTCTTTATCCTTCTGTGATTAGTTATGAGGACAATGCTTCTTTATGCAGTAATGTTAGTAGTATTAAAATTAAGAGTGTTGTTAAATATCTTGGCGCTCTTAAATCCCCTGGGCCTGATGGCTCACAAATTATTTCTTCACTAAGTATTAAGATTTAGTTGGTTGGTCCTAGTGTGATTGCTCTAGTCAGGAACTTTTTCATTAGTGGTAACCTATATCCTTGACTCAAAAAAAATGTTGATGCTCTTATTCATTTGAATGCTAGTACCTGTCTAGGAATATAGGCACGTACGTTTGTATAATTTCTTCATGAAAGTCATTATTAAAATCATCATTAAGCTATAATGAAGCGAAATTTCTCACCATGGTGCTTGGCCTAAGGTGATATGTGACCATCTTGGTTGCAAGTTGTGTGATGTGTATTAGAGACACATAGACGTTTGTTCTTTTAGTGCTTGTCTGTTGGGACCATTTTGAGGAAAATCAAATATTTGGGCAAAGTATTTATATTGAAGATTCTTCTCCGAGTTTTCAAGAAGATTTGCTCTTTTGGAGGTAGAATTAGTAATCTGAATTGGAAGGATCTTTGTCCATTTGTTCTTTGGGGCATTTGATTTCATAACTAAGTTTTGTTAATAATAAATATATTAATATGAATATGTTGTTGAGTTTTGGCATGCTTTTTTTTCATGCTTATATATGAACAGATATACCACCAGCTAAAAAATGTTTATACTAATGAACTTGCATATTTCTTTATGTTCATCCTCGTCGAAATCTTTATTTTTTTCGAGGCTCATCGTGAATTTCTGGAATAAATGGTTATCGATATAAATTACATGATAATGAACGTGACGCATTGAACCGAAACTCCCGGGGAATTTTTTTGATCCCGCACTTCTAGATCAAAAATGATGTTCTCTCATCACATACAATTGAGTTTTTATATCTAAAGTGCAATTCGATCTATAAAACTCAAAAGTATAATTTTTTTCAACTACAATATTGGATGGAGAATTCTCTGCACGATAAGAAAATATAGTAATGTCGTCATTTTCAACGAATATTACGAAATATTTTTTTTACCTAATGTTTGTTGAGGCACTTCTCTACTTCTTGATTATCCCATGACTTTGATATCAAAAACCTGATGAAATTAACAAAAGTAGCAGAGTAAAAATGTTGATGTTGATCTCACAAAGCTGCGCAAAATTTCTTTAGCAAAAGTTTTAATAATTAATTTATATTGGTGATTCGATTTTGATCGAAAAATGATGAACTCATAGAAAATTGTTTGGTCTAATATCAAGAAAAAAGAAAAGAAAAATTGCTTGAACTTAATATGTTAATAATTTTCTTTTTCACTTTATCACCTTCTTGTTGATCATCCTTACTTTATCCATCACAATCCTTAAATCCCACTGAAAAGTATATTACCATGTTTTTTGTTGTCATACATATATGATGAGAGGTCGATTTTCATACTTTAAAAATTATTTTAAACTTTGTTGTAAGATGTATAAATATCTATATTAGAATGAAATATAGTGTTTAACAACATGAATTACAATATATCTGGCAGTCTCGTTCTGGTTAATGAGTGATATTGTTGGTGTTCTATGTAGAAAAAGATTTTTAAAGTGATAAGTAATCTAAATTTTTGGTGGATTCCAAAAAATCCTAGAGATAACTTTTGTTATCCTATACACAATTTTATTACGTCATATCTACACGATCTAACGAAAATAAAAATGCTATCAAGTGTGTGATCAAAATTTTTTTCTAATTTTCGGTCGTGAATTACTACATTGGTATTAATTAACTACTTCTTCTGGTATTCCTATTGGCTAATGTATTCTAAACATTTGGAAAGACATTTTATGTAGATATGAGACATATGCGCTAGCCAACTTCCCTGGCTCGTAATTAGTCTTCTTTATCCTTCTATATTAGTGATGAGGACAATGCTTCTTTATGCAGTAATGTTAGTAGTGCTGAAATTAAGAGTGTTGTTAAATAGCTTGGCGCTCTTAAATCCCCTTGGCTTGATGGCTCACAAGGCAGTTCTTCACTAAGTATTAAGATTTAGTTGGTTGGTCCTAGTGTGATTGCTCTAGGATGGAACTTTTTCATTAGTGGTAACCTATATCCTCGACTCAAAAAAACCGTGTTGCTCTTATTCATTAGAATGATAGTACCTGTCTAGGAATATAGTCACATACGTTTGTGTAATTTCTTCATGTAAGTTATTACTAAAATCATCATTAAGCTATAGCGAAGCGAAATCACTCACCACAGTGCTTGGCCTAAGGTGTTATGTGACCATCCTGGTTGCAAGTTGTGTGATGTGGATTAGAGACACCTAGCCGTTTGTTCTTTTAGTGCATGGTTGTTGGGCCCATTTTGAGGAAAATCAAAGATTTGGGATAAGTATTTATATTTAAGTTTAATTCTCCGAGTTTTCAAGAGATTTGCTCTTTTGGAGGTAGAATTAGTGATCTGAATTGGAACTTGGAAGGATCTTTGTCCATTTGTTCTTTGGGGCATTTGGTCACAGGACAAGCTTGTTTTTAAAATTGCAAAGTTTAATTCTCTTGGGATTCTGGCAAGAGCTATCAGGATTTTCAAGGAATTGTATATTAACAACAAAGAGTTACTCAGGGGCAAAGGGGGACAGGAAACTAATATTGCTTGTCAGGTTCCCCTTAATGGTTTCCTGAAACTTAATATCGATGGTGCTTATAATGGTGATGATTTTGCAGGAATTGGAGGGGTCATTCGAGATGCAGCTGGTGGCTATATTTTGTGTTTTGATAGGCACATCTACAAAAACAATAACAATGTTGAAGAAGTATGGGTCATTCGTGATGTTATTAAGATATATAGAAGCCAAATTCGTAGCAGATAGGCTTGCAAAATCAAGTGATGTAAGAGTACACAAAGGAGTTTCGATAGGAACAGTTCCATAATTTATTAATAATAATTTCCGGAATGATGTAATAGGTTTTGCTACACCTACATTTGTTGGAAGCGTACTGTTTTAGTTGGCTGGTTAAGGCAGACTTATCATCAAAAAGAAAAAAGGTTATGTTATTTTGTGCGTCCATCCAAAATAACAACCAATAATTGGTACCGGAAATAATAAACAACCATAAAAATATAAGAGAGATACTATGTTTTGTATTGGGGAAGATAAAATTTGTATTTTTATTTAATTTTTTGTAAATAAGATATTGCATTAAAAATACTAGGACTCGGAAAGAGTCAGGGTTATAGAGGGAATAGAGCCATATAATATGGGATTGTGAGAGTTCCCAATATTAGATTTATGTACTAGAAGATGTTTTATACTATAGACTGGTGGAGAAGTTCATCATCAACATTTGAATTCAAAGGCCTAACAGACTTTTCCAAAATATCCCCTACTTGATTGCCTAATCCAGGAATAAAAAGAAACCCAAAAATCTATCGCAGAGATGAGGTATTCTATTTTCTTCATTAATACATGCTTTAGCTCTCCAGGAGATGTCTGCTTTTTTTCCATTTATGTAATTGAAGATACTCTCACAGTCTCCTTCTATGTTTAAGTTCTGAAGTTGTTTTTATTTAGCCCAAATTGCCGCCTGCAACACTCCTATAGCCTCTGCCTCTTATAGGTTGGAACATACTGCTTGCCCTGCTCTTCCTCCTCCACAATCTCCTGTATCATTTCTCAAGATAAAAGCATAAGTAGATGGTACAGTTTCAGAGATCCAAATTGCATCTACATCGATCTTTAGTATATCTGTATTCGGGGCTTTCCAAGTAGGGTTTGATTTCTTCTTTTGCATCTGTTTAGACTTAGCATATTTTTCTTTTCTTGTAGACTAAAATTCTATGTGTCTTTGTATTTCTAAGGCTAGAATATTAGAGTTCTTAGTTTGTTCTCAAAGATTCTATTACACCTTTCTTTCCATAAAAACCACACCTTAGTGAGGAGTAATTCAATAGAAATGTCAGTCCAGGGATTATACATCCATTTCTTGCAAAGATCTAGAATTGTATTTGAGGTATCTAGATTGAGAGTGACAGGGTTAGGAGAAGAGTTCCATATTGTCTTAGCATATGGACAATGGAACATAAGGTGTTATGTTGTTTCTATTTCATTCCTACACATAGTACAGAAGGGGGTGACATCCTTTACTTTACTAGTAAGTTTAGCATTAGTAGGCAGAGCATTTTGTGAGCATTTCCATAATAAAAATTTGATTCTTCCAGAGATATTTAGCCTCCCCATAGATTTCCAGAAAGATTCTGACAAAGATAGGCTGACTATATCCAGACCACTTTCATTCAGTTTCTCATACATAGATTTTACAGTAAATTCACCATATTTAGTTAGAGTCAATATTATCTTTAAAGAGATAAATTTGACTAATTTTGTGTGCAATATCAGCAGGAAAGGTCGAAGAAAGCAAAGAAATATTCCATGTACTTGTTTCTATATTAATCAAGTCTGAGACCTTAACCAAATGTCTGTTACTAGAATTATTAAGGTTCTAAATATTTTCTTTTAATCCTGGGATCCAGCAATCCTTCCAGATATTAATATCTTGTCCATTTCCTACTTCCCATACATTGTATTTCTACACTAGATCTAATCCTTGTCTGATGCAGTTCCAAGCCTAGTTAGCAATTCGGCAAACTATTCGTGAATTATACGCGAATAGTTCCGAATCCGAATTTTACCCGTACCAAACGCGTTCGAATGCATTTAATTATACGCAGATTTTTTTATTAGTTTTTATATTAGTTAATAGTAAAAAAAATGTTTGATTGGAGTAGGAATCGAACCTAAGACCTAAAGTTCACTGAGTGTAACCCAAACCATTGTGCCAATCGCTAATTTTTGTTAATTTGTTCATATATTTTTTATATAATGTATTTTTACTTCATATATTAATTAGTCATTCATAGCTATAAATATTTACTCCATCTGTTCCACTTTAGACGAGTGATTATGGTTATTTTTTGTTCCACATTACTTGATAGTTTTCATATTTTTCCCACAAAATTACCAACATTACCCTAACATTTTGTCTTGGAACCATAAATTTATTTTCAATTACACTAATAGCAATTAATGTTTGAAGATTTTTCTCAAGGATATACATAGAAAACTTTTATATCTCTTTCTATTTCTTAATCTACGTGTAAACTCCTAAAACATCAACTAAAGTGGAACGGAGGGAGTATTAATTTATTATATATGTCCATTAATTTTGGAGGCCGAATCGATATCTCGGAAAATGAATTATACACGTACGTATATCTGTTCCGTACTATTGCCGAACCACGAACCGAAGACCGGATAGTTGACCGAATTTGATTTTTATAAATCCGAATAATACCCGAACGTTTTCCGTTCTGTACGTATGCTGAATCCCGACTTGCTAACTAGGGTTCCAAGTCCAAGATCCCTTTAGCGAGGTTTTAGTTCTAAAAGGCGATTTGTTTCTAAAGTACTTTGAACTCATAGTTTTTACCCAAAGAGCATATGGTTCTTTTAACATTCTCCAAGCAATCTTAGTCAGCATTGCAAGATTAAACTTGCGAGCATCCCTAAATCCTAAACCTCCTCGAAGAATAGGTTTACAAAGGGTTGGCCATGCCTTTGGGTAGTAACCTTTACCTACAGCATCCTTACGCCACCAAAAGTCTCTTTGAATGACATTTATTTTATTTGTTATTTGCTTTAGTAGGAGAAAGCACCCCATTAGATAAGTTGAAATACTAGATAGTAGTGATATGTTCAGAATTGATCTACAGGGGCTGAGCAAGAACTAAGCTTTTCCATCCTTTAGACTTGGATTCCATTCTTTCGAGAATTGGAGTGGAAGTTTTGATTTTTGACCTTTCCATGAAAAGTGGAGCTCCTAAGTATGGGTCTTATCTTTAACATTTTAGACATCATCCCACTGGTGTTTTGCTTCAACTTTCCTAATAAAGAACACACCGGTCATTTCGAAGTTTATTAACTGGACGGGTAAAATTCGCAGGAGTGCTTCTACTTGGGATAAAATTTGCATAGATAAAATACAAGCGAAAAGGAATGCTTCTACTTAGGATAAATGTAGACAAACGAAATTTGTACAAGTTTCTAATCTTGATAATCAAGTAGTGGAGGAGGAGCTACAATGTTCTTTTTTATAATATCCATTTAGACAATTATTACATCTCATCAAAGGCATAATTGAATTTATTCGTAGAACCCACAATTTAATTTCAATAATATCCATTAAATAATACATTCTAACAGCATGTATTTTATTTTATTTTACTTTAATTTAATAATTTCTTAATCCATATCAACGGATAAGTTAATCTTGTATTTGTATGTAAACATGAAACATCCCATCATTGTGACACTAAACCCTACCCACCAACTAATCCCATGCTTGCGAGTTGGCTCAGCAGCAGCATCTGTTCAACAGGTCCAATAAACATTAGCTCATACTGGACCCTGGTGGGCTAACCCCACTGGCCACTCTATAGAAAATTTCTTGGTGTTATTCAAAGTTCAACCCTCAATACCTGACATCAGTATGTTTTTGTTTTCACTTTCAAGTTCCAAAAGATAAAAACAGAAGCAACAGCAACAGCTGTTTCCATCTTCCTTTCTCTAAAGTCTAAACCGCTACAGTGTGTCTTCAATACACAAAAACATACTTTCAAAAAGAGTGACAACTATAAAGACAAAAGCTCAAGTTAAAAAAATACACTAAGAAGGTAAGAAGAAGAAGACACAATCATATTCTGCTACTCATATACATCTCTTTACTTGTTTCCTAGGAGTTTCACTGACTATGACTCAATGCCAACTGTGATTTTTAATCTTATTCAAATGCAATAAAAAAAATTACTTGTACTAGATGATGACCAAATGATGCCTTCAAATTCAAGATTCAAAGATATAGACTATAGAGTATCTTGAGAGCCCCAGGCCAGACCCCCCCCACTAGGCCACTACACCATTGCCCACTTTTTCCTTCTCATCCCAGACATACTGTTGTAAACTGAGAGTCTGAGACTATGAGTTGGCCTTTTTCCTTCCACAGCTGCCAAACTTCTCAACTTGCACTTTTTTTTACAACACACCATCAGATCTTTTGATCTCTCACAATCACACTCACAATAGATACAATATCAGTTTCAGCAAAAGAAATCAACTATTTTTTTCACTAGTGTTAGGTGAATGGACCACAATTTTGTTTTCATCTACTACACAGATTTCATCTTCAAGGTGGTGAACAGAAAGGGACCAGAATCAGACCTATGTATCTAGCAGACAAGCCAGAGTAAACATCAGCAGGAGCAGGTGACAATTACTCAAATTCATTCAAGTTGGTGAGCACAAAGGGACCAGAACTAGACCTATCAATCTATTAGAGAAGCCAGAATAGACATCGACTGCCAATTTCTCAAATTCATAAGGTGAACACACATCGGCCGGTAATGGTGCCCCTTTCACAAATTCATTCCTATACTTGCAAAATCTTAAATCAATCTAGCAAATAAAAAGTGAACAAATGAAAACATAAATTTGAACAAACGATAATATACAGAATTAGACCTATGAATCTAGCAGAGAAGCCAGAAAAGATATCGGGCCGGTGCCGGTATCCTAAGCTTGCAAAATCTAGAACGAATCTAGTTATTATGAAATGAACAAACAAAATTTGAACTAACAATAATATATAGATTTTCCCATAACACCATTTACAATCTACCATCGAAACAGAGTTTCAATCACACAAATCCAACAATCAAGCAAATCTATTTCACTTATTGAACTTAATATATAGATTAATAAATAATAATTTAGAATAAACAGGGAAATTTAGGAAATCAAACTGCAGCTTGAGCAGGTTTAAGATTTGGAATTTTAACCTCTGGGATTGCAGCTATCTTGGGTTGTTGTTGTTGTTGCTGCTGCTGTTGTCTCAAATCCATTGCTCCACCTCCTCCCACAGCTCCTCCACCGGCTACAGTCTGATACGAAGATGGAGGCATTACACCACCAGGCGACAGCGTTGGCGGTGCAGCATACAAAACCTGTCTCCCAGCACTATCATACCCCACTTGTGCATAACTCCCATCTGCCAACATCACAATTCTAGGCTGAACTTGTTGCTGCTGTGGTTGCTGTTGCTGCTGTGGATGCTGCGGCGCAACATTATAAACCGGCTGTTCCCTATAAACAGGTGGTGGCGGAGCGTAATACCCTTGACCAGGCACTTGCAACACACTTTGTTGCGGCGGCACTTGAGTTTGATAGTACCCAGTTGGTGTTGGTATCAAATAAACTTGATGATCAGCACTGGAAAGTGGTGGTGGAGCAATATGCCTTTCTTGCCAATACCCTGCAGCTGTTGGAGGTGGAGCTGGTACAGCAACCGACGGAGGCGACACCGGTGGTAAACTAACCGGAATACTCCCAGGAATTGTATTTTCAGGTACTTTCTGAACATAGTAATCACCAGCAAACGCTCTAGTCAAAGTCTGTTGCTGCTGCTCTTGATTTGAGATTTGCATCTTCTGCAATTCCTGAATCTGCCTTTGAATTTCAGCGTGTTCACCAACTAAAATCCTATGATCCTCTCTATTATGATCCTGAATCTGCAATTGCTGCTCCTGAATCAACTGCTGTTGCTCTTGAACCAAATCTTGTTTCGCCTTCACCGGAGAACCGATTTGCGGCGGCGGCGACGGAGGCGAAACAACACATTTATTATTATTATTATCCAACCCAAACAAGAAATCAGGATTCGACGGAGTCTCACTCGCCGGCGGAGACGTAGCAGCAGCAGAATCAATAGACTGTAGTATCTGAGCCGAATTAAACGCATCAACAAACCACTGCTGATTACCCTTAGCACTCCCACCATCCTTCGCCGACGACGCTAAACTCGACGAATTCGACCTAACCGGAAACAAAAACAATCTCAATCTCGCCGGTTTAGGCGACGATCGATTCAACCTATCATATTCCATCATCATATGCTCTAGATCTTCATCGTTTGTAACAGAAACAAGCGCATCAAGATCCTCCCCAGGCAATTGATACTTCAAATTAACAGTATCAAAATCACAAATCGCAGATAACTTACTGATCACCGTACCGAATTTCGCGTTCCTCTCAACAGCTAAAATCTTCGTCTCTCCGCCAACGTATGTCAACTGATTATCATGTTGTCTCGGTTGGATTTTTCCGTTGTAGGAAACCATGAATTTCACTCTGTAGTTGGTTGCGGCGGCGGTGTTGGTGGAGGTGGTAGAGGATGGATCTTCCCATGACTGGTTTTCACAGTCGATTTCTCTTGATCTTGGTGAGGAATCGCCTGAATCTGCGTATGATGAGTACGAATTATCCATTTTCGATGGTGGTGGTGGTGGCGGAGGCGGAGGATTAGGGTTTGTGGGCGGATTTTATGAAGCCATTTTTGGGGGTTTTTGATTAGCTGGAAGAAAGCGTGTTTCGTACTGATGAGAGTGTGATGAGTTTTTGTTTTACGGAGAGAGAAGAGAAATGGGGATCGTTTTATTGCTGCTGGTGGAGTCAGTGTGGTGGGACCCACTGGGATAGAAAAGTGGGCCCCACTGGAAAATTTTGATACCAAGTGCCTTGCCTTAATTAGCTACTACGGTGGGTGATGTAATTTTTGTTTGCGGTGATGATGAGTTGGAAATGGGTGGAGATGACTAGGTTCAGATGCGTTCCCACTTGGTTTAGACTAGCCCAAAAGTGATCGACATGTACCAAGAGTGCCTGTTGCACACTCTATTAGATAATTTTTCGTGTCAACACTGTAAAAATCGAGTGGTAAATTTTCATTTCCATTTGCTTTATATTCTCCTACAAGCAACTTGCATTCATCTGACCAAAACCAAAGATCAAAGACTAAAAAAAATCCAAAAATTTTTGGTTTATTCCGTGCTGTGACACTACGATGCAGGAGTAAAAATTTGGTCGGGACATCAAGCGTAGTTTAAAACTACTCCCCATTTTTTTCCTATTCTTTTTTATTATGGGGCGTAACTTTGAGTTACGCCCCATCATCTGGCGGAATCCGAACACTACGCTCCATCAGGCGTAGTCTTAAACTACGCCCCATTTTTATTTTTATTTTTGTTATGGGGAGTTATGCCCCATCATCAGGCGCAATCCCAACACCCCGCTCCATTAGGTGTAGTCTTAAATTACACCCGACTAAAGACCAGACTAAAGACTAAATATGGTCTGGGTTTCGATTATAGTCTGGTCTTTGATCTTTAGTCCTTCTCCACTGCGTCTGCTTTTTACTGAAAAAAATTGGTTTTACTCTGCGACTGTGGTTGCTCTAACGCGAACAATATTGAAAATGTTAGTAGTTTCACATCAAAGCACTATGGTGTTAAATTTCTTTTTTTTATTTTTCTTTTTCTTTCTTAGGTGTTAAATTTTATTTACATGCCAACAGGAGAAAAAAACGCAACCCCAGGCAGGCAGGGTGTTAAATTTTAAATTTTATTTTGCGTGAATAGTTTTCTACTATGCAGAAACCAGGTGTGGGGTCAAGATTTCCAGGCAGGGTGCAAAAATTTACATACCCATTAAGCTAGCTAGGTTATGGGGGTGTAAACAATCAAAAATAAGCTTGAAACTAGGTTAAAATCTAAAATTTTCCTCTAATTAGGCTTAGGAGCATCTTGGCAAGGGGTGCAAGTGCACACATCCTTGCACTAGGTTGTCTCCGTCCCCGGAAGAAAACGGATTGCCTTTGAACTAAATTGTGTCGTTGGAGTTGATTCAATTTAATTATAAACATTCGGTAATTATTATTTTATTTTATTTTTTTGACTTCTAAAAATTACTTTTGATGTGTTATCCAAATAGACTATTAGCAATCTAACAAATACAACTTAATATCAACTATGGAGGACTTGGAATTCGAAGCACAAGGAAACATAATTTTGCACTTCTAGGAAAAAGAGTTTGGCAGATACATTCGTCGCCGGAAACTACATGCAACCAAATGTACCGTTCGAAATACCTACACTAGAAATCTATCCTGACGGACTTGAACAAACATGCGACATCATCCATCCCAACATGGAAAAACATACATAAATTTGCTTCTTTTGTGCAGAAGAATTACGCAATACAAATTGGAGATGGACAGTCGACCGCGCTAAAGGACAATTGGATCCCAATGCATCCGAATATGGGAGTCATTGCACCGGAAGGAAATTCCTTGGTAAGTACTCTCATCGAACCTTACTCTTTCAGTTGGGATGTCAACCAACTTCGTCGAATTTTCCCGCGACATATTGCCAACTCGATTAGAAGTATCCATATACCAAACCCACAGACACCATATAAGCCGATTTGGCCGCACTCGAAGACGGGACATTACACGTCAAGAAGTGGATATCAGGTACTCACAACACCAACCACCAACAACAATACCACCAATCAACATCATCACACACAACCACTTGGTAGAAATGGTTACATAAAGATCTGGAAAGCGAAATGCCCTCAAAAGCTCAGACTTTTCTTATGGAAGGTCAGCTATGGAGGTCTCCCAACCTTCAAAACCCTCAATACTAGAAACATAGTTCCCTCTGACATCTGACCTATCTGCCATCTTGTTCCGGAAATGGTACAACACTGTCTTTTCGAATGCTTTGAGGCAAGAGAAACTTGGAGGATTATCTGCTCTCAGTTAAACTCAAGAGACGCAACTCTCAACCCATATGACCAAATAATCCTTCCACCCCACCCTATCCCAAATATGGTGGCACAACAACCGTCTGGTGAATAGCATACACACAATAACCATCAACAAGGACATGGAAGAATGGGGAATACCCCAACAAGAACATCCAACAGAGTTCCCGGAAACTTTGAAGAGTTCACGAACTTGTCGAATAACAAAGACGACTTCACGATGTGCTGTTATACAATTTGGAATATATGGCTCTCGAGAAATGAACTGGTATATAAAAAAAGAAGACAGACCCCGCAACAAACAAGTGTCGTAGAAATTTTGCTTTCTCAGAAATTTGAATGGGCAACAAAACACAATATAAACATAACGGCAGCCCAACAAAGTCAGAATCCGAGGAGCAATGGTGAGGGAAGAACTCTAAATATCGTGTGGGTTAAATGGGAACCACCAAACCAACACAGGATAAAAATAAATACGGACGAGGCTAGCAAAGGTACGCCAGGAGAACTACCAGAAACGGCGGGAGCTGGATGGATCTGTTGTGACCATCAGGGGGCAGTGATTATGGCAATGGCTTCGTCGATCGGAAGAACTACGACAATGGTGGAAGAAACGTGGGCCTTTCTCCTGGCAACAAGAATGGCACGCAACAAAGGCTGGTCTCACATTGCCTTTGCAACATACTCGGAAACACTTCTGCGGCTGTTGGAAAACGACAGTAATCAAGCACCTTGGATCGTTCGAAACATGATACAGGAAATACAATACCATCTTCATCAAATTAGGCCCCATTCCATAACACACACCTATAGAGAAGCGAATCAGACGGCGGGTGGATTGGCGAACCTGGCAACTCAACAACAATTACAACCAGAAGAAAACATAAGCACCTGCATATGGGACAACTCGTGTCCGGATTTTCTTAATGTAATTGTAACAAACGATGCGATGGGGCTACACTACCCAAGGAAAGTTCACTATTAATATAAATAAATGGACGGTTCGTTCAAAAAAAAAGAATACCACAGTCTTTACCTCTTAGACTCTTAGGAGATAAACTCTGTTATGATATTCCAAATATGTAAGTTCGGTTTCTTAATAAATAAATTCCAACGTTTTGAAAAAAAAAATCTAACAAATATCAACGAAATAGTCAACCATAGTGCTTGCTCTCATGGAATGCTTTATTGTTAAGAGTTGGATAAAATTTCTTCTTTTTATAAAAAAAATTATCTTATCTTCTATGTTTTTTTTTTTTTTGACTCGTAAATTTGGATCAGGAAACATATTCCAAATGATCACCATTATGCAGCCGACTAGGGGTATGACATCAGCTACCTTCTTTTTCCCCATAGTAATGTGTAGTTTATTATGCGGCCGGAGTTTGGGGATGGATGATGAAATGGTGATGATGATGACGTGGTTGCTTGGTAGGTAAGAGAGGAGATGACTAAGTAGTACACGTTGCAGATAACCTCTTGACTAAGTAGAAGATTCTCAAGTGTTTAATCCGCGTCAGTCCTATTACGTGTCATCCTCATATCAAAACTTTTGATTCTTTTGTTTGTTTTGCCGTAGCAGCGGATCATCATCCAGCTAAAAGTGATCAACGGTCTTCCTCTTACTTCAACTTTAAGATTATGATAATATAGAAAAACTACATCCATCCAGCGGTTACACTACAAGTTAAAGTAGTACCTACACCAAGACCCACCGTGGAAACAAAACAAAGTGGTTCTCAAAAGGGAAGAAGACATATGCCTTGAGGATATTTTAGTCGACTGTTTTTTGCATTTTTAATCTACCAAAATCAAACATTCAAAAATTATAACTCGAGGATATTATATTTGGTTGTTCTAAGTATTTTCAATCTAACAACATCCAATCAGAAAAAATTTATGTTACCTAAAATTAATCAAAACCGGTCATATTTCAACTGGTTTTACTTGTGGTGCAGTTTTACACGTTTCCAACTACATTCAATTTAAAGTAACGTCTTAGAAAAACTCAAAAATTAAACTTTCAAAAAAGATGATTAGACATGGAGGATTATAGCAAACCTATGCTAGATTTTGATAATAGAGGATTGCATTGCATTGATCTAGGAGAAATGCACACTAGTGGTTCAACTAATTAATGGTTTGACTAATACAGTATGAATTATTATTATCTTATCTAAAAATAAAAAATTAGTACATAATTAAATAACCAAAACTGCTGGTCAAAGAAGAAGTGTGAAGAACATAAAAGGGGTTTTGGTTATGTGGTACAACACAAAATTTTGTTTATGGATTAGGGGGCCTAACTTGGAGTTGGGTTGTGTGTGAGCTGGTGGTAACAAAGTTGATATGCTGTTTTCTTTTTTATTCTTTATTTTCCATTGTTTTTTATTTTTTTGTTTTAGGGATTTGTGATTTAATGAGTACTTAGTAGGTCTCTAAATACCTTATAGTAATATACAGCACAACATTACAGCTTAATTAATTAAGTTAATTAATATTATTAATCCTTGGGAGGAGTTCAGAGTTCTTATACTAGTAATGAATAATCTGTACAAACAGACAGTCTAATGACTACTGTTTACTCCAAATCAGAATACTAGTTGGTGACAGGCAGCATTCACAGTTTTCTTATAAAATTGTTTTCATGCAGATGCTTTTTCTGGTTGCTAAACTTTTCCCTACACAAATGATGAACACTGCACACAGCCTAACATAAGTACTTGGATTCAATTCACAAGAAAAGAAGAAAAAAAATTGACCAGGAAAAAAAAGTTTACAGCCTAGAGTGCCAGGTACAACTCAATGTTTGCAGGCAAAGGAGAAGGATACATCGACAGAACAAAGAATCTCGAGGTATCGAGATTCAGTCCGGTATGGTTTTGAACTGAAACCGGAAACCAGGCCGTTTTGGAAGCAGTGTTTACAACTAGCTTCCATGTTGCTTATGAAAATGTGCCGAGGAAATACATAGACAGTTTATTAAAAGCTAGAGATTAATGAACCATGTTCCATCATAAGCTGATAATGATATTGTTTAATGCAGTCACTGGATTGCTCTGGGATTAAACTATTTTACGCAGTCAGAACTCATACACAGGCACCAACTCATCCACAGTTTTTCTTACTTCTCTTCTCTGTCTGTCTACTGTATATTATAATGAGAATTCACATGCAATTGAAATGAATAGCCATTAATACACACCAGAGTATGTCTGCAATACTACTGCACATATCTTTGCTACTACAATTATTAGACTAAAGGAAGCTGTAGTCATGAGCCCATGAAGAGCACCTCCCCATTAACATGATTTTTTTATTCCCTGTTGCTAATGGGAATCATGGCCATCTATCAACTAACAAATAAAAACTAGGGTTCTCTGTATCGGGTCATGAGTTCACAGTGGTTATGAATTTTCTTATTTCTCTTTTCAGATATATAAACTATTTCCTGACATGTAATGGATGGTTATTATAATATGCAGACATGTAATGAGAGAATAATAACGGCGCTGATATATTAGTGCGTAAACGTGAATGCACATGATACATTGACTATGTCTCTATATACGATGTGTTTGTTATCTATGTAAGAATTTATCAGTTTAGCTGCAAACAATATTGGATTCTCCTGAACAAATACAAATTAGTCCTTTTTATCATTACTTAAAATTTTCTAAGAGCAGAAACAAATTTATAATATAGGATACGAAAACAAGAAAAAGACTTGGATCTCATTCTTGAAGGATTCATTACATAATGAGTTAGATTTACTTTGATTGTCAGACTGCATTTTGATCACATATCAATAAAAATTCAGAACAGTTTGTCTCATGTAAGAAGATTCCGTTGAACTGCCCAATGAAAACTACTATTACAGAAAAACAATGACCTAATATGAAATGGCAATTAAGACGGGGCACATTCATATAATATATTAGAGTGTACCAGGTTCAATTTCCACTTACCCACATTCGTCTAAGATGACGAATTGGGTGGCGTTTTCACTGCCGCACTTGGAAGATCAGGACCTTGAGGAATCTTGCCTGGATAGTTAGTAACTGAAGGATCCGATCCAATCATACTGAAATTTGAAAAGAAACTAAGTTTAGAACATTGACAACTAGAAAAGTACTTGAACCAATTTCTAAGCTAAAACAATGCAAGAAGATACACTCACCCTCTATCAACGATCACCATTGACCGGAGTTCACAATTGGCAAAGCTGCAGGTGGTTTGAATAGAAAGCTAAAAGTTAGAGCCACTGACAAGATATAAATGTGAATATTGTAAAAATAAATAAAAAAAATACATTAATTTACTTAAGATATCAGGGCTCTCTGCCAGCTTCAACTTTTTCAATCAGTTAGGTATAAGTTTCAGTTATAGGAGGACAGTTACGATTCAACTCCTCGGGAGTCAGCACAATGCAGAACATAATACAGACATTTTTTAAATCTTAGCATATTTGTGGCATCTGTTCCATCTTTGAGGGCCCGAAACAGTGTAAAAATTATATGGATTAGGTGTCTTGTTACTGCTACAGTGTACAAATATTTACCAAAAGTAAGCACATTCAGTGGCATTTGCACAATGGCAAGTGATCACCAAAAACAAAGTACGAGTACATAAAAAAGAATCTTGTGCTTTAAACACTTACTGCTTGCAAACTTCATCCTTCATCAGTGGATGATAGCTACTTCCAAATGATTTTAGGGTATGAAACAAGAATCCACTATGTGTAACAACTGCAATTTCTTTCTCCTTCCTCGTCCATAACCTGGGTAAAGATAAATAAATATTACAACGGAAACACGGCTAAATAATGTGGAAATCCAGAGTTTTGCCAAATGGAAGTTAAGTAGTGAGTGAGGTAATAACACTGAAAACTTAGGCAAAATGTTTATATTCTTCTACGAAAACCCATTTCCTGATGGTAAGCTAGGAAGAGAAAGAGCTTTGTGACTATGCCAGGTCTTATTCGATAACCAAATAATTTAGATATTAACAAGCCATAGAATGCAAGGTTTATCAAGAACAGACTATTTTCTCTTAGGATCATAATAATTCAACATAATTTTGGCGGCCAAATAAAAGCATACAACTAAACATGAGATAATGGAACAATGTGGTATTTGATTTGTTCAAGTTTCTTATTTGATCATTCATACTAAAAAAAAAGACAATTAAGAAACAGCATTCACCAGTTCAAAAACTCAATTCCCCTTGCTGTCACGCCGTCGTTTGGTTCTCTTACGTCGGTTTTCCACCAAGTGTCTTCATCACTTTCAACCTGAAAATAACTACAAAAATTAGTTCAACTGTCAATTAGATTCCCTTGAACCAGAAATCAGCAGTCAAAGAATGTCAATAACATCAAAATGGGCTAAGGTTGAACATATACTCACCAATGAAAAATCAATTGCAGGAAAAAGGGGCACATACTCGCTGACGCTTCTCCTCTTATCACATGGACGAACTCCCTTTAGCCAGACAACACTAGGAGTCAGATATAAGCAGAAGATGGAATAGTTTTGTAACTTAGAAAAGTGCACAAACCTTAGGAGTGATCCTTAATTACGTGAAAATTAATAAACCTGACTCCAAATCCCCTTCTCATAGCTTCATACAGCACAGAGACAGACACATAGTAATTTTCGCATATAGAACACATACAAAAGCAGATATCGCTTGCTTTCTTTTCATGCTGCTTTTTTATTCCATTTACATGCCCATTTATGTTACCCAGCCCAAATAAATATGTACTATGGCTGAATGCGATACAAAACGAAGCAAAAACAAGTAACAGAATGCTTCCTACATACCAAATGTTCTCGGCATAGCTCTACTGCTACGAATGGTGGGCAATTTAAGCTTGAATATGCAGAACGGTCG
The DNA here is from genome assembly GCA_023529315.1 of Papaver bracteatum. Lineage (NCBI taxonomy): Eukaryota > Viridiplantae > Streptophyta > Magnoliopsida > Ranunculales > Papaveraceae > Papaver > Papaver bracteatum. Next base: position 127,324 of record JAJJWX010003940.1, on the reverse strand, counting down.
TTATTCCCTGCATTTGCCACCATCAGAGGGAGTATATCCATTCCATCAGTATATCCTCCGCCACCAAATACGCCAACTGCTGTCTGCATCGTCCTGCAACAGTAAAAGAGGATATTTATTGATAAAATCTTCACTAATCCAAGTTTTCTGTGGTTACAGTCGGTAACACCACCACACCAGTTAATAGAGTAACTTGGGGGACCATCTGGTAGAGTTCAATATGACTCTTATGACAAGCTTTGCATCAAAAAAGACAACTAAATGTTACATACAGTTTCCTTCCCTGCAAAACTTACTCACTAAAAATCCAAAAAATCGACACTATCTGGTGGTTATTTTGATTCCTAATGCAATAGCACATTGCAGTTATAAGTGGTTATCTTACCTCAACATAGGAGATACAACTACCAGCTCAATCTTCTTGATAAGGCCGGAGTCATGAACATGATTTCGCAAATTATCAACCTGTTAAGATTGCTCAATATTATCAGTTTATCACAATTCGTGTTAAGCCCACCGCCGAAGTCTACAAGATAGAGATATCCAACTATAAACCCATGTATTCAAGTAAATAATTACACGGGAACAAAGAAATGACCTGTTTCCAACCTAGAGGGGTAAGAGGTGCATCAAAAAGTGAGTAAGATAGATATGCGCTGTCGTCCTTTTCAGCTTCTACATTATGAACTCCTTGAGCATGCCTAACCTGTAGTATTAATCAACTTGAATTAGAGAAATTAGCATCTTCGAGCACCCTTAACAGGACAAGTCGGCATGGGATGATAATAATATACCAAAGAAAAGGGAAACGAATACAAACCAGATGCAAAGTTTTACAACGGTGTAATGGGAACAAACTTGGAGTTACACCACCATCCATATCTGCCAACAACCAGGTAGGAGAATTTAGTACTGGCAAAGAGTTAATCGAACAACCAACTGAGAACAGCCCAGTTCGCCATGGGGTTGGCTAACTCATTCCCGAGGTCTGTCCAAGTCTCCATCCTCACTGCCAAGTTGTCCATGGCGCTCCCCAAAGTTGACCGGTTTCAAAAAATTGTACACCATAAGGGTTTTAAAGGAACAATTATCAATTTGTAAACATCAAAGAAGAAATGAAACTCAAAGCAAAATTCCATAACCCAAACTGCAAAGGCCTACATTTTTCTGGGGTCTCGCTGGACAATTTAGCTCCTATACATGTAACTGTATCCTATCCATGTTTCGGCACCCAACACCTAGACTTTATCTACCTACATGGTCGAATTTCATACATGAAAACTACTTTGTCTAATTTACGCATTTAAAGATTCTATGAACAGAATATATGCACTATGTTATTCCCTATTTATCCATATTTAATTTGCAATTTCACAGTTTTCACAAGAAACCAAACTCAAAGCAAAGTTCCATAACTCAAACCGCGGAGGCATACCGTTCTTCTGGGGTATCGCTGAACAATTTAGCTCCTAATACAAGTTCTGGCACCCAATACCTAGATTTAATCTATCCACATGGTCGAATTGTGTCCATGAAAAACGCATAACTTACGCAATTAAAATCCATGAACACTATTGATTATTCCCTATTTATCCATATTTCATTTGCAATTTCACAAATCTATACATAAAATTTTAGGATTCCAATTAATCATTAGACAAGTAAACAACAACATTAAGTTCAGCCAACCATTGGTTATCAAACAGTTTCAACAATTGGAAGTACATGAAAAATAAAAAATAAATGAAATAATTGAAAATGTTAGGGTTTGTTAATGATACCTGAAGATGATGATGATAAAGCTGAAAATGTACTAGGAAGATATTTTCTCTGTAATGAAAATGATTTTGATCCAAGATAATGAGAAGGAGGTTTGATTTCTAGGGTTAATCTTTTGATTGTTGATGGGAAGCCAAAGTTGAATAAATTACCACCACTACCACAACTAGACAGAATCCCAGTACTCCTACTTGTCATTTCTAGACAACAACATCACGATGATAATAAAATTAAAATTTATTTTTATTTATTTAAATTCTCTGCTTTTGATTTCTTTTTGTTTGATTCCATTCTTCTCCCTCCCAGTTGGTGGTAAAGGAAGTTTTAACCTACTGCTGGGACTGTGTGATGAAGATTGTGATGGACTAATGGGAAGTGGACAACTAGGATATCAAAAGGGATCAAGGGTCCACAGATAAAAATGAACTTTGACTTTGGTCTTCATTCAACTTTCTCGTTTCTAGAACATCTGATCCACACATTCAATGGGCTTGTTTGGAGATAGTAATTTTTGGACTTTTAGTGGTGAAAAGAAACACAAAGAACCTAGTTTGAGTATAAAATTTCAATACCGTTTCTAGAAGAATTTAAGAAGTCAATGTTTTGTGAATCACAAATACTTTGCTTTTAGCATCTAGACTCGGTTTAAACAATTCTAAAAATAAAACGATAGTTACCTTGCTTATTACAAGAAGTTAGTTTGAGGTGAAAAGAAATATAAAGAAGTAGCTCAGTGATCCAAGAGCATAGCTCAGTGGTATCCCATCAACTTCAGTAAGGAGAAAGTCAGGGGTTCGATCCCCACCGTAGTAGAGGTTTGTATTTAAATTAGTTGTATAGAGGGGTTTGGCGGTGGGATTAGGTCTAGCGATCCCACCGTAAAGTATAGGTTTGTATTTAAATTGTATTTGGATTTGGGTAGGGGCCTGAGTTCGGCTTTAACTTATTAAAAAAAAAAATAGTTTGAGTATAAAATTTAAAAAAAAATAGTTTGAGTATAAAATTTCGGAACAGCTTCTAGAATTTAAAAAGTCAATATGTTGTGAAACATAAATATTTTTCTTCTGGTATGCATGCAGAAGCGTTTTAAACGATTATATAAGTGGAATGATAGACATCTTACTTATTACAAGGAACATTCGCGACAAGGTGAAAGAGGAATCAGTCTTTATACATACAACAATAGAGAATGCGTACGATCTAACTCTAGGGTTTTCAGAACGAAGTGAGTGCCCTGAACTCGATGTTTTACGTGACATTGTGATGGACCAGTAAGGAAGTAGACAACTAGGATAGTATGATACCAAAAGGGAAGGGGACCACGGATAAAAAACGACACTTTGATTATTATTTTCGTTTTGTTAGAAAAGAGATGAAAATGACAAATTCACCAAAATCTGTAAATTGGTGTTACAATTATAGAATCATGGGAAGAAGAAGTTATAACCATATTAAATGTTTTTTACTTCTATTATAGTGTTCGGATAATTATCGGATTATCGCATATTGGTAATTAATTGGAAATGAGATTATCAGATATCAGATAAGAATGGAAAAATTATTAGTTCGGATACGAGACAACAATTATCCGTTTTGTTAAATACCGTTTAGAGCTTTACGGATTTTTCATATGCCTTGGTGATGTAGAACATCTAGACCAAGTCACCCATGTTTGACATTAGAGTCAAACCGTATTCTATTTCTAGTATTATTTTCTAACTTATGATTTCCCTATTCTAGAACTTATTAGTTTCCTAGTTTAGTATGATTTTCTTTTCTAGTTTTATTACTTTTAGGAAATAGTGAAGCCGATATAAGAAGGCGTGGCATTGTAGAATTCCTACACATTCTACAATGAACGGTATTTTCTTATTTGATTTATCAAAGATATTTTATTTAGTTATTGTTCTCTAGAATTAGGCCTCCCTAAATAAATCCATTAAACTCCACTCCATCATACTCTTCTTGTCCACCATACACAACCTCACAATTTGAATTCTTTGAAGATTTCAGCTCTTACTCTACTGCCCAAAACTTGCTCAAATCTTCTACAAAACAACAAGCAATTGATGTTGAAGATTATATGAGTATCAGCAAAGAGTTAATCTATAGGATCACTACCAAGTAATGCATGGGTAACGTATATGTGTATTTTACTTTATTATAATAAACAACTATAATGTGGAAATCAAAGTAAAATACACAACAAGATTTTGTTAACATGGAAACCGCAAGTGAAGAAAACCCCCGGGACCTAGTCCAGTTTTGAATACTCTTAGAATTAAGACGCTATACAAATCTAATCCAACTTCATATAGTTGATACCAAGAAGACTACACCTAGTTCCCTCAGTATCCATGCGCCTTCGACTTCTAGAGTCACGCACGTGAATAGCAAGTCCTTTGGATCGTATTTCAAATAGCAAAGGAAGAATCTGTTTGGTAACCACTCTCAAAAGATACGCGTTATTCTTCGTAGTCTAATTTCTTAATACTATGATCATACTATTATGGTCATGTCACATCACTAAAGTATTATACAATATGTACAGTATATACAGCTTCGCAGTTATGTTTTCAATATAGCACAACTTGAAAGATATGTTAGGAATAAAACAATTCAAGTCAATATTACTAACCTCAAGTGGAAGGATGATGTCGTCGTTGTAGTTCATTGCTTCTTCACATTCTTCAGGTCTTCAGAGTAATACTTGTATGTCTTAACATTCCTAGACTTTCTAGTCTAACCTAAACGAAGTTGACTCTAGCATCTAATCAAGCGACTCTAGATGAGTTTTGATACTAAAATATGACAACCAAACTTGACATACCAACGCCTGGTGAGTTCAGCCGAGCTATGTTTTAACAACATATCAAAATATCCAGAACCACTGTGCAACTGGATACATCGAAAGTTTTATTGGGTGGATCATAAAGGTTGCAGTTTGGCCCAATTGGATCAAACAGGTTTTTCCTAACCCTCGTATGGGTATTTTTGGTAATTTGTCTCATATTTATAAAATTCATCCCCTCATAAATCTAAGTCCATCTTTTTTTGTCTTCACAAACTTTGCAGTCGGAGGTATTTCTTAGAAGAAAAAAAAGGATCTTGATTTTCGGTTTATTGGGTACTTTTCATTTGGTTTTGTGTTAAGTGGTTAGGTATTAATGAAACATATTAATTGCTCATTAATATTCACTTTGTTTTCTGTGTATAACTTTTGATCATGGTTTTGTTTCCTGTAGAGATGATGATCTTCAGAACTTCAAGGAGATTCAACACTAAGTTTATTCCTTCACTACCGAAAAATAAGGTAAGAACTTATTCAAATTCCTTCAAAGTTGTAAAAGGATATTTTAGTTTTATAAATATTATAAGCTATTTCGTGTTTTTTTACATAGATTTTGTATCAGCACATCCCCTTGTTAGTAATCATGTACTAGATTTTGTATAATGATGTACCATTGACGAGGTTTATTTTGTATCAGCACACACCCTTGTCAGTAACCATGTACTTAAAGTTTGTATACTGATGTAAAATGATGAATTACGATCCATCGATAGATTTTTTGTGTTGGAAGTGTCATTTTGGTTATTTTCTATGAGCTTCCCAATATCTCGTCTGTTTCATGAAGATATTCTGTTTTTTGAAACATGAACATGAAGAAAATGTTTGCTTTATGATGATATACTTCTATAGATGGGGAAGACAGCGAGAGTAGTAGAATCAGTTTTAGATGATACTTTTTTATTTCTAAATAATGCTAGAGGGCGGAGTTTTGTTACCAGAAAAAATGTTTTCAAATCTTTAATTCTACATTTTCGTTATTTAATCAATGAATGTTGTGTTACTTTAAATAAAATGAAATGTATCTAATCTATAATAGTAGAATTAAAATAGTCTTCTTTAGCTCGTATGTTAGTTCGTAGAATTAAAATAGTTTTCATTAGTTCATATGTTTGACATTTAGATACTATTGTGTTGTAATGTTAATCTTTAATAGTAAAGTTAGAAATAGTAATTGATTCGATAAATTAGTTAATTTTTCAGACCGATAATTGAAATGTTACGCTTGTGTCTGTGTCTATATGATTTAGTTCTCATTTGGGGTTCAATATGACAGTATGTATAAGAATACACTGTTTCATTAGGGTACCTTTTTTGGGTATGCAAGTTACGTGTTATGATCTACCTCAGGATTATTAATGATGCATATGTGACGGACCGGAGTTTTACGCCTAGCGTGTGTTGGCGCGCAGGTGATAACTTCCATGATGCACCACTCCTAATGCTATTAACCGGGCCTTAAAACTAGGAAAGTGCATGTTAGTTTTCCCTTGCAAGCATGCTTGTGGAGCATGATGCATCTAACTTAGCTTTCACACCTTTCCAACTTACCCTTGTTCTGCAAAGGGTATAAAGACATTAAGGCTAGTGCCGATGCATTATTTCATGCATCACTAGCTCTCGAGTCATTTATAAGAATAGATGCCTTGAACTTGCATATAGGCCATTGTATGCCTAATTTGCACTTATTTACTTAGTTTAGGCATTGCTGAAAGCATGCACTTATCTTTCTCGTTCCAAGGGTGCATCAATCAGACTCATGCCGTAATTTCCTTAGGTTTATGCAAGCTTCACTAACTTGCATATTAGTGTAGCTTATATATTTCGTAATTTCCAATACATCATCAAAAAAGATCGATCACGCAAGTTATCAAGTTTACATCTCTCAAAACAGTATGAGATGTTATCATTACGAAGAAAGGTAATACATCTTCCCAAAGACAATTATATGCCGATTGCAGAAGAAGTTTTGGAAGTACATCGCATAAATAAAATGGTAGAACCAGAGGGATTGGATGGAGAACAATTTGGTTTTGAATCGGTTAAAGTATGGATCTATCCTAACGTTAGGGATAGTTCGTTTTATCAAACACCCGATTATTTGGACAACTAAGATTTCAGAGATTATGATTTACTTTTGGAATACAAAGAAGATAAGCAAGATTTTATACATGGGTAAACACTTATTTTTTGAGACGATAATCACATTCTGGTTTTTTTGTTTGTTTGTTTATAACTAACTAAAGTCATATTATTTTTCTATCAATTAACTGAAGCCATTCTGTTATCTTCTTCCCCCATTCTTAAAATTCCATAAAACCCTAAACTAATTCAACTAAGAAAGTTCCTTCATTTAGTGATCAAATAGTTTAAATCCTTGAACCCTAAACCAAATAATTCAAGAACCCAACGATATGATTACATCAAAATATATGATAGATAAATACAAAGAATGAGATAAATAATCTAACGATAACGTAAAGTTTTTGGGATAATTTGGTAAACTAATTTCTGAAATATTAAGAGTTGATTTACTTTTCTTGCAAAATCAATCTTAGAGAACACCAATATTTTACTAAAAACATAATGAGGAATGAGTAAAAAAATAAAATTGGACTTATCAGGAAAAGAAATTAGAGGACTAAGTAGGGCAATCTTTGATATTCAGATGACCTTTTACACCAGAGGTCGGACTCGGAATGCCTTTAGATGCGACTTTTTTTTTTCACACATAATGATTATATGTTTTCCTAATAAAATTTACTTTCTAATACTGAACCGAGTAATTTATGAAACAAAACTTAAAAAGAATATATGGAATATAACATCAAGAAGTCGGGAACTTTCCATCAAAAATGAAAACAAAGACATTTTAACAACTACCTAAGGAGAAAAATATGAGGACTAGGCTACATCCATAAATCTCTTGGCCGAACGTTAACAACATTAAATATTTACATGGATGAAGTTAACTAAGTACAAACTTTATATTGGTCACATCGGATACCGAACCGTGGAAAAAATTTAAGATCACTTTGTGGAAAATGAAGTGACAACCCTTATAGAAAAATATTGCACTGTTCGGTACATGAAGTCCTTTAGAAACAACCTTTATAGAGGAAATTCTAGAATCTGATCGAAATCCAAAATTGAAGAATCAAATATCAGATATGCTTAAAGAGACTATTATGTTGCAGAAAATGAATCGACTGTGGGTGGAAGTGTGGAATAGTCTTAAGTACGACAAATGGAATGGGAAAAATGGATCGATGAAAAAGACTGATCACGAAAGTCATCAAGTTTCCATCTCTCAAAACAGTATGTGATGTTATCATCGGGTATAGGTCTTACCGAAGACATCTATATGCCGATTGCAGAAGAAGTCTTGGAAGTGGATCGTATAAATAAAATGGAGAGTTGTTTGAGTTTGAATCAGTTAAAGTCCGGATATATACTTACATTATGGATTGTTCATTTTATCAAACAACAAAGATTTTATAGATTATGATTTACTTCTGGAATCCAAAGAAGATAAGCAAGAGTTTATACATGGGTAAATACTTATATTTTAAACGTTATTTAAAGTTTCCTTATTTTTCTTATAACTCGATGAAATCCCCTTATGTTTCTCGCCATAAAGTGAAGCTACTCTGTTATCTTTTCCCCCCGTTCTTAAGAATCCATAAAACTCTAATAGGCTGTGTGGATATTCTTTTAGGAGTAGTTTTTCTACTTCTATAAGTAAACAAAGCTATAAGCTTGGATGAATAAGCGTTTTAAAACCAACTTCTAGAAGCAGAAACCTTCTTCGAAACGAAGCATATAACTCAACCAAGTAAGTTCCTGAAATTAGTCACTTAGTGCCCAAATAGTTTAAATCCTTGGAACTTAAACCAAAAAAATCAAGAACCCAATGATGATTCCATGAACACATATGATACTAAGTAGAGAGAATTAGATAAATAACCGAATAAAAAAAATAATTTTCTTGAGTTAATTTAGTAAACGAATTTATGTAATATTAAGAACTGATATACTTTTCTTGCAAGATCAATCCTAAAAAACATCAATTGTTTACTATAGATGAATGAGTAAAAAACCAAGTTGGATGTATCAGGGAAGGAAATAAGAGAACTAAGCAGGGCCGTCTCTGATATTTAGATGACCTTTTGCGAAATATCTCGTAATGCCCTTTGATGCAAAATTTTTTTCACACATACAAATTATATGTTTTCTAAATAAAATTTACCTTATAACAATGAAATGAAATAACACATGACATGCAACCTAAGAAGAACATATGATAAAAAAAATCAAGAAGTCTGGAACTTTCCATTAAAAATGAAAACAAACACTTTTAATAATTATCTAAGGAGGAAAATATGAGGACTAAGCTAGTTACGTCCACAAATCTCTTGGCCGAACGTTAACAACATAATATCTAAAGAGATGAAGTCAACTAATCAAAGATCACAAACAAACCATACAATGGGACATTACGATGCAACATGTTAAATTGTTAGGGAAGCGACTAATAATCTATGCTATTGCTTGGAGATTTGGAATGAAAACTTCATCAAAAGGAATTATCCTAGTTCAATTGGAAATCTGGGCCACTAATAAAACAATAGCCCACTATAGCTTAACCAACCGGTACGCCATGTGATGGAGCCCAAAAATCCGCCCTTCAGAACCTCAAACATGCTAAATTTATTAAGTTAAGAAATTCTGCGGGTTAAGTTTGATCTATTCTGGGTTACACTTGAACCTCACTATAGGAAATCAACAACCCCAACCCCCAAAACCATAAAAAACCAAGAATATCATTCCGAATTTTATTGGACATTAGATTCTCTAATCATTGGAAGTATGGATTTTCAAATCTATGTTCGTTTTCATCCCTTTCTTTTAGTCGGTCCAAATTTCAGGGTACATGCCGATATATAGGGGTTGAGGTACAAACTGTATAGGTCATGAGGTGGGTTTTGGGTTATAAAGATAGATTTGGAGTTATATTCATCGCCTATAGGGTCGATGTGCATATTTGAAGTCGCAAGCCAGATTTTGTCAAACATGTATATCTTGAGTTACCAAATGTGTTTGATTCACGAGACATACTTGAGATTGGTAGGTTTATGGTTATGATACATTTTTTTTCCACATCGCATACTTGAGACACGGTACAAAAAATTGGAGTCACTAGCTAGGTACATTGTAGTTTTAGAATCACGTACAAAGCAACTTAATGTCACAAGGTAAAAGTTACTCATATAGTGACTTCACTCGTGAAGATAGATTTCCAATCAACAAGGTGGGAAATGCGGTGAAGATGGAAGTCTCAAATCCCTCTAAAGTAGCAACTAAGAGCCTGTTTGGTATAGTTTTCAAAACCAGTTTTCTATTTTCAAAAACAGAGAAAACAGGAGAAAATGTGTTTGGTAGGGATATTTTCAGAAAATGTTTCTATTTGTTTTCTGTTTTTGAAAAAAAAATGAAAACAACAAATTATTGTTTTCTGTGTTTTCTCTTTTATCTTTTGTTATTCCTTCTTCTTCTTTTCAGAACAAAGTAAGAGATCGGGGGAATGACTGCATGTGATTCATAGCCAGTATCACTATCTCTTAGACGAGTCTTTACATTTGATCTGATTTAGTTGATTTTCCTTGGTTTTCAAAAACAGTTTTATCCTACCAAACAATATTTAGAGAATGAAAACAAGAAAAAAGGGATATGTTTTTAAAATAATAAAAAACTATTTTTGAAAACTGTTTTAAAAAATTGTACCAAACATGCTCTAAAGTTTTCGGTTCCCTTATATTGGTAGCAGAAAACATGGAAGATCAAGTGTTGGTAGAAGAATGCTCGGAGGAGTTTCCGGATAACTAGCCATCTTTCACACAAAGAAAGAGTAATGAAAAGGACTCACAAATAGTATGAAGGGCGGGAAATTCTAGGGAGAGGACGACATATAACCCACTTCAACAGAGTTCTATGCTTGTGGATACCCACCCAAATGACCTTAGTATGAAACAAAAGCATGGTCTTGAGGATAAATTCAGAATAATCGAATACTAAGTATGGTAGTCATGTTCACCATAATATCCTAATTCAACTAAGGACTAACGCTAAATTTCAAATTCAACGAGATCCAGTGGGTTCTTTGCAAGTGGTTTCAAGTGGCAGGCATCGATGTCTTTGGCAAATAACTAACTAATAAAGTATAGTGAAGAAAAGTATTAAAAGAGCTGGCATGAACTTGGAACCGCGTCCATCTTTCCATTTACAGAAAGGCACAAAACTTACGGGTAAAGAATAGTGTGCTTGGTAATGGTGACTTTACCTTAAATCTTGTTGGCTCAATTACTAGTGCATCACCATCATCCAATCCACGATCCCTAGATAATGCTCTCCACCAGCTGTAAGAGGAAGTTCAGCCTTGATGCTATGTATCCATGATTTTCAACTTTTTATTTAATTACAAGTTCTTTACCCTAGGCTTAGTAATATGCTCAGCATCCACTTTCTTGGTAGAGTTATATTGTTTATATTAGAAATTTTAAGTGTGTTAGTAGTTTGTGTCTCAAGTCAACACTGATCAACAGTTGACTTGACTATTATAATATGTTTGTGTGTTTCACACAAGTGTTGTTTTGTGATTTTCATATTCAAGGTTTTTCCTTATAATAGGCTTGTAAGAATACATTGTAAAAACTACTGAAATATTTTCAATAATATCAACTTCATATTTTCTCATGGTATCATTCGGTTTGATCCAGGGGTTTTGATTTTTATTTTCAATAATATTTTATGCTACAACAATCTTTCACAATAATCTTTTACAGCAGTTCATTGAATCAGATTACACACATCTTTTTCAATACCTTTTTCGATTCAATTTTCACATATCTTCAAGAATACAATTTAGGTTTTTTTTTGCCTTTGTTAAGAAATTTTTCACAATTAATGATAGTTTACACAAGAAGAACAAATATGGCTCATAATTCTGCTGCTAATGAGGAAAATTTTACTATTTTATTAACAAATATTGGGAATTTTGTTTCAGAAAAATTGGATTCAACGAATTTTTTTGTTTGGCGTGATCACTTCGAATCCATTATATACTCTGCATCTTTGTTTGGGTATGTCAATGGTGAGGAAGTAGAACCAGAAAAAGAAATTTTGGTTAATAGAGTTCTTTCTCTGAATCCTAAGTGTGTCTATTGGAAGAAGGCCGATTCTTATGTAATGAGTTGTTTGAAAGAAACTTTCACACCTTATGTGTCTAGAGATGTATTGGGTTTATCCTTAGCCCGTCAGATTTGGTCTTATCTAGAAGTTAGTTTCAAGAATCAATTCATGGCACGTAAGAGTATGTTAAGAAGTCAATTACATGGTTGCAAGAAAGGTAATTCTACTATTTTTTTTTTATCTCCAAACCATTAAAAGAATTGATTATTCCTTAGCTGCCATAGGTAAGAAGGTCTGTGAATCAGATTTAGTTATGTATGTGTTGAATGGATTAGGCAGAGAATATGATAATTTTGTGATTTCTGCACAAAATAGAGAGGTTCCTTTTACTTTTGCTGAAATAAATCCAAGACTACTTAGACATGAACAATGGCTTATTGATCAACATCAAGATACAAGTTCTTTGTTTGATACTCATAATTCTTCTGCATTCTATTTTAGAAATGGTAATTATAACAATGGTAATGGTAATGGATATGGAAGGGGCAAGAGTGAAATTTCAAGAGGTGGTAATTCTTATAATGGCAAGAACACTTCAAATTCCAATTGGAAATTCAGTGGCAATAATGAAGCTAGTTCTTCTAGTACTACAAATGGTAGGATAGATTTTTCTCAGGTTGAATGTCAGATATGCCGCAAGAAGGGCCATTATGCAAGTCGGTGTCATTTCAGATACTATCTACCATTATTATCTTCTTCAGTCAGTAATTTTGCAAATATAGCACAAAAGAAACACGCTTTTACAACTATGGGTGAAGATCACAAATTTTCAGCACCATCAACCTCTCAAACTCCACAATGGCTTGCAGATTCTGGTACAACAACACATATGACTGGTAATAAAGGTCTTCTACAACATAATTCTTCTTATAATGTAAAGGAAACAGTTCAAGTTGGCAACTGTAATTCTTTAAAAATTATTTTTACTAGAACATTTGTTATTCAAGCACCTAAAACTAGATTTAGGCTCAATGCAGTTCTCTTAGTGCCAGACATGAAGCATAACTTACTTTCAGTGACTAAGTTTACAAGAGATAATTCATGCTACTTTAAGCTTTTTCCTCATGGTAATGAAATTAGGGACTTATCATATGATGTATTGCATGCTAGAGGACTTGTTGTTAATAATTTGTACCCTCTTACTAATTCTTTCATATCATCCAAACTTCCTATTTCTTTGTCTGCTTCTTTGAATGCTCCTTCTCAAGTTTGGCATGATAGGTTAGGTCACCCATCAAGTGCTATTATTCAAAAATTGCATTCTCACAAACAGATTGTTTTAACTTCTCCTTTATCTTCATCTTTGTGTCATCCGTGTCAGTTAGACAAAAGTAAAAAGCTTCATTTTCACTTGTCTTCTTCTCATGAACAAAAACCTTTATCTTTAATCCATTGTGATGTTTGGGGTCCAACTTTTCCTTCTTTAAATGGATATAGATATTACATTGTTTTTATTGATGATTTCAGTAGATTTCATTAGATTTATCCAATGGAACTAAAAAAAGATGCTGCTCAATGTTTTACTCATTTCAAAAACCATACTGAGAATCATTTTTCAACAAAGATAATATCTTTTCAAGTTGATGGTGCTGCAGAGCTTGTTAAAGGCATTTTTAAAACCATTTTAGAAAAGAGTGGTATTCATATAAGAATTTCATGTCCTAAAACCCCAGAGCAGAATGGTCTTGCTGAGAGGATGCATAGACACATTACTTAAATGGGAAACACTCTTTTATTTAATGCTTCTTTTCCTAAAGAAATATGGTATGATGCTTATCTTACTGCTAGTTATCTTATTAACAGAACACCAACTAGAATTCTAGATTTTAAGTCTCCTTTTGATGTTCTTTTTGGTATTGTTCCAGATTATTCCTTTCTAAAAGTTTTTGGAACTATTTGTTATCCTCATTTGGCTCATTCCAGAGCTGATAAACTCTCCAAAATCTGTAAAGTGCATTTTTCTAGGTTATAGTCCTTCTTACAAAGGGTACAAATGCTATAATCCTATTTCTAAAATGTCTTATATTTCTAGGAATATGATTTTTGATGAATCTCATTTTTATTTTTCATGTCCTGTGCCTCAAATTTCAGATGTTTCTCCAACTACTTCTTAGTATTCTACTATTACAACTACTTCTCAGTCTTCTACTCTTCCAACTACTTTTTATTCTTTCTCCATTCCAATTATTACTGCTTCTGACTCTCCAAATTCTACTTCTACTGTAGTAACTAGAGAGCACAAAGAGGAATTTCAAAACCTAAGATTTTTCCACATCACGTAACAAATGTGTCTGTTAAATATCCTATTTCTTCTTCTTTTGCATCTTTGTTAACTACTATTTCTGAACCAACAACTTTTAAGCAAGCAATTACAATTCCTGAATGGCAAGTTTCTATGAAAGAGGAGTACACTACTTTAAGATATAATGACACTTGGGATTATGTATCTCTTGAGGAACATATAAATATCTTAGGTTCAAAATGGGTCTATAAGGTTAAGCAGAAATCAGATGGTATAGTTGACAGGTTAAAGTCTAGACTTGTTGCAAAAGGATATAATCACCTAGATGGTGTGGATTATTATGAGACTTTTAGTACAGTTGTTAAAAGTACTACCGTGAGAGTTGTTCTGTGTCTTGCAATTTTTTATAACTGGAAAATTAGACAAATAGACGTAAGCAATACGTTTCTACATGGATATTTAGATGAAGCTGTTTATATGTCACAGCCACAGGGGTTTACTAATCCATATTATCATTCCAATTATGTATGTCGTCTTAAGAAGAGCTTATATGGATTGAAACAACTCCTCGAGCTTGACTTTTTAAACCCATTTGAACAAAGAAACGTATTGATATATTATTAACTGGTACTTCTTCTGTTATGATTGATGCTCTGATTATTTCTCTTAAGAATTTTTTTAATATGAAGGAGTTGGGTGATTTGGGATATTTTTTGGGTATTAAAGCTGTCAGAAATTCAGAATCTATCTTATTGACACGGAAGAAATACACTTTAGAACTACTTACAAAAGCTAATATGCTAGACAGTAAACCTTATGATACACCTGTTGTGAAGGGTAACAGAGTTTCAATACATGATGGTAACAAATTAGAAGATGCTAGTGAGTACAAAACTATTGTTGGTAGCTTGCAGTATTTAACAACTACCATGCCAGATATTTGTTTTGGTGTAAACTATGTTTCCCAATTTATGCACTCTCCAACTGATGTCCATAAGCAATTAGTTAAACGCATTCTCAGATATTTGAAAGGGACACTTGGTTTAGGAATTACTTTAAGGAGAGATAATTTACAAGAGTTGAGGGATTATACTGATTCAGGCTGGGAAGGATGTCCAGATATAAGAAGATCAACCTCAGGCTATGATGTTTTTCTTGGTACAAATCTTATTTCATGGTCCTCAGCTGAGGATGAATATAAATGCTTATCAGTAGCTTGAGAAGAGTTAAAGTGGCTTTCAGATTTACTTTATATTGAATTAATGTAATTTAATAAACATTGAAACAGATTCATGAGTTATTACATAGAAGGCAAGCGAGCAACAAGCTGCGCCGCAAGCCACTTTAACTCTTCCCAGTTATTTACTTTATGAGTTTCAAATTTCAATTTCCAAGCTAGCAGTTCTTCTGTGTGATAATACTAGTGTTTTATCCTTATCATCTAACCCTGTTTTTCATGCTAGGACAAAGCACAAAGAGATTCAGTACCATACTGATCGGGAGCTGGTGGAAAAAGGTTTTGTACAACTTCAACATGTTCCCAGTGAACAACAGGCTGCTGATATCTTTACAAAGGGTTTTTGTGCTCCTACTTTCTCCAGATTATTGTAGAGCTTAATGGATACTACCTGTCAGTAGTTTTATGTTGTTCTTAGTTCTTATGTAGTGTTCTGTTCTTATTAAACACTGTAAGTGTGTATCAGTATAACTGTATTAGCAGGTTTGGGTCTCAAGTCAACACTGATCAATTCAAACTATTTTTATTTGTGCCCATAACATTTTGATGGGGTGTATTATACACTATAAGTGTGTTAGTAGTTTGTGTCTCAAGTCAACACTGATCAACAGTTGACTTGACTATTATAATATGTCTGTGTGTTTTACACAAGTGTTGTTCTGTGATTTTCATATTCAAGGTTTTTCCTTATAATAGGCTTGTATAAGAATACATTGTAAAAACTACTGAAATATTTTCAATAATATCAACTTCATCTTTTCTCAGTCTAGCTTGCTCCATCTCACCGACTTGGACATCGCTAATGTCATTGGACACTCTAATATGCGTACTTGTACAAGAAAAACTACCATTAGAAATTTCCTACATAGACTGGAAAGTAAGTTAGACAAGGGTTCTTATGAAGTCTGATGCAAAGATGGTCATTCAACAAGAGTTCTAGGCCTCCAGTCATCCATGCATCTACTTTGTTATGAACAAAAGCTTGCTTTTGAGTGGATGATTCATTATATAATATTTGGATCGGGATCATGCAACAAAAGGGTTTGACAAACCCTTTTTACAAAACTGCTAGACCATTAGATGAAGACAATCTAAGGGAACAAATTTTTGATGACGTGGTACTATAACTACTTTTTTATCCTTCTATTCGTCTTAATTAGCCGAGTCAAATAAAATCTCCAAACAGAAAAGGAAAAAAATAAAAGATCTGGCTATATTTTCTCCTCGGATCTTGGTTAAGATTCTTTTTGCATCTCCATCGTCTTCTTCGTTTGTTCTTCCTTTATTATTCATACTCAAACTTCACATTCTGATATGCGAAACGAAGCCTTTATTACGAAAATGCTATATGAACATCTGAGTAACAACAAAAATTACAGCGTTTCTGATTTGGCCACTTATGTGGCGGAAGAGCTTTACCACATCACTGTTAAAAAAAAAAACTTTAAGAAAAAGTAATAGTTAGTTTTTCCTCTTTCGTCGAAACTATTTGCAAACAATTCTTTCTACAACCGGATAAATCAAGTTTACCATCATGAATTAGGAAGAGCCTTTGTTCATTTTTTTCTCTTCTGCTGCCAAAAGCAGAAAAGCTTTCACTTCTATCATCGTTTATGGTTTTCCGACATTGATGGTAAACTACAATAACTTCTTCATCTTCATTGAGATAGAACTATGCATATACAATACAAAATAAATGATAGCCTAACAAATATAAAATCCCCAATCAGAACTTCTAAACCTGATTGTTCGTCTATTTTTATCGTTCATACGATCATAATTTCTAAACCTGATTATCCTTTTATTTTGATCGGCCATAATAATTCTAAAAAATAACAAATCCACGAAAAGAATCTCAAGGATAATCGGTGAAAAATCTTATGATATTACTGAAACTGGACTTTGAAAATTAATCTATTATTTATTTTTAAATCACCATTTCGTTGTGAAGATAAAAAGAAGAGAAAGAAAAGTATGTTTCGTGAAAAACTAAACTCTAGTTTTCATCGCAACCTTTTTGTACTTATTTTATTTATTTTGTTTTAATAGATGTGACGTGTTAAAAACCCAAAGATCCACATCTGCACAATATGATCGCCACGTCAAAATCGCGGTCACGCAGCTGTTATTCAGCTGTTCAAGTAGCATGGTTGTATTCATTTATTAAACTTGTTTTTAGGAGTATTTGGTTGTTTTTGCAAATGGGGTAACAAAGCATGCCTCCAACTAATCGTGGAAGTAAGAGCTGATGAACTTAATGAAGGCACTATCACAAATGGGTCAGTAATGAAGTTACTATGACAAAACAGTGAACTCCATTTGGTGTATATGAAAGGCAGTGACAATGAATATAATACTAAGGAAGGTGCCACTAATTTTGTCCGAAAGATCATATGAAATGAAAGACGGTGAAAAATAATACTAATGGACTCAGAGAATAGATGTGGTTTTGGAGCATAATACTTCAGGAGGATATAAGTTAAAAAATAATTAATTTTTTTTTTCTTTGTACAACAATGACATTTAACATCCGGCGTCACGTTAAGATCGACATTCCTTGGGATGATAACTATGCTTTCTTTGTTTTCAAGCTATAGCTCGAACTTGATGTTTGTACGGAAGAAAAACATATGAGATTTGAGCATTTTTATTTAAAAAACAAAACAAAAAAAAACGTTGAACAAAACTTAGGAAAATACCATACATGAGCAGTGTTAAAAACCAAAACCATGCTGATAACTCGTACGGCATTCCTTGGGATGATAACTATGCTTGCTTTGTAATTAAGCTGCTGTCACTTCTTCCACACCTGTACGAGTTTTATAACCATTGCGCCATCCATATTCAATATAATATTCTTTGGATTCTTCGTAACTATTAAATTGCATCCCTTCATATGGTGTTTTGAGATTGTTGCTATTCTTATTTGGAGTCAAAGTATGATGATCGACTAATTTATCCATCGCTCCTGAAATGGAAAAAAGTAAGTGTTAGCACACAACAAGTATTTTATACGTTACAATAAACCCTAAAATGAAATAACTAAATTTTCTAATAAAATCTATGGATTTGCATTCTGGAACATCAAGTGAACTAATATGATGAATGCTAGTATCAACTAATGATGATCACCAACAATGATTAGTTGAGAATAGTATTCAGAATTTCGGAGGTAATGCGTATGAGATCGTCATTGTATCACATAATATATCAATAATCAAGAATAGTTCTACAGTAAAATCTCCATATATTAATAACCTATATATATTATTAAAAAATCATGGTCCCTACTTGGGCAAGTTGTAAATAGTAACAACCTCCATATTTTAATATTAATGTTTTTTTCCAGTTCCGTCTTAAGGAATTTACCTCTATATATTAATAATCGACATTATATTAGAGAAATATAACCTTGTTACATTGAAATTTATGATGAAGGAAAATACCTATCTATAGTTGTTTGAGAAAAATAGGTAATTTTTTGAGTTGTTACCACATCTTTTAACTTGCGAATACGTAATATCTCATCAACATAGACACCTTGTTGTTGAATCCAAAATATTTCTAACTTGTCGAACATTTCTGAAGCTTCATGGCACGAGACTTTTGGTATTTTCGTACTATCGTCCTCAGGACTATCTCCCTCCGCTTCTTCTCTAATTCCAACAATGATCTATTCTTCTCTAATTGATCGCTTATTATGCTTATTAAAGGAAAGTGATATTGCCGCTTGTGATACCTCAATATCATGAGTATCTTTTAACCACTTTGCAAGATCTTTTTGCGTCCAATTTGGATGCGATTTTTTCTTTTCGCATAATTCCGCACGAACTTTATCATTCATATAAACTCTTTTCTTAGCATTGGATGCCATTTTGATTTGGTTGAGAAGAAAATAAAATATATTGTTTGATGAATTATCTTCTAATATTTACCTAGTACTATTTATAGTTGTAGAATTCATCAAAAAAAAAATCACAAAACCTTACAAATTCCTAGACAAATACATGTACTTGTATATTGGAACCATAACTATGTACATATACATTATCTAATAGTATTTAGATACATTGAATTAGAAATTTTTATATTTTCTAGGCATACGTCAATATATTAATAACCTCCATATATATATATTAATAAATTTGTGAATCTCCAAGTGTATTATTATATGAAGGTTTTACTGTAGTAAAAAAAAAAATGTACCTCGATTCATATAAAAAGTGGATTATATATCATGATTAGATGCCATCATACCTTATTTCTTGGAGAACCTATGGTTTTCACATGATCAGAACTGCAAAAAAAAATAAAAAAAATAAAAAAATATCTTAAGCAAGATCTTGGTTTTTCCGAGGAAAAAATATAGGCCAATTTTTTTTTTTTTTTTTTCTGTTCGGAGATTTATTTGGCTCCGCTAATTAGTAGTACCACGTCATCAAAAATTTGTGCCCTTAGATTGTCTTTATCTAATGGTCCATCAGTTTTGTCAAAACGGTTTGTCAAACTGTTTGTAGGTGAAAATGGTTTCTGCTGATTTCGGTAATTGCGGGTATGCAAGTGAGAAACAATTTAAATCCTAAACAATGTACTGCAAAGGAGAACTTTAGATTTGAGAGATCAATCTGTACAAGTCCGGCCTAAACCAAGAAATGGCCGTTCCAGACTTGCTTCGGTCACAAAGTGGAGGAGAATGGGTTGGTTTTGGGGAGGAAAGCAAGGAAAGTGGTGAGATCAGAATAGTTGATTCTAGAAGGGTAGTTGGGTTACTACGACTTGTTATCAGAAAAGTGAGAGAGCTAACGAGGTGAGCTAGCAAGTAAGTGTTTCTGAGTGTTGTATCTCCCGTATGAACTTGTTATTCAATGGAAATAGGTAAGACCTATTTAACAAGTCGGAGTAAGAACGTACCCTGGTCTCATTATGGAGTGGGGAATTAAATGGGAGGAGGTGGTAACCATATGCATGGAATTTATGTTCCATAAAGTGGTTAATGCATGAAACTGGTAACGTTATGGAATTGATGTTCCATAAAATTGTTAACGCATGTGCTTTATGTCCCATGAACGTTTCACACATAACTTCCCGTATTTACTAACCGCCTCACCCTTATGACACTTACTTATGATGGGAGAAGTGTACGGCGCACGCTGTAAACCGCCAAACCAATACCCAAAGAGGATCCCCCAGTTTGTGTTGATATCTCGAATGTTTTTGGAAAACATGTAGCATGTTGTTGTGGCTTGTCAAGTCAAGCTAGGGAAACTTTCTAGCCTGGTGACCTTTGGTAGGATCGGAAAGATACCTACTTCTATGTATAAACTGCAAGTGCACAGTGTCGACAAGCAACACAGGGCAAGCACAGGTCGAACCACAGAGACTTGGAGAATGTAGAAGTTGATTCTAAATCCTGATTCAGAGAGTAACCAAAAGGGGTTTGTTTTTATCGATACGACGATATGATTTTCAAGTGACTGAAATAATAAAAGTAAAAGATGCAAATATCAAGATATGTAAACAATGATAATATGGATACTAGGGTATTCAAATCCACCAATAACCTATGATATGCATTCAACTTGTAATATTATTCTTGTCCTTATAGTAGATTCAAGTCTACCGTATAACTAAGGTGTTTCTCCAATGGATAATTTAATCACAACTAAAGTATTTCTCCAAAGAATTAATTGTCTAATTAAGCACAACTAATCTAAAGATCAATATTTGGTTAAGCATGAGTTGTAGCATAATCAACATAGAGATATTCTAACTACAATGGATACATGGCATACATTGTGAGAGCAAGATGTTGACAAACTTAGATTAAATTATATCTTTAAACAATTCTAAACTTTCAAGAACAAGATACAAGATATGAATACATACCAATGAGATTAGGGCTTCATCTAAACCCTAGTAAATAAAACTAGAACATGAAGAACATTACAACAAAACTTAAATTTGATAAACTAACATGAACAAGCTATTCTTGGATGGTTTTTCAACACAAAAACCCTCTCTATTTATACACAAAATTCCCTCAAGCACTTGGATTCGAAATTTGGAAAGCATCCACTCAACAAAACATGTTTTCTTAATTGATGGATTGAATGGAATATATTTGGTTGTGGGAAACAAATTGGGAGTGATTGAGTGAGAGAATGGGGATGTTTTCTTTAATTGATGGATGAAATGGAATACAATGGGGGTGAGGTGGATGTTTGGAAAGAATCCAATGGGGGTGAGGTGGATGTTTTGGAAAGAATCCAATGGGGGTGAGGTGGAAATGGATTTGGGTCTTGGGTTTTGGATCATGGGTTTTGGATCATGGGTTGTTTAATCCCATGAATTTGTAAACAGGTTGCCACTGATGCGCGAGCGGGTTGCAACGCTTCCAACTTTCTTCTCTTTTGTCTTCTCAATTCTTCCAATCTTTATTTAGTACTTAAAAACACAAAATTAATTAATACAAATATTTATTCTTGAAAATGGTAAAAATGCAGAATTTGGGATAATATATGACTTTGAAGCGCGAAAGATGAGTTAAGTGCCAATGAAAAGGTGTATGAATATGCAATATTTGGCACTCATCAAATACCCCCAAACCTGAATTTTACTTGTCCTCAAGTGAAACAAATCCGAAATCCTAACTATACCACATTGTCAGCTGGTCTCTCGAATGCATTTAGCGTATGCACTAAGCCTTTAAACCCCTAGGTGTCCCTAGTGGACGATTTGTAGTCTCGTGAGGGCCTACCAAAGATGTACCCACAAAACCTTCTCCAATTTCAGAGCATCCATAGAAATGTCTTCGTCTTCGGTCTTCAACTGTAGATGATGAACTTCGGAATTTCGTAGAACCATGAAAATTTGTAACCAAATTTTTTTTTCTTTTTTTTTAAGACCCGCTATACAACTGGTCATCATTTTTTTAGTGACCCGCTACACAGCTGGTCATCAGATACCAAACACAAGATCCGATATATATATATTTTTTTTAAATTTTTTTTTTTGGAGACCCGCTACACAGCTGGTCTTAGAAGACAACAGAAGACCCGCTACACAGCTGGTCATAGAAACAAAAGACTGCAAGACCCGCTACACAGCTGGTCATAGAAAACACACTACAAAAAATGCAAAAGACTACAAAAGATCCTACAAAAGACCCGCTCCACAGCTCATAAAAAAAATGCAAAAGACTACAAAGGATCCTACAAAAGACCCGCTCCACAGTGGTCATAAAAAAATGCAAAAGACTACAAAGGATCCTACAAAAGACCCGCTCCACAAATTTGGTCATTATGAAAATACTCCCCAAACCTAAATCTAACATTGTCCTCAATGTTTCAAAAGATAACAGAAACAACAACAAAACATGAGAACAAAAAAGATTCAAAGAAAATAGATTACCAGATGCCAAACCAGAGACAATAGGGTATGTCCAAAGCAACGAGCGAGGAAGATATCTTGTGGTATGTACAGGGGGAACTTTTCGGTCCACATAGATCGGATCATCAAGATCGGTTGTTTCAATTTCGGTGGAATTGGTTCAAGGAATGGCTTCATCTCTGCCCATTGACCTTGAAGACATTCTTGGTTGTGACATCTTCTAGTTCTACAGACCCATGGGGGAAAATTGTTCGCACCAAGAATGGGCATGTCCATTTAGAACGTAATTTACACGGAAAAAGGTGCAAACGTGAGTTGTACAATAAAACTTTAATGGCCTGGAGTGAATGACTTGCGCAAAATGTGCTTGTCATGGAACACCTTCATTCTATATTTGTACAACTTTGCACTGTCATAAGCATCATTTCTTAACTCTTCCAACTCATTGAGTTGAAGCTTCCTTTAGTGCCGACTTTATCTAGATCAAAGTTCAGTTTCTTTACAGCCCAATATGCACGATGTTCTAACTCTACAGGGAGATGAAAAGCTTTACCGTACACAAGTATGTAAGGGGACATACCAATGGGGGTCTTGTATTCAGTTCTATAGGCCCATAAAGCATCATTCAATCTTAAAGACCAATCTTTTCTAGACGGGTTAACTGTCTTTTCTAGAATGTGCTTAATCTCCCTATTTGAAACCTCTACCTGGCCACTGGTCTGTGGATGATATGGGGTTGCAACTTTATGAGTTATGCCATACTTACGGACTAAGGACTCAAAAGGACTATTGCAGAAATGTGAACCACCGTCACTGATTATAGCTCTAGGGGTGCCAAATCGAGAAAATATGTTTTCCTTTAAGAACGAAAGTACCACCTTGTGGTCATTAGTTTTGGTTGAAATTGCTTCTACCCACTTAGAAACATAGTCAACAAGAACAAGAATGTACAACTTTCCTTGAGCTAGGAAATGGACCCATGAAATCAATGCCCCATACATCAAATAGCTCAACAATCAAAATGGGTTGTAAGGGCATCATGTTTCGTTTTGATATACTTCCCAATTTACGGCACCGGTCACAAGAAATACATAATTCATGGCTATCCTTAAACAATGTTGGCCGGTAAAAACCACTCTGCAAGATCTTTGCAGCAGTTTTCTTTTGCACTAAAGTGGCCTCCACATGCTTGATCATGACAAAAAGAGATGACATCCCTTTGTTCGAGTTGGGGACACATTTCCTAATGATTTGGTCGGGAAGTATTTGAACAGATATGGGTCATCCCATAGGAAATGTTTCACTTGACCAAGAACTTAGACCGGTCTTGTTTAGACCAATGAAGTGGCATCCTACCTGTAGCAAGGTAGTTCACGATGTCGGCAAACCATGGCATTTGAGAAACTAGCATCAGTTGTTCATCTCGGGAAAGATTCTCTAATAATCTCGATTCATCAATGAGACTCGACATTCAATCTAGATAAGTGATCAGCAACAACATTCTCGACCCTTTTTTATCTCGAATTTCTAGGTGGAACTCTTGTAACAAGAGTATCCATCGAATTAGACGAGCCTTGGCATATTTTTTAGATAAAAGATATCTTAATGCGGCATGGTCAGTATAAATGATGATTTTAGATCCTATCAAATAAGATCTAAACTTATCTAATGCGAACACAACAACTAGCGAGCTCTTTTTCGGTTGTTGAATAGTTCATTTGAGCCTCATTCAGGTGTCTTACTAGCATAGTAGATCACATAGGGGTGTTTGTCGACTCGCTGACCTAAGACAGCTCCAACAAAGAAAATCGGATCGTCACACATGATTTCAAATGGAAATTTCCAATCTGGAGGTCGGACTATAGGGGCTGAAGTTAGAAGAGTTTTGAGATCCTCCCAAGCATGCACACAAGTATCATCAAACACAAATGCAACATCTTTACTGAGTAGATTACACAGTGGTCTTGAGATCTTACTGAAATCTTTAATGAATCTATGGTAAAAACCAGGATGGCCTAAAAATGATCTAACCTCCCTCACAGAGCGAGGTTGCGGCAAGTTTTGAATGAGGTCGACTTTGGCTTTGTCTACTTCAATGCCTTTTCCAGAGATGATGTGTCCTAGAACTATGCCTGAGTTCACCATAAAATGACATTTCTCCCAATTCAACACCAAATATTTTTCCTTACATCTAATCATCATGCGAGTGAGATGGTTCAAACATTCATCAAAAGATGATCCAAACACAGAGAAATCATCCATAAAGATCTCAAGGAAGTTATCTATCATATCAGAAAAAATGCTCATCATACAACGTTGAAATGTATCTGGTGCGTTGCACAACCCAAAGGGCATACGGCGATAAGCAAATGTTCCAAATGGACATGTAAATGTAGTCTTTTCCTGATCTTCGGGTGAAATATGAATCTGGTTATAACCAGAAAAACCATCCAAGAAACAATAGAATCTACGCCCAGACAATCGTTCAAGCATTTGATCTATGAATGGAAGAGGGAAGTGATCTTTCTTTGTAACTGAATTCAACTTCCTATAATCAATGAAAACTCACCACCATGTGGTTACTCGAGTAGTGATTAACTCATCTTTATCGTTTTGAACTACAGTAACTCCTGACTTTTTCGGCACAACCTGAATGGGGATAACCCATTTGCTATCTGAGATTGGGTAGATGATACCCGCATCAAGAAGCTTTATAATCTCACTCTTAACAACCTCTTTCATGTTAGGATTGAGACGCCTTTGCATCTCCCTAGATGGTTTAGCATTGTCCTCAAGGTTTATATGATGCATGCAATCAGTGGGACTTATGCCTTTAAGGTCCGAGATGGTCCATCCTAAGGCTTCTTTATGCTCCTTAAGTACTTCTAAAAGTTTACTTTCCTGTTCTGTATCTAAGGCAGATGAAATGATTACAGGCAAAGTATTAGAAGGTCCCAAAAATGCATATTTAAGAGTATCGAGGCAATGGTTTCGATTCGAGCTTTGGTGGCTCAACAAGAGAGGGAACATACTTGGATTCCAAGAGTGGAAGTGGTTCCACTCTAGCTTTCCACTTAGTCGTGTCCATAAGTGGTGTGGATTCAAGCAAAGTATTCACTTCACTTATGTATTCATCATCAAACAAATCCAAGTCAAAATTATTCAAACAAGCATCCAAAGGGTCAACAGATATGCTACTAGACAACGAATCCTGAATCAAACTTTCAATCATGTTGATTTCATGCACATCATTATCATCATCAAGATCTAAATGTTGTTGGCTAGTATTGAAAACATTAAACTCCACAGTCATATTACCAAATGACAACTTCAACACTCCATTACGGCAGTTAATGATTGCATTGGACGTTGCTAAGAAGGGACGTCCCAAAATGACAGGAATGTGACTGTCAGGGTTTTGCACAGGTTGAGTATCTAAGATGATGAAGTCCAAAGGAAAATAAAACTTATCAACCTTAATCAAAACATCTTCTACCACACCACGTGGTACTTTGACGGATCTGTCCGCCAATTGCAGAGTTATAGGTGTTTCCTTCAACTCTCCAAGACCTAACTGCACATATACTGAATATGGTAGTAAATTCACACTTGCCCCTAAGTCTAGCAACGCCTTCTTAACCGTTTGGTCACCTATTTTGCATGTGATAGTTGGACTACCTGGGTCTTTAAACTTAGGAGGTGTGTTGCTTTGAATGATTGCACTCACTTTCTCAGTGAGAAAAGCACGCTTATGCACATGAAGCTTTCGCTTTTGTGTGCACAGATCCATAAGGAATTTAGCATAAGCAGGTACTTGCTTGATTGCATCAAGAAATGGGATGTTGATGTTAACTCGTTTGAACATTTCCAAAATCTCGTTGTACTGTATACTCTCTTTTTGCTGCACCAATCTTTATGGGAATTGAGCAACAGGTGCATGAGATGGTGCAGAGACATTAGAATTATGGGAATTTTTATGTTGCTCAGATTTTTATTCAATAATAGGTGTTTTCTGTGGGATTTTATGCACTGGTGAGTCTGATGTAGACTCACTCGACTGTGGTACACCTACATTGTTTTCAACAACTTTACCACTACGAAGGGTGGTGACAACATTTACTTGATTATGGGAGGCCTCATTTCGAGTTGAATTTTCTGCCTGATATACATTTTTTAGATTTTGTTGGGGCTGATTAGGGAGTTTTCCTTTGTCTCTTTCATTCAATGCTTCACAAATTTGACCCATTTTAAGTTCTAGACTTGTAAAACGTTGGTCTGTGGTCTTTTGGAGTTGTACCAAATTTTGGGTCAACAAACCGAAACTTTCTTCGAAGCTAGGCTTTTTCTCTACAGGTTACTGCACATGTGATTACACTTGGGGGTTTCTAGGATAAGGGTATCCTTGGTTATTATTTGTTGTTCCCCCTTGGACGGGCCCTTTAGACCATGAAAGGTTAGGGTGATTTCTCCACCCTGGGTTGTAGGTCTGAGAATATGGGTTGTTCTCTTGCCTTTGGTACAAAACATTGGCTTGCTCGGTTTTAGACTCTTGAAATGCATGGAGGTATGGACAAGTGTCCACTAGATGGTCTGAACTATGGCATGCGGCACAAGTGGCCATTTCAATTTGACTACGGAGAGTAGGGATATTAGTTTTTCCATTCTTTTCTAGTTCTAGCTTTTCTATTCTCCTGGCCAAGGATGCCATCTTTGCACTTCCTTCGAAGTCAGAGTCAATTCTATGAACATTGGATGCAAGGGTAATCCTATTTGGTTCGCGGGGGGATTCCCACTACTGAGTCTTTCAGCGACTTGATTAAGAAATCCCAAGACTCATCAGCAGTTTTTTCAATAAATTGACCATTGCACATGGTCTCAACTGTAGTTCGGTTCTTGACATCTAAGCCTTCATACAAAATTTGCACAAGTCTCCATTTTTCAAAACCATGGTGAGGACATTGGAGCAATAATTCATTGAATCTCTCCAAATATTTTGCCAAAGTTTCCTCCTCTAATTGCACAAAACTATTTAGACTTTGATGAATTGTCGTAGTCTTAATGTTTGGGAAGAACTTTTTGAAGAACTCTTTCGTAAGAGTATCCCATGTATGAAATGACTGTGGCTGTTGAGCACACAGCCAAGTCTTGGCTTTGTCTATCAAAGAAAAAGGAAAAAGTTTCATTTTGAGGTGCTCATCCGTCATTTGGTTGATCCGAAGAGTCCCACAAATTTCCTCGAACTCTCTCACATGGTGGTAGGGATTTTCAGCTTCAACCCCTTTAAATTTAGGCAACATATTGAGGATACTTGCATTTAGATCAAATTGTCCATCAATAGCTGGTAAGACAATGCACGAGGACTGGGTTGTCCTCGTTGGGTACATGTAGTACTTTAGACTACGGACTGGGTTTACTGGTTCTCCCATTGTTTCGGATGGGTTTGGACTGTCTGCCTCGAACTATGTATTTCAATTAACTCTTCTTGACTGATTCTAACTAGTCGGCGTGTATGGTCTCTAAAAGACACAATCATAGCCTAGATAGCACATCAAGCATGTTAACCATTCACCTATAAGGCAAGTTCTATGCAATCACAAACAAGGATGACTCCACCACAGTAAACCTACTGATTTCTAGCAAACAAAAAGCATGATGGCTCCACTTAGATTGTTTTCTAGACCAGCTTCTAATCCTTCGAAAGGGAATTCGTTACAATCTGAGCAAACCCCTCTGGAATCAATCCGAGTTTAAGTAAATTGAATAGAGGCGAGGGAAGCTGCTAGATCTTTGATACCCAAGGCCTCACCGTATTACAAGGCGACGCAGTCACGCATTCAATTTACGAGAAACCGTCATGAACTTCGAAGTATGCTTAAAGAGTAACCAATATTTTTCAAATGACTTTCCTACTAAGATCGTTACCTTATAGGTCTTGTTCTATTCAAAATTTTAAAGCTTAGGTTCGCGTATGTATCGTTTTCCTAAGGCGGGCAAGAAGAGAACGGTGATGAAATACGAACCCTTATCTTGTATGGCCAGTCCTTGCCCTTTACTAGGAAAATAAAGCAGCCGTATTCAATTCCTCAACATATGCAAACGAAGGAATACAATAAATCGCTAACAAGGGATTCGCGAGTGTTTCGACAAACTTACCTCCCGTTCCAGACGGGGGATGAACCGTTGTTGTCGACTCGGGCCATGACTCCTATGTCATGAACGAACCCGAGGGGCCGAGGTGATATTGTAATCACCGTCCTTCTCTGCAAATAATTGATATTTAATAATACCCTTCCGTAGGGTTTAAAAATAAAAATAAAAAAAAAAATAGAATGTCCAAGTCCAAAGTCCAAAATAAAGTGCAAAAGAAAAAGAAAATTACAAGAGTAGAGGAATCCTAATACAAAAGAGAACTTTTTTTTTTTTTAATTTAAAATAAAAACTTCTTTCGCTTCCTTTCCTTCGCCTTTACAACAGCTACTCCGGCACCTGTTGAGCTCAAAAGAGGTAGTTAGGGTTTCGAAGTTTTAAAGCAAAAGCAAAAATAAAAAAAAAATAACAAAAATAAGTGTAAAATTGACTGTGAATAGTTTCACTGCTACAGTGATTATGCTACAGAGGTATGTGAACAGTTCCAGGAGATGAAAAATGAATAGTGACAGGAGATGAGAAATGAACTACACCACTACCGAGTCCCCGGCAACGGCGCCAAAAACTTGGTAGGATCGGAAAGATACCTACTTCTATGTATAAACTGCAAGTGCACAGTGTCGACAAGCAACACAGGGCAAGCACAGGTCGAACCAAAGAGACTTGGAGAGTGTAGAAGTTGATTCTAAATCCTGATTCAGAGAGTAACCAAAAGGGGTTTGTTTTTGTCGATACGACGATATGATTTTCAAGTGACTGAAATAATAAAAGTAAAAGATGCAAATAGCAAGATATGTAAACAATGATAATATGGATACTAGGGTATTCAAATCCACCAATAACCTATGATATGCATTCAACTTGTAATATTATTCTTGTCCTTATAGTAGATTCAAGTCTACCGTATAACTAAGGTGTTTCTCCAATGGATAATTTAATCACAACTAAAGTATTTCTCCAAAGCATTAATTGTCTAATTAAGCACAACTAATCTAAAGATCAATATTTGGTTAAGCATGAGTTGTAGCATAATCAACATAGAGATATTCTAACTACAATGGATACATGGCATACATTGTGAGAGCAAGATGTTGACAAACTTAGATTAAATTATATCTTTAAACAATTCTAAACTTTCAAGAACAAGATACAAGATATGAATACATACCAATGAGATTAGGGCTTCATCTAAACCCTAGTAAATGAAACTAGAACATGAAGAACATTACAACAAAACTTAAATTTGATAAACTAACATGAACAAGCTATTCTTGGATGGTTTTTCAACACAAAAACCCTCTCTATTTATACACAAAATTCCCTCAAGCACTTGGATTCGAAATTTGGAAAGCATCCACTCAACAAAACATGTTTTCTTAATTGATGGATTGAATGGAATATATTTGGTTGTGGGAAACAAATTGGGAGTGATTGAGTGAGAGAATGAGGATGTTTTCTTTAATTGATGGATGAAATGGAATACAATGGGGGTGAGGTGGATGTTTGGAAA
This sequence comes from Papaver bracteatum, assembly GCA_023529315.1. NCBI lineage: Eukaryota > Viridiplantae > Streptophyta > Magnoliopsida > Ranunculales > Papaveraceae > Papaver > Papaver bracteatum. The sequence goes on along the minus strand of JAJJWX010003940.1, from coordinate 96,924 downwards.
GAATCCAATGGGGGTGAGGTGGATGTTTTGGAAAGAATCCAATGGGTGTGAGGTGGAAATGGATTTGGGTCTTGGGTTTTGGATCATGGGTTGTTTAATCCCATGAATTTGTAAACAGTTTCCACCGATGCTTGAGCGGGTTGCAACGCTTCCAACTTTCTTCTCTTTTGTCTTCTCAATTCTTCCAATCTTTATTTAGTACTTAAAAACACAAAATTAATTAATACAAATATTTATTCTTGAAAATGGTAAAAATGCAGAATTTGGGATAATATATGACTTTGAAGCGCGAAAGATGAGTTAAGTGCCAATGAAAAGGTGTATGAATATGCAATATTTGGCACTCATCAACCTTCGACGGTCGAGATTTTTCATCTTGAGAGGAGGGGCAACCGTTGATCGTTGATCGTTGCACGCCTTCATTTTGGTAGCCGCGTAGTGAGGGCCAACGTGGTGGCGCGGCTAGGTTGGCATTCCGTTGGCATGGCATGGTTTGGCGTGGCCAAACTTAGGTTTTAGGGCCAAAGGCATGTGTCATCTGGTAACCTTAGATGGCTAGGATTTTCTCCTGGGATTGAAGGGAAACCTTTAATTATTGCACGCCTTCGTTTTAGTAGCCACATAGTGAGGACCAACATGGTGGCGCGGCTAGGTTGGCATTCCATTGGCATGACATGGTTTGGCGTGGCCAAACTTAGGTTTTCGGGCCAAAGGTTACCATGTGTCGTCTGGTAACCTTAGATGGCTAGGATTTTCTCCTGGGATTGAAAGGAAACCGTTGATTGTTGCACGCTTTCGTTTTGGTGGTCGTGTAGGGAAGGCCAACAGGGTGGAGCGACTAAGGTGTGGTTAGGCTTGTCATGTGGGGCCAAGGGTTCGCCTTGGGCGTGGCTAGATTTGGATAGGTGCGATTTTTTCTTCGCATGTGGGGCCAAGGGTTCCCCATGGGCGCATGGCGTGGCTAGGGCCAAGGCAAGGGCGTTTGGCTTGGCATGGTGTGACTAGCATGGCTAGGGTCAAGGAAAAGTATGTTTGCCATGGAGCGACTAGCTTGGTTAGGTTTGGTTTGGCATGTGGGGCCAAGGGTCGGCCATGGGCGCATGGCGTGGCTAGGGCCAAGGCAATGGCGTTTGGCTTGGCATAGTATGACTAGCATAGCTAGGGCCAAGGCAAAGTGCGTTTGGCATGGCGCGACTAGCTTGGGATAGGTGCGGTTTTGGCTTGGCATGTGGGGCCAAGGGTTTTCCATAGGCGCATGGCGTGGCTATCTTGGGCTAGGAGCGGTTTTGGCTTGGCATGTGGGGCCAAGGGTTTTCCATAGGCGCATGGTGTGACTACCTTGGGATATGTGCGGTTTTGGCTTGGCATGTGGGGCCAAGCGTTTGCCATAGGCGCATGGCGTGACTAGCTTGGGATAGGTGCAGTTTTGGCTTGGCATGTGGGACCAAGGGTTTTCCATAAGCGCATGGCATGACTAGCTTGGGATAGGTGCGGTTTTGGCTTAGCATGTGGTGCCAAGGGTTTTCCATATGTGCATGGCGTGGCTTACTTGGGCTAGGTGCGTGACAAAGCTAGGGTTTTGGGGCAAAAGTCGTTTGGTAACCTTAGACGGCCAGGATTTGCTCTTAGGATTGAAGGGCAACCTTTGATTGTTGCATGCCTTCATTTTGATAGCTACGTAGTGAAGGCCAGTATGGTGGCGCGGCATGGGGCCATGACGATGTGCGTTTGACATGTGGCGGTAGGTGTGGCTGGCATGATTTTCCATTGGCACGGAGGTGAGGCTTGGCATGCTTTGGCGCAGTGGTGTGGCTGGCATGATTGGCATGCTTTGGTGCGGTCGGTGTGGATGGCATGATTTGCCATTGGCACAGAGCTGCGGCTAGCATAGTTGGCATGCTTTGGCGCGGTCGGTGTGGATGGCATGATTTTCCATTGGTACAGAGGTGCGGCTAGCATGGTTGGCATGCTTTGGCGCGGTCGGTGTGGCTGGCATGATTTGCAATTGGCACAGAGGTGCGGCTAGCATGGTTGGCATGCTTTGGCGCGTTCGGTGTGGCTGACATGATTTTCCATTTGCACAGAGGTGCGGCTAACATGGTTGGCATGCTTTGGCACGGTCGGTGTGGCTGGCATGATTTGCCATTAGCACTGAGGTGCGGCTAGCATGGTTGGCATGCTTTGGCGCGGTCGGTGTGGATGACATGATTTGCAATTGGCACAGAGGTGCGGCAAGAATGGTTGGCATGCTTTGGCGCGGTCGATGTGGATGACATGATTTTCCATTGGCATAGATGTGCGGCTAGCATGGTTGGCATGCTTTGGCGCGGTCTGTGTGGATGGAATGATTTTCCATTGGCACAAAGGTGCGGCTAGCATGGTTGGCATGCTTTGGCGCGGTCGGTGTGGCTGGCACACCTGGGAATAAGGGTTTGGCTTGTCGTAACCCTAATTTGAAAAATATACCCCGGTAATTATTTAGAGACACATTAAAGGTTTCAGTAAATATGCATAGTAAATGCTTGTTACTTTAAATGTTGTGACATCACTGTCTGCTAGGGTTTAGTGTTTTTCGATTTTAACCCTAAGCTAAAAACCACCATCAACATTAAGTCCTATGCTTAGCTTGGAATATGTGCCTTGTTTAGAGGTAAGCATATGATGGTGACAGACAAGGACGGAATCAAGGTGTAAATCATTGCAAATATGGGCAGGAGAATCCGACTAACCTTTTTGAGTGGTAAAGAGAGTTTTGGTTTCCCGTGTTTGTGGCCCTACAAAAGTCGTACTGGGAATGCATACTTTGGAGTGGTGATATGAAAGTTACTATCTTGGTCTGGTCGTACATCTCCAAGGAAAATGGGGCGCGATCTTGGAAGGCGAAGCAAGTGAACAGATTGGCTCAAGGGGCCAAGAGGTGGCATGGTCTTGGTAAGGCAAACGCACGTGGACAATATGGTCACGACAGTGGAGCAGGCGTCTTGGCATAGTGTGGCCTTGGCAAGACGAGACGTACACGGACGACTAGGCGTGGTGGGGCCACGTCAATGGAGTGATGGCTTGGCCTGGCGTGACTATGACAAGGTAAGACATATACGGACGACTAGGCGTGGAGGGGCCGTGGTAATGGAGACGATGTATTGACCTGGTGGGGCAGCGGTATGGCGTAGGCACTCTTGGGTGTGGAAATTGGTATTTACGGGACCGGTTTCCTCTTTTCCTTTCTTGGCTCAAAATTGGAAATCCTTTACTTGTTCAATTTCCCAAGTATCACACCTATATAAAAGGATTGCCGGGCTCTCCCTTTGATTCACGTCTTCATTATTCTTTTTTTTTTTGGTTCGCTTGGTAGCTGTGAAGCGGACGAGCAAATTATGTATGTCTTCCAGTACTTCTTCTTTGTCTTACTTTCCTTTTGTTTTCTTGTGTTGGTGAAAACCCTAGTTGTAGGCGTACCTTTTTATGACCTTGTATAACATGTTGGTGTGAATCCTAGCCACAGGTATGTCTTGCACGTGCTTATAGTAGTACTTAGGCATGAATACCATAGTAATGTTTACCGCCTCAACTCGTTGTGTAGGGTAAGCATGCGATAGTAGTTTTCCATCCCTTTCCCAAGAAAACCTAATTTTTAGGGTTTACTCCTTGTTTTGGTGTGGCCGTGGGCATGGTCCCCCTAGTGGGTCACTCCTCCTCGGCTGGACAATAATTCTATGCCGCATGGTACGGCCTTGAAACAAACTGGCTTGCGTCTTGGGTAAAAATAATTTCCGTGCGCTTTCCGTAAAAATATCTCTTCGTATTTTTCCGTTGTAGTTGCTGGGAAAGCGGAAATACTGTGAGAGAATATTTTTTATTATGTCTCTTGAGAAAAATTCTGCCATACCGAAGGATGTTGGTAACTCCAAGCCAAACGTGGATGATGAATTCTTCACGATAGTCTCTGCCAGGAGAAGTCCACTTAAGCATGTGCCATTGCTTTTGACCGTTTCGTAGAGTGAGGTAGGGGACCGGTCGGTTCCTCCCGGAAATGTAATACAATTTTTCCTTCAAAGGAAAGAGTATTCCGCCTCTCTTATTGATTTCAAAATCCCAGTGAGTCCATTGCGTTCGTTTGATAAATGGGTGCACTTAATGATAAGTCAAGAGCGTGTAAGAGCTAATTTGACCAAGGCGCAAATCGTTGATGCTGTCGCAGCTTCCGCATCACTTCAAATTAGGAAAGACATCCCGAGTTTGGTTTCTTTCATCTCCAGGTGGTGTCCAGATACTCACACGGCCATATGTAGGTGGGGAGAACTGACCATATCCTTAGAAAGTGTGGCTATCCTGCTAAATCTTCCCATGACATGAAACTTTAACACCAAGATGTATGATGATGAGGAAAAAATGCATACCTCCCTAGTTGCGAAGTCGAAAGGGTTTGTCCGAAAGGAGAACGAGACGAAGTATTTCTATGCCTGGTGGATGTCTCAATGGTTTCCCGATGAGCTGGCACCAGATCAGAAGAATAGGACACTCCACGTCGCGGCATTCTTGGATCTCTAGTTATACCGAGATATTTTTGATGATGGCTCTGGTAAGAAGGAGATAAGGATGGAACTCATCAATTTTTCTATAATATTGGCGAAAGGAGTCGTTCTCCCATTGACGGCTTATTTCACGGTTCTCTGTACATACACTTGGATCATTTGGCTATGGACATGCATGCTTGAAACAGTTACATGAAAGTGGATTCATATGTTCATGTTGCTTTTATCCAGGCGTGGCTATGGGAGCATTTTGAAAGATATGCTCCTAAACCGTTGGTTTCACTTCCCGCTTCTTTGGGTAGTTTGAGAATACTTCGTTGGTCGAATAGGCGCCCAAGAGATGGCTCAAACCTAGATGATTTCCTTGATAATTCGTGCGCCGCTAATTTTCGTCCATGGGACCCAGTGTGTACGTCCATAGCCCAGGTTAATACTTTTTCTTATGCTCCAAACATGTCTTTGCTTTCTGATTGAGGGAATATGTGTGTCGGTGAGATTGTATTCATGCGGAGTTGCACGTATGGCTATATACCATCTTTCTTTCGAGGATCGTGTCAGGCAGTCTCTTATAATATTGAGCGAGAAGCTCGACATATGGGTTTCGACCAAGGGATCCCTCTCGTTCGTCAGCTGGCATCTCCAGAGGATCCATTATCGGACGTTCTTAATGCTAGTGTTCTTGCGCCGGGAAAAAGCCTCCCTTTCTTGCTTTCGGAACGAACTCCATCGACTACCTCCAAGTATAACACATTCTAGCAGAGTGAATTCCTCGTCATCCAGGAATTAGTGAAAGCCGTAGTGGAGAACACTTGTGGTAGGCCTTCCGCCACGATTTTAGCAAAATATCCGTTGTTGAGGGATACTTCTTTAACCAAAAGGAAATACGTTGGTCCTGACGTGGACAATCCCCAAGTGAAGGAGCGAAGGTCTAAGAATCGTGCAGGCGGTTTCCAGTCATATTCCACAGCTCTACCGACTTTTATCTCATCCAACATGCGGGTACGTGTGATTTCTTTCTTGACTTCAGCTACATCACGTATATCCTTATTTCTTTTCTGAAAACACGTCCTTGTATCTCGTCTAGGTTTTCAGAAGCACGAACGCCTTTGCCAAACTTGCAAGTAGTCAGAAAGTATCATTTTTCGAGACAGAGTGTGGCGGTGCCGAGATCATCCATGGTGATGGGGATTCCGAAAAGGATAAAAGTTCAGAGTCCAGCGATGGCAAGAGTACTTCTTCTGATAACAGTACTGAATCTTCCTCTAGTTAGTCTGAAACCGAATCAGTGAGCCTCTTCCGTGTTATTTTTTTCTTTTTATTTTTTTGAAGTAAAACTAAATCTTGATATTCTAGGAGGAAACTGTTCCTGAGGATGGCCTTGAAGTGGAAACCCGCCAGAGTGAAAACGTAGTCGTACTTCCAATTGTGAAAACCGTGTCGTCTAGTGACTTGGACATTGAAGTTCATCATCCTGAAAGTGTTGTCATGACTTAGATGGTGGAGAGCACTCCGGGGTCCGCTGACGAAATTATGGTTAGATACCCTTTGCCGGTTGCTGATTCATTCGCAGGTGCCACCTTCGACCCTCCATATCTGGTCCCTTTCCATGGTCATGTGTTGATCGAGGGTTTTAGCGTGCCATCTAGGCATGCGGCGTTATATACTAAGATATGGGAAAGCTACGGTCATATATCCACGACCAAGAATATTACTAGTCGGCACGCGTTGGTCAATTTTGTGGAGGAAGCTTTGTCTTCGATTGATGAAATATGCAACGTGATTGGTCCCACAGTTTCTGAGGACGTACTTTTAAGTTGGAGGTTCCATTGCGACACGTGTGTAGGCTTTGAATTCAATATCTCTTGGTTCGTTGAAGGTTTCCCTGAGGTTGAAAAGTCGCTGACTGAAGCAGTTAAAGGTCCTTCCGCGGATATGATGAAGAAGCATGAAGAGAAATTCAAGAAGTTGAGCCTGAAATTGAAGAGGGCGGCTCTCCATAATATAAGGGAGGCTTTTTCCAAGAAGAGTAAGCCGCTGCTGAAAAACTTTCCTTGAATATATTTATGCCTTTTGGACCTCTTATCTTTAGCTTTTTTTTTTTGAAGGAAAATAATACGCCGGGTTTATGGTTTTTGATTTTCTGGTTTTCTTGGGTTGATAGATAAATACTACCTTGACGATTTTGGATTATATATTTTTTTTTGAATGAAATGTTTAGAATTGAATTATCTTTGACTATGAATGAAAGTGACACAGACATCCCAGGAAAACCATGGAACCATGTGTTGGCAGATGACATGGGATGAAACATGACTATAGGTTTTATCAGAACTTGAAAAAGAAAACCACGTATTTTTGTCTAGATAAGACTTACTCGGTTTCTCAAGTCTGATGAGAATAAACTTTCCGAGTATTGGACCAAGTTTTTTTTTTTTCCGAGAAACATGGTCATGGAAAGTCCCTAGTCTTCCGAGTCGTTGCTGAGTTTTCTGATAACTGCGCCGTTAATCCCTTGGCAGATTGTTTTGCTTCTAGCCTCTGAGAAGTCCCCAGTCACCCCTTGTTGTGTCATGACTGATAATCGAGCCGTCGAGTAACTGAGTCGGAGTGGATAGCCTTCCTCTACCATCTTGACGCCTGGGTCGAAGAATGAGATCGCTGGTTGAAAATTGACATTGTAACCGAAAGATCGAACCTCCCACTGTGGTCGCTAATTGTTTGTAGGTGAAAATGGTTTCTGCTAACTTCGTTAATTGCGGGTGTGCAGGTGAGAAACAATTTAAACCCTAAACAATTTAATGCAAGGGAGTACTTTAGATTCGAGAGATCAATCTGTACAAGTCCGGCCTAAACCAAGAAATGGCTATTCCAGACTTGCTTCGGTCACAAAGTGGAGGGGAATGGGTTGGTTTTGGGGATAGAAGCAATGGAAGTGGTGAGATCAGAATAGTTGATTCTGGAAGAGTAGTTGGGTTACTACGACTTGTTATCAGAAAAGTGAGAGAGCTAACGAGGTGATCTAGCAAGTAAGTGAGTGTTGTATCTCCCGTATGAACTTGTTGTTCAATGGAAATAGGTAATACCTATTTATACAAGTCGGAGTAAGAATGTACCCTGGTCTTATTAAGGAGTGGGGAAGTAAATGGGAGGAGGTGGTAGCCGTATGCATGGAAATGATGTTCCATAAAGTGGTTAACGCATGAAACTGGTTTTCATGAAACTGCTAACGTTATGGAATTGATGTTCCATAAAATTGTTAATGCATGTGCTTTATGTCCCAAGAACGTTTCACACATAACTTCCCGTATTTACTAACCTCCTCACCCTTATGACACTTCCTTATGATGGGCATAGTGTACGCCGAACGCTGTAAACCGCCAAACCAATACCCAAAGAGGATCCCCCAGTTTGTGTTGATGTCTCGAATGTTTTTGGAAAACATGTAGCATGTTGTTGTGGCTTGGCAAGTCAAGCTCGGGAAACTTGCTAGCCTGGTGACCTTCGACGGTCGAGACTTTGCATCTTGAGAGGAGGAGAAACCGTTGATCGTTGCACGCATTCTTTTGGTAGCCGCGTAGTGAGGGCCAACGTGGTGGCGCGGTTGGGTTGGGTTGGCATGACATGGTTTGGCGTGGCCAAACTTATGTTTTCGGGCCAAAGGTTACCATGTGTCGTCTGGTAACCTTGGATGGCTACAATTTTCTCCTGAGATTGAAGGGAAACCGTTGATTGTTTCACGCCTTCGTTTTGGTAGCCGCGTAGTGAGGGCCAACGTGGTGGCGCGGCTAGGTTGGCATGCCGTTGGCATGGCATGGTTTGGCGTGGCCAAACTTAGTTTTTCGGGCCAAAGGTTACCATATGTCGTCTGGTAACCTTGGATGGCTAGGATTTTCTCTTGGGATTGAAGAGCAACCGTTGATTGTTGCACGCCTTCGTTTTGGTGGCCACTTAGGGAAGACCAATAGGGTAGCGTGGCTAGGGTGTTGTTAGGCTTGGCATGTGGGGCCAAGGGTTCACCTTGGGCGTGGATAACTTTTTCTAGGTGCGATTTTGGCTTGGCATGTGGGGCCAAGGGTTTTCCATGGGCGCATGACGTGGCTAGGGCCAAGGCAAGGGCGTTTGGCTTGGCATAGTGTGACTAGCATGGCTAGGGCGAAGGAAAAGTGTGTTTGGCATGGCGCGGCTAGCTTGGGCTAGGTGTAATTTTGGCTTGGCATGTGGGGCCAAGGGTTTGCCATAGGCGCATGGCGTGGCTAGCTTGGGCTAGGTGAGGTTTTGTCTTGGCATGCGGGGCCAAGGGTTTTCCATAGGCGCATGGCGCCACTAGCTTGGGCTAGGTGCGGTTTTGTCTTGGCATGTGGGGCCAAGGGTTTTCCATAGGCGCATGGCGTGACTAGCTTGGGATAGGTGCGGTTTTGGCTTGGCATGTGGGGCCAAGGGTTTTCCATAGGCGCATGGCGTGGCTAGCTTGGGCTAGGTGCGTAACCAAGCTAGGGTTTTGGGGCAAAGGTTGTTTGGTAACCTTAGACGGCCAGGATTTTCTCATGGGATTGAAGGGAAACCGTTGATTATTGCATGCCTTCGTTTTGATAGCCGCGTAGTGAAGGCTAGTATGGTGGCGCGGCATGGGGCCATGGCGAGGTGCGTTTGGAATGGCGCGGTAGGTGTGCCTGGCATGATTTTCCATTGGCACGGAGGTGTGGCTAGCATGGTTGGCATTCTTTGGCGCGGTTGGTGTGGCTGGCATGATTTGCCATTGGCACAGAGGTGCAGCTAGCATGGTTGGCATGCTTTGGCGCGGTTGGTGTGGCTGGCCTGATTTTCCATTGGCACATAGGTGCGGCTAGCATGGTTGGCATGCTTTGGTGCGGTTGGTGTGGCTGGCATGATTTTCCATTGGCACTGTGGTGCGGCTAGCATGGTTGGCATGCTTTGGCGCGGTCGGTGTGGCTGGCATGATTTTCCATTGGCATAGAGGTGCGGCTAGCATGGTTGGCATGCTTTGGCGCGGTTGGTGTGGCTGGCATGATTTGCCATTGGCACACGTGGGAATTAGGGTTTGGCTTGTCGTAACCCTAATTTGAAAAAGACACCCCGGTAATTATTTAGAGACACATTAAAGGTTTCAGTAAATGTGCCTAGTAAATGCTTGTTACTTTAAATGTTGTTACATCACTGTCTGATAGGGTTTAGTGTTTTACGATTTTAACCCTAAGCTAAAAACCACCATCAACACAAACCCTTTTGTTGTAGGATCCCGATCCATAATATTTTAAGTAAAACAATCCCCAAGGGGTTATAAAACATAACATGTTCGGGTTGTAAGTCCATGAGCCTAACTAACCTCGAAAACAGGCTCACAGGGTTAGGGTTGCTCAAGGCATATACACTTCACAAATCTAGGGAACTTAGGCGACATTTAATTCAAAAATAGGTTCCATATATATATAGATGAGCTAGAAGGAAACAGTGATGACCAAGAACAAACGGATTATGGTGTTCTTTAAGGTAGTATCTTCTATCCCTCTTTGTTCCTCTGAAAATCATAGGGTGACCATCAGATCGTTCTTTTAAGGTACTCTCTATCTTCTTAGCGTTCTCGATTTCTTATTGTTTAGGTTATCTGTTACTTATTAGAAAAAAATATTTCTCTTGGAAAATCTAATTAGGGTTTTCTAGAATTTTTGGGATTTTTCTTCTGTTCTATATCTTCTCTCCCTCTTTGTTCCTCTGAAAATCATTGGGTGACCATCCAGATCGTATACAATTCAAGAAAAAGAGAGTATAAGACCCGAACTAAACGACGAAAAGAAGCAGAAGAAGAATGCTTGGGAGAAGAGGAAGGAGATGAATGCCAGGGAGAAGAAAGCAGAAGAAGCTGAGTTTTCCTTTGTATTGTGCCTACCCTTTGTGTTTAGGCATCACATTGTTGGTGCTGTCTTGAAGGAATTCACCAATATTGGTTTGAAGTTAGCAAACCTGAGATGTGTGAGTGTCACAAGAAAATTTATAGACGCTCACTTTGAGAAAGAGGGTAGATCTACACTAAGAAATCCATCTTTGGCATACCTTGGTGTTGGTCCATTCGTTGCAATGAAATTGGAAGGACATAATGCTGTCAAGGAAGCTTGTCGACTTGTAGCCGAATTTAAAAAATTTCCCATGTCGGAATTCTGGCCATTTGTTTACAGTAGTGTCACAGTTGAAAAGGCACTAGAAGATGCTGCAACCTGGTTCCGCGACGATTCTATTGACTCGTTACTAAAAGAAATGAAGAGGAATAGAATGATATTCAACCTCCCTGATTGCGGCATGTGTGGTGGCTTGCCAGTAAAAATTATAGAAAGCATAGTGGACTACAGCCGAATCGCTTTTAGCCTCGCAAGTAGAACTCAGCGGTTCGTCCTAATCAAGCCAAAGGCTTTCGAGAAAGGAATTATACCAGACTTGCTATCTACTATTGAGGAACACTGCCTTTACATGAAAGGGTTAAAGATGGTAAAAAAGTCTGAAGTTCCAGAGAGTGTTGCATGGTCTGATGATAATTCTTCTTCCTCTGGTGAAACTCAGGCGGAAGAATTTGGTATTGCTTTAATCGCGTTGCTTCCAGATTCAATGTTTGATACAGAAGGCTCCTTGATCATTGAGAAAGATATAATTGGGGAACATGTTAGCAGCGAATTTGTGTTTGTAAGTGCGGCAGATGAATGGTCGTTGAAGTTTGTTGAAGAGTTTTTCAAGTTTGGTGTTGTTGGCTGGCTGGATCAATCTATATCACCTGGATTTCACGGAGGTTACTTCGATTCAACCTTAATTGGCCTTCAATTTGAGGATCAGGATGATCCAAATGTAACTGATTTGATCAGGCATTTTTTGCATCCGGATCATCCAGCTATAGCTGAATTTAGTGGCGGTTCTTAAACTGGGGCTTTATTTGTTTTTTTTTCTCCCTCATGCACTATCGTATATCACTATCGTATACTGATGTGTGCGCTATTCTTAAGTTATCAATCTTTTGCTGCAAATTCAGGATTTTTTTTTCACTGCACCATTGTGTTGGTTAAGCAGATTTTAATCCTAAACTACAGGGTCTGAGGCCTCGGCATACATAGTTTTACTGCAACACAGATGGGAAGATGGGTACTGGAGGTGCAGTTTGCAATCAGCCACTAGTGTTTTTATTTGCTAAGACAATGAAACCACTAGCTTGGCCAGATCAAATATAATTCTTTTCAATATACTGGCAACAGATATATCAGATTCAAATATAATTGTAGACTGTACACAGAGATATTTTTCTCATGACCGGAAAGATCCTGTTGTAACATTTTTGTTAAAATTAATTTCCCTTCTACGAAAAGATATTTTTCGGTTCAGTTAAGAGTTCGTTAGTATTTCTTCCACAAAAAATTGGTTCTGGATTGAGCAAAGATCTTGTGTTAATTGATTTCTGTATCACAATGTCCAGCTTTCTTTGAGTTGCAACTTTTTCTCCCTGTAGGCTTGGTAATTTGTTCAAGATCCTCTGTCTTGCAGATTTACTTTCTCTAGCATTCCACGGGTCATCGACTTTCATCACGCTTTAAATATATGTATCTGTACAAGTTCGATTTACATTAGAATCTTCCCACATCATTCAAAGGCCTTTCAAAATTTAAGACAAACATGGTCACGGAACAAAATTTATATGCTTATAACCACCCAACTTTACTATGATAAACAAAAGCATGCATGGTTTTGAGGAAATAATTCAGAATAATCGAAACCTAATACAGGGTTCTCATATGTTTAGCGTAATATACTACATTTAAATAAGGACTAAATCTAAATTTTCTCATGGTTGAGTCTTTCTCCAGCAAAAGGACCTCATATAGACTCTATCAAGCATGTGTTCTTTAGATCTTTGGTTTCATTTGCAAGAAAGTTTCAAAATGTAATCAGTATGAGAAAATACCCAAAGAACTGCAAAATAAACAAAATCCCATGAATATATGGACCTGCAAACAGATGTGAATCAAGACAGCAAAAAAATAGGACAAGAGTTCAGTGAGGCATACCATACTTGCCAGAAGTTGAGGAAATTGCCCTGCATCCACATATAGATCTTCTTGAATGGGAAGCCGTAGGAAAAGTAGTAATACTATTTGAATGGCCGTCGCAATACTCCAGCCAGCCGAACAAAGAACTACATCTATCTACAAAAAGAAAAAGAAGTGCTCAAAAATTAAAAACAATAATTGAAGATAATCTAGAGAGAGAGAGAGAGAGAGATCATACCTTTCTTGGTAACTCACATCTCCTTTATAGTGCAGCATCACTACGGCGCAGCCTTTACAGGAATTTCATTGTCCTTGTGGTGGATCAATTTTCAGCACTCCTTTGAGTCTTCCAGAATCTTTAAGACTTATTTCCCGGATAGAAGTCCAGAATTCCAAGATCGGCAGAAATGTTACAGCAGGGCACGCAAATAACTTCAAAAAGCGGATGTTGCTGGTGTAGTTGCCTTCGGGGCATGATAGTGCTTCAGCCTCATTTAGACGAAAACCTTGAAACTTTTCACAGCACAGGATTGCAAGAGACTGAAGATGATAATTGTTAAGGAGTAGGCATTGTGGGAAAATTATAAGCTCTGGAGAATTCCTTATAGTAAGAGATCTGAAAGAGGTCAGGCCTCTATTGGCCATTGAGATTAAATCCTTGTCACTGATTCCCGTTAATTCCAACTCCTTCAGGGAAGGAAAATGGCTAGGCGTGGTTTTTAATCTTTTGCAGTAACCAATACTCAGCTCCTCAAGGCAAGGAAAGGGTTTACAAGGTGGTGGTGGAGAAACCCACTCTTCTAAATTATTCATGCTTTGAATCCACAGCCTAGTCAACGAAGGGAATGATATAACCGTAGTTGGGTTTCCTTTCTTCATCGCATAACTGCTGCCATCTTCCCCTCCCATTTCTTCGAAATAAAACTCGTTACCTAAACACTTCACAGTCTTCATTCCATTCATAGAAAGAACCTTAAGACATGGGAGCAGACCGAGCGCTGGAAGTTGATTACAATTTTCACATTGATAGAAGTACAATTCCACCAGATTCGGAATGCAAGATTTAATACCCCCACCCATCCACTTCGGAAGCCATGAGCCGTAAAATCCAAACAATTGCAATTCTTTCAGATTAGGGTGAGGTTGGAGACCTTCCAAAACCATGCTGTCGCTGACACTTCTGCTGTTACTTCGCTCATCATCGCCATCTTCGGGGGGACAACCAGGTTCTCGAATTAATGACCAAAATAGCTTCAAATGGTGAACTTTTTTTTTCGTCTTTAAGTTTGCTCTTTCCGCGTCTACCCGACCTTTCACATTCTCGAGATTCCGGATATGTAACTTCTGAAGCGCAGTTAGGCCTCTTAGCTCTTCAATACCACTGTTATCCGGTGTGAGAACATCTTCTTTCCGCACCATATACGTTAAGGATTCAAGGCAAGTCAGCCTATCTATACCCCTAGGCGTTTCATCCTCCTTTCTGTTGTACTCAAGACTTCTTAACTTCGGCCAGTTCTTAACTTCTTTAGGAAGCTCACAGTTCCACCCTAGATCCACTGCCTCTAAATTGCAGAGGTTGGTAATGCAAGATTCAGGCAATAACTTGATCCCAGTCCCATTAAGGTAAAGCACCCTCAATCGTGTCAATGCTCCAAAGTCACTAGGTAAAGCTTCTAAGAGCTTACAATAAATGAAATACACTTCAGATAAACTGCTGATACTAGTGATTGACTCTGGAAGTTTTGTGATCAACGAATCTCTAATATTAAGGTACCTTAGATTTTGTAGCGACCCTATATTTATGGGCAACGATTCAAAACTAAGGCATTCACTGAGATCCAGTGTCTGTAAATTACTTAAGCTAACCACAGAATCAGGTAGCACTTTAATATCAGAATGAGAAAGATAGATGTGCCTTAAATTTTTCAAAGAGCCAATATCTTTGAGAACCTTCCCAACGCTAATGCATTTACGCAGTACTAATGTCTCTAGATTGTAAAGACAATTGACGTAACCATCATATCCTTCGCCAATAGTAGAACCTGAGAGGTCGAGGTACCTCAAATGTTTAAACGCCGCAACTGAAGATGGAATTTCTAGAGTGTACAAACCTATCAAACATAGTACTCGCAGACACTTGCTGGTAACAAAATCCTTAATCTTAAAATCACCCTTCAAGTTAAGTGCGAAAATCGTTCGCAATTTGTTTGAGTTCCTCAATGCTTTTGCAAGCATTTCTGATGTTGCTTCATTGGAAACTAGCTGCATACGACGAACTTCGGAAACATCTGCTTCAGTTGCATTCACAGTTATGATTTCACGACTGTCTACGACAGATAGTGCTAAATCATGTACTAGATCGTGCATCTTGCATGTCTTAATGTCACCTAACTCATTACTTTTTACATCTTGAAAGAATGAGTTCCATAACAAACTCTCAAAATAATCAATTCCAATATCTTCAGCTGATCTTTCCCCCCCTCTAGAATTTACAGATGATTGAAGGAACCCTTCAGCCATCCATAATCTAATCAAAGTTTCTTTATTAATCTCCCAATCATTGGGAAACATAGAACAGTAAGAGAAACATTGCTTTAGATGAGATCATGTAAATTTATCCCAATGTTGAACTTGTGGTGCAATGGTAGCATGCCCGACTCCATGAGATGATGCGTAAGTGTTCGACTCACGCCAAGTTCACTCCATTTTACATGGATAAACTATCATTATTGATCCAATTTTACATGGATCAACTTCCATGTTGATCCACTAAAATTGGATCAACTTCTATTGTTGATCCTTCTTTCTTGGATAAACTAGATAAACTTATACTGTTGATGTTTTTGTGGGTGGATCAAGCTTTGACTAATGAAGTGGTAGCATTTTTCCATCAGCATGGATAAACATCCACTGTTGATCCAACTGCAATGGATAAATTTCTACTCTTGATCCAACTGCAATGAATAAACATCCATTGTTTGATCCAACTGAAATGGATCAACTACTTTTTGTTGATACAAAAAAAATTGAACCAGTGATGGTGGCGGCGGCGGTGGTGGAGGCGGCGGTGGTGGCGCAAATTAATTAGCGATGAGATTTGTGGTGGAGGAGGACTAGTGGTGGTGTAATGGTGGCGGTGAAGGAGTGGTGGTGGAATATTGGTGGTGGTGGCGGTTGGTAGGCGGTGGTTGTTGAACGGTGGTGGTGGTGGAATGGTAGTTGAATGTTGGTGGTGGTGGTGCTAGTGGTGGTGGTGTGGAGTGGTAGATGAAAAAATTTGTTGTATTTTGAAATAAAGAAAAAAATATTATATGAGTGAGGTATTAAAGTAATCTAATATTAAATGGATAAGGTTATAAAAAAGGAGGGACATAATTATTGTTGCATAAGGATATATTTGTAGGGAGTTAAAAGTAGGGACATATAATTAATATACCCTACTCTTGATGGTCTATACAAATATCCTTATCACATAATAATTTTGTCCTCTTTATCTATAAGCCCATCGAGGGCCCATCAACAATTTAGGGACTTCCAAATATACCCTATTTGTTAATCTTTATACCTTATTGACTTCTGCTTTTTCTTATCTCCTTCATTTCTCATCCGAGGAAAAACGATCGACTCCATCTTCATCTCCGCCCCACCACCATCTTCATCTCCATTAGCCACACCATAACTAGCAACTAACACCAACACCACAATCATCTGAATCGTCATTATCACCATCTTTAACCTTTCTCACTTCCTGTAACTCGGAAAATGGGATCTGGATTTAATTGAGTTGATATCAAGATCCAGATCAGAATCATGATTAAGTGCAGCGTGATGAGTAAACTTCATCGGATACTAAACTTTATCCTACGATTATGCGATGTGGAGATTTATTTTCAAATACCAAAAGTTAGGATCTGAGTCTTGCAATTATTTAAGCGATAGCTATTGAGGTAGAAGATGGAAAAAAATTAGTGGTTGAAACTATGGAGGTCAAAGATCTATTTGCTATTCTCAGGTTTAGCAAAATTAGGTGTTTATTCAGTTGATAAAGTGGTACACACCAAATGTCCTTGATTCTTATTTATTATTGTTTGAAAATGAGCATTTTCAATAGCTCTATATGCTAGGTGTCTATTAGGTTGATAAACTAACCCAAGCTAATGCATGTTTAAGTATTTTAGTTTAAAGTTAATTATGATTCATATCATTTTTTAGGTTGATATGCTAGATCCATAATGAGCCATCTTATAATACCGTACCATACTTTTTGGGAGAAAATTGTTGATGATCTCATTAGTTTGACTAAAATTCATATATGAATCATGAATAGATTCTTGTAACATTAACATATCACTAATATGTACTACGTTACCTGTTTTGGTTTAGATCTTTTAGTAGTGGTGGTTGATGTTACAACATTAGTTTTAGTACTTGTTCGATGGTGGTGGTGGATGTTGTTGGTCGTCGGATGATGGTGCTTCCATTTTTAGTTTTTTGTTGCAATTTAGGGATTCAGCATTTTTGCTAGCTTGTGTCCGTTCAACCCGGAGATCATCATCACCTTCTTTCCATTTGTATCTTGTTCAACATGTGAAATGGCGCCATAATGAAAGCCATTACAACCACGGCATTCTGAAACCATCGAGGAGGTGCGTCATGTCAAAGAATCTCATTAAGAAGTAATATTATGTTTGTTCATTAAACTTTCTTTTCCTCACGGATATTCTTGAATGAAATATGGTGGTTATCTGGGTTGAAGCAGGCAGTGATATTGGATCAACTATGGTTGTTGATCCATATATTTTGGATCAACTATGTCTGTTAATCCATCTATATGGGATCAACTACTGTTGTTTATCCTTTGACCTCATGCTTTTGTAGTTTAAATCATGTAAATTTATCCAACGATGTTGAACTTGTGGTGCAATGGTAGCATGCCCTGACTCCAATGTCGATGATGCGTGTTCGACTCACGCCAAGTTCACTCCATTTTACATGGATAAACTATCATTATTGATCCAATTTTACATGGATCAACTTCCATTGTTGATCCACTGAAATTGGATCAACTTCTATTGTTGATCCTTTTTTCTTGGATAAACTAGATAAACTTCTGCTGTTGATGTTTTTGTGGGTGGATCTGAAAGCTGAGGCTAATGAAGTGGTAGCATTTTTTTCCATCGGCATGGATAAACATCCACTTTGTTGATCCAACTACAATGGATAAATTTCTACTCTTGATCCAACTGCAATGAATAAACATCCATTGTTTGATCCAAGCGAAATGGATCAACTACTTTTTGTTGATACAAAAAAAATTGAACCGATGATGAAGTGGCCAGTGGCGAAAGACAATTTGTGGTGGAGGAGGACTAGTGGTGGTGTAATGGTGGTGGTGAAGGTGGTGGTGGAATATTGGTGGTGGTGGGTTGGTAGGTGGTGGTTGTTGAGCTAGTGGTGGTGGTGGAATGGTAGTTGAATGTTGGTGGTGGTGGTGAAGTGGTAGATGAAAAAATTTGTTGTATTTTGAAATAAAGAAAAATATTATATGAGTGAGGGTATTAAAGTAATCTAATATTAAATGGATAAGGTTATAAAAAAGGAGGGACATAATTATTGTTGCATAAGGATATATTTGTAGGGAGTTAAAAGTAGGGACATATAATTAATATACCCTACTCTTGATGGTCTATACAAATATCCTTATCACATAATAATTTTGTCCCTCTTTATCTATAAGCCCATCAGGGGCCCATCAACAATTTAGGGACTTCCAAATATACCCTATTTGTTAATCTTTATACCTTATTGATTTCTGCTTTTTCTTATCTCCTTCATTTCTCATCCGGAGAAAAATGATCGAGCTCACCATCTTCATCTCCGTCGCCGCCACCATCTTCATCTCCGTCGCCACCATAACGAGCTGTCCAACACCAACACCACAATCATTCAATCATCATTATCACCATCTTTAACCTTTCTCACTTCCCCGTAACTTCGGGAAAATGGATCTGGATTTAATTGAGTTGATATCAAGATCCAGATCGAATCATGATTCAAAGACAGCGGGATTTAGTAAACTTCATCAGAATACTAAACTTTATCCTCAAAATGATTATGCGATGTGGAGATTTATTTTCAAATACCAAAAGTTAGGATCTGAGTCTTTTGCAATTATTTAGCGATAGCTATTGAGGTAGAAGATGGAAAAAATTAGTGGTTCGGCTATGGAGGTCAAAGATCTATTTGCTATTCTCCCATTTAGCAAAATTAGGTGTTTATTGAGTTGATAAAGTGGTACACACAAATGTCCTTGATTCTTATTTATTATTGTTTGAAAATGAGCATTTTCAATAGCTCTATATGCTAGGTGTCTATTCAGGTTGATAACTAACCCAAACTCTTTGCATGTTTAAGTGTTTTAATTTAAAGTTAATTATGATTCATATCATTTTTTAGGTTGATATGCTAGATCCGCTAATAGAGCCATCTTATAATACCGTACCATACTTTATGAGGAGAAAATTGTTGATGATCTCATTAGTTTGACTAAAATTCATATATGAATCATGAATAAGTTCTTTGTAACATTAACATATCACTAATATGTACTACGTTACTGTTTGGTTTAGATCTTTTTAGTAGTGGTGGTTGATGTTACAACATTAGTTTTAGTACTTGTTCTGATGGTGGTGGTGGATGTTGTTGGTCGTACAGATGATGGTGCTTCCATTTTAGTTTTTTGTTGCAATTTGGGGATTCAGTACTTTTGCTAGCTTGTAGTCCGTTCAACCCAGAAATCATCATCACCTTCTTTCCATTTGTATCTTGTTCAACATGTGAAATGGCGCCATAATGAAAGCCATTACAACCACGGCATTCCTGGAAACTGTCAAGGAGGTGCGTCATGTCAAAGAATCTCATTAAGAAGTAATATTATGTTTGTTCTTTAAACTTTCTTTTCCTGGATATTTGCTGAATGAAATATGGTGGTTATCTGGGTTGAAGCAGGCAGTGATATTGGATCAACTATGGTTGTTGATCCATATATATTGGATCAACTATGTCTGTTAATCCATCTATATGGGATCAACTACTGTTGTTTATCCTTTGACCTCATGCTTTTGTAGTTTAAATCATGTAAATTTATCCCAATGTTGAACTTGTGGTGCAATGGTAGCATGCCTGACTCCATGTCAGATGATGCGTGTTCGACTCACGCCAAGTTCACTCCATTTACATGGATAAACTATCATTATTGATCCAATTTTACATGGATCAACTTCCATTGTTGATCCACTAAAATTGGATCAACTTCTAATGTTGATCCTTTTTCTTGGATAAACTAGATAAACTTCTCTTGTTGATGTTTTGTGGGTGGATCTAAACTATGACTAATGAAGTGGTAGCATTTTTCCATCGAAGGCATGGATAAACATCCATTTGTTGATCCAACTGCAATGGATAAATTTCTCTCTTGATCCAACTGCAATGAATAAACATCCATTGTTTGATCCAATCCGAAATGGATCAACTACTTTTTGTTGATACAAAAAATTGAACCAATGATGGTAGCGTGTGACGACAATTTGTGGTGGAGGAGGACTAGTGGTGGTGTAATGGTGGTGGTGAAGGAGTGGTGGTGGAATATTGGTGGTGGTGGCGGTTGGTAGGTGAAGGTGGTTTTGAACGGTGGTGGTGGTGGAATGGTAGTTGAATGTTGGTGGTGGTGGTGCTAGTGGTGGTGGTGAAGTGGTAGATGAAAAATTTGTTGTATTTTGAAATAAAGAAAAATATTATATGAGTGAGGGTATTAAAGTAATCTAATATTAAATGGATAAGGTTATAAAAAAGGAGGGACATAATTATTGTTTATAAGGATATATTTGTAGGGAGTTAAAGTAGGGACATATAATTAATATACCCTACTCTTGATGGTCTATACAAATATCCTTATCACAATAATTTTGTCCCTCTTTATCTATAAGCCCATCGTGGCCCATCAACAATTTAGGGACTTCCAAATATACCTATTTGTTAATCTTTATACCTTTATTGATCACGCTTTTTCTTATCTCCTTCATTTCTCATCCGGAGAAAAGCGATCAAACTCACTTCATCTTCATCTCACGCCACCACCATCTTCATCTCCGCCGCCACCATAACGAAGCAACCAACACCAACACCACAATCATCTGAATCGTCATTATCACCATCTTTAACCTTTCTCACTTCACTCAGAACTCGGAAAATGGGATCTGGATTTAATTGAGTTGATATCAAGATCCCGGATCGAATCATGATTGATGACGGGGATGAGTAAACTTCATCGAGATACTAAACTTTATCCTACAACGATTATCGATGTGGAGATTTATTTTCAAATACCAAAAGTTAGGATCTGGTCTTGCAATTATTTAAGCGATAGCTATTGAGGTAGAAGATGGAAAAAAATTAGTGGTTAGGCTATGGAGGTCAAAGATCTATTTGCTATTCTCCGGATTTAGCAAAATTAGGTGTTTTATTCGAGTTGATAAAGTGGTACACACAAATGTCCTTGATTCTTATTTATTATTGTTTGAAAATGAGCATTTTCAATAGCTCTATATGCTAGGTGTCTATTCAGTTGATAAACTAACCCAAGCTACTGCATGTTTAAGTGTTTTAGTTTAAAGTTAATTATGATTCATATCATTTTTTAGGTTGATATGCTAGATCCATGGTCGAGCCATCTTATAATACCGTACCATACTTTTTTGCAGAGAAAATTGTTGATGATCTCATTAGTTTGACTAAAATTCATATGAATCATGAATAGGTTCTTTGTAACATTAACATATCACTAATATGTACTACGTTACCTGTTTTGGTTTAGATCTTTTTAGTAGTGGTGGTTGATGTTACAGCATTAGTTTTAGTACTTGTTCGATGGTGGTGGTGGATGTTGTTGGTCGTACGATTGATGGTGCTTCCATTTTAGTTTTTTGTTGCAATTTGGGGATTCAAAGTACTTTTTGCTAGCTTGTGTCCGCTCAACCCAGAGATCATCATCACCTTCTTTCCATTTGTATCTTGTTCAACATGTGAAATGGCGCCATAATGAAAGCCATTACAACCGGCATTCCCGGGAAACTGTCAAGGAGGTGCGTCATGTCAAAGAATCTCATTAAGAAGTAATATTATGTTTGTTCTTTAAACTTTCTTTTCCTGGATATTTACTGAATGAAATATGGTGGTTATCTGGGTTGAAGCAGGCAGTGATATTGGATCAACTATGGTTGTTGATCCATATATTTTGGATCAACTATGTCTGTTAATCCATCTATATGGGATCAACTACTGTTGTTTATCCTTTGACCTCATGCTTTTGTAGTTTAAATCATGTAAATTTATCCCGATGTTGAACTTGTGTGCAATGGTAGCATGCGACTCCATGTCGGATGATCGTGTTCGACTCACGCCAAGTTCACTCCATTTTACATGGATAAACTATCATTATTGATCCAATTTTACATGGATCAACTTCCATTGTTGATCCACTAAAATTGGATCAACTTCTATTGTTGATCCTTTTCTTGGATAAACTAGATAAACTTCATGCTGTTGATGTTTTTGTGGGTGGATCTGGCGCAGCTAATGAAGTGGTAGCATTTTTCCATCGGCCATGGATAAACATCCACTGTTGATCCAACTGCAATGGATAAATTTCTACTCTTGATCCAAGCGCAATGAATAAACATCCATTGTTTGATCCAACCGAAATGGATCAACTACTTTTTGTTGATAAAAAAATTGAACGTTGATGGTGGCGGCGTGGTAATTTAATTTGTGGTGGAGGAGGACTAGTGGTGGTGTAATGGTGGCGGTGAAGGAGTGGTGGTGGAATATTGGTGGTGGTGGCTTCATTTGGTAGGTGGTGGTTGTTGAACAATGGTGGTGGTGGAATGGTAGTTGAATGTTGGTGGTGGTGGTGCTAGTGGTGGTAGTGGTTACAGATGAAAAATTTGTGTATTTTGAAATAAAGAAAATATTATATGAGTGAGGTATTAAAGTAATCTAATATTAAATGGATAAGGTTATAAAAAAGGAGGGACATAATTATTGTTGCATAAGGATATATTTGTAGGGAGTTAAAAGTAGGACATATAATTAATATACCCTACTTCGATGGTCTATACAAATATCCTTATCACATAATAATTTTGTCCCTCTTTATCTATAAGCCCATCGGGGCCCATCAACAATTTAGACTTCCAAATATACCCCTATTTGTTAATCTTTATACCTTATTGACTTCGCTTTTTCTTATCTCCTTCATTTCTCATCCGAGAAAACAATCAAGCTCACCATCTTCATCTCCGCCGCCACCACCATCTTCATCTCCGCCACCATAACGAGCGCAACCAACACCAACACCACAATCATCTGAATCGTCATTATCACCATCTTTAACCTTTCACTTCTGTAACTTTCGGAAAATGGGATCTGGATTTAATTGAGTTGATATCAAGATCAGATCGAATCATGATTCAAAGACGGGATGAGTAAACTTCATCGATACTAAACTTTATCCTAAGCACATTATGCGATGTGGAGATTTATTTTCAAATACCAAAAGTTAGGATCCCAGTGCGCAATTATTTAAGCATTGCTATTGAGGTAGAAGATGGAAAAAATTAGTGGTTCTACTATGGAGGTCAAAGATCATTTGCTATTCTCCGGATTTAGAAAATTAGGTGTTTATTCAGTTGATAAAGTGTACACACCAAATGTCCTTGATTCTTATTTATTATTGTTTGAAAAACGAGCATTTTCAATAGCTCTATATGCTAGGTGTCTATTCAAATTGATAAACTAACCCAAGCTACCACAAGTTTAAGTGTTTTAGTTTAAAGTTAATTATGATTCATATCATTTTTTAGGTTGATATGCTAGATCCGTAACAGAGCCATCTTATAATACCGTACTCATACTTTTATAGGAGAAAATTGTTGATGATCTCATTAGTTTGACTAAAATTCATATATGAATCATGAATAGGTTATCGAACATTAATATATCACTAATATACCCACGCACTGCTTTTGGTTTAGATCTTTTAGTAGTGGTGGTTGATGTTACAACATTAGTTTTAGTACTTGTTCTCGATTGGTGGTGGATGTTGTTGGTCGATCAAGATGATGGTGCTTCCATTTTAGTTTTTTGTTGCAATTTGGGGATTCAAAGAATTTTGTTAGCTTGTAGTCCGTTCAACCTGGAGATCATCATCACCTTCTTTCCATTTGTATCTTGTTCAACATGTGAAATTCTAGCCATAATGAAAGCCATTACAACCCGCGGCAGATTCGAAATCACAAGGAGGTCGTCATGTCAAAGAATCTCATTAAGAAGTAATATTATGTTTGTTCTTTAAACTTTTTTCTCGGATATTTACTCAATGAAATATGGTGGTTATCTGGTTGAAGCAAAGATATTGATCAACTATATTGTTGATCCATATATTTTGGATCAACTATAATCATAATCCATCTATATGGGATCAACTATCATGTTGTTTATCCTTTGACCTCATGCTTTTGTAGTTTAAATCATGTAAATTTATCCCAATGTTGAACTTGTGTGTAATGGTAGCATGCCGACTCCATGTCCATGATGCGTGTTCGACTCCACGCCAAGTTCACTCCATTTTACATGGATAAACTATCATTATTGATCCAATTTTACATGGATCAACTTCCATTGTTGATCCACTAAAATTGGATCAACTTCTATTGTTGATCCTTTTTCTTGGATAAACTAGATAAATCATGATGTTTTTGTGGGTGGATCTGAACCTAGCACTAATGGTGGTAAAGATTTTTCCATCAAGATGGATAAACATCCACCTTGATCCAACGCAATGGATAAATTTCTACTCTTGATCCAACTGCAATGAATAAACATCCATTGTTTGATCCAATCTGAAATGGATCAACTACTTTTTGTTGATACAAAAAAATCGAATCAAATGATGGCATGGCATGGCGTGACAATTTGTGTGGAGGAGGACTAGTGGTGGTGTAATGGTGGTGGTGAAGGAGTGGTGGTGGAATATTGGTGGTGGTGGCGGTTGTTAAGTGGTGGTTGTTGAACGTGGTGGTGGTGGAATGGTAGTTGAATGTTGGTGGTGGTGGTGCTAGTGGTGGTGGGAAGTGGTAGATGAAAAATTTGTTGTATTTTGAAATAAAGAAAAATATTATATGAGTGAGGTATTAAAGTAATCTAATATTAAATGGATATTATTATAAAGGAGGGACATAATTATTGTTGCATAAGGATATATTTGTAGGGAGTTAAAAGTAGGGACATATAATTAATATACCCTACTCTTGATGGTCTATACAAATATCCTTATCACATAATAATTTTGTCCCTCTTATCTATAAGCCCATCAAAATTCCCATCAACAATTTAGGACTTCCAAATATACCCTATTTGTTAATCTTTATACCTTATTGACTTCTCGCTTTTTCTTATCTCCTTCATTTCTCATCCCGAGAAAAACGATCGAGCTCACCATCTTCATCTCCGTCCCCTTACCACCATCTTCATCTCCTCGCTTCGCACCATAACGAAGCAACCAACACCAACACCACAATCATTCAATCGTCATTATCACCATCTTTAACCTTTCTCACTTCCAGAATTCGGAAAATGGGACAGGATTTAATTGAGTTGATATCAAGATCCAGATCAATCATGATTCAAGACGGGATGAGTAAACTTCATCGATACTTAAACTTTATCCTACAAACGATTATCACATGTGGAGATTTATTTTCAAATACCAAAAGTTAGGATCTGAGTCTTGCAATTATTTAAGCGATAGCTATTGAGGTAGAAGATGGAAAAAAATTAGTGGTTCAAGCATGGAGGTCAAAGATCTATTTGCTATTCTCCTGTTTACAAAATTAGGTGTTTATTCACTTGATAAAGTGGTACACACCAAATGTCCTTGATTCTTATTTATTATTGTTTGAAAATGAGCATTTTCAATAGCTCTATATGCTAGGTGTCTATTCAGTTGATAACCAACCCAAGCTACTGCATGTTTAAGTGTTTTAGTTTAAAGTTAATTATGATTCATATCATTTTTTAGGTTGATATGCTAGATCCAATGAGCCATCTTATAATACCGTACCATACTTTTGCAGGGAGAAAATTGTTGATGATCTCATTAGTTTGACTAAAATTCATATATGAATCATTAATAGGTTCTTGTAACATTAACATATCACTAATATGTACTAAATTACCTGTTTTGGTTTAGATCTTTTTAGTAGTGGTGGTTGATGTTACAACATTAGTTTTAGTACTTGTTCCGATGGTGGTGGTGGATGTTGTTGGTCGATGAGATGATGGTGCTTCCATTTGGTTTTTGTTGCAATTTGGGGAT
Organism: Papaver bracteatum; assembly: GCA_023529315.1. Classification (NCBI taxonomy): domain Eukaryota; kingdom Viridiplantae; phylum Streptophyta; class Magnoliopsida; order Ranunculales; family Papaveraceae; genus Papaver; species Papaver bracteatum. The sequence goes on along the minus strand of JAJJWX010003940.1, from coordinate 70,921 downwards.
TCAAAATTTTGCTGGCTTGTAGTCCGTTCAACCCCGAGATCATCATCACCTTCTTTCCATTTGTATCTTGTTCAACATGTGAAATGGCGCCATAATGAAAGCCATTACAACCACTTTATTCTGGAAAGCATCAAGGAGGTCGCGTCATGTCAAAGAATCTCATTAAGAAGTAATATTATGTTTGTTCTTTAAACTTTCTTTTCTCCGGATATTTACTTAATGAAATATGGTGGTTATCCAGGTTGAAAGGTGCAAGATATTGGATCAACTATGGTTGTTGATCCATATATTTTGATCAACTATGTCCTGTTAATCCATCTATATGGGATCAACTACTGTTGTTTATCCTTTGACCTCATGCTTTTGTAGTTTTAAATCATGTAAATTTATCCCAATGTTGAACTTGTGGTGCAATGGTAGCATGCCTGACTCCATGTCGATGATGCGTCGTTCGATCACGCCAAGTTCACTCCATTTTACATGGATAAACTATCATTATTGATCCAATTTTACATGGATCAACTTCCATTGTTGATCCACTAAAATTGGATCAACTTCTATTGTTGATCCTTTTTTCTTGGATAAACTAGATAAACTTCATTGATGTTTTTGTGGGTGGATCTCAAAATGAGCTAATGAAGTGGTAGCATTTTTCCATCAAAGATGGATAAACATCCACTTTGAGATCCAACTGCAATGGATAAATTTCTACTTGGATCCAACTGCAATGAATAAACATCCATTGTTTGATCCAACTGAAATGGATCAACTACTTTTTGTTGATACAAAAAAAATTGAACCAGTGATGGCGGCGGCGGCGGCGACGAATTTGTGGTGGAGGAGGACTAGTGGTGGTGTAATGGTGGTGGTGAAGGAGTGGTGGTGGAATATTGGTGGTGGTGGCGGTTGGTAAGTGGTGGTTGTTGAACGGTGGTGGTGGTGGAATGGTAGTTGAATGTTGGTGGTGGTGGTGCTAGTGGTGGTGGTGAAGTGGTAGATGAAAAAATTTGTTGTATTTTGAAATAAAGAAAATATTATATGAGTGAGGGTATTAAAGTAATCTAATATTAAATGGATAAGGTTATAAAAAAGGAGGGACATAATTATTGTTGCATAAGGATATATTTGTAGGGAGTTAAAAGTAGGGACATATAATTAATATACCCTACTCTTGATGGTCTATACAAATATCCTTATCACATAATAATTTTGTCCCTCTTTATCTATAAGCCCATCAGGGGCCCATCAACAATTTAGGGACTTCCAAATATACCCTATTTGTTAATCTTTATACCTTATTGACTTCTGCTTTTTCTTATCTCCTTCATTTCTCATCCGGAGAAAAACGATCGAGCTCACCATCTTCATCTCCGCTTCACCACCATCTTCATCTCCGCCGCCACCATAACGAGCGCAACCAACACCAACACCACAATCATCCTAATCGTCATTATCACCATCTTTAACCTTTCTCACTTCAGAACTCGGAAAATGGGATCAAAGATTTAATTGAGTTGATATCAAGATCCAGATCGAATCATGATTCAAGACGCGGATGAGTAAACTTCATCGATACTAAACTTTATCCTACAGCATTATGCGATGTGGAGATTTATTTTCAAATACCAAAAGTTAGGATCCTGAGTGCTGCAATTATTTAGCGATAGCTATTGAGGTAGAAGATGGAAAAAATTAGTGGTTCGACTATGGAGGTCAAAGATCTATTTGCTATTCTCAGATTTAGCAAAATTAGGTGTTTATTCAGGTTGATAAAGTGGTACACCAAATGTCCTTGATTCTTATTTATTATTGTTTGAAAATGAGCATTTTCAATAGCTCTATATGCTAGGTGTCTATTCAGGTTGATAAAACTAACCCAAGCTCTTTGCATGTTTAAGTGTTTTAGTTTAAAGTTAATTATGATTCATATCATTTTTTAGGTTGATATGCTAGATCCGCCTAATAGAGCCATCTTATAATACCGTACCATACTTTTTAGGGAGAAAATTGTTGATGATCTCATTAGTTTGACTAAAATTCATATATGAATCATGAATAGGTTATCAACATTAACATATCACTAATATGTACTAGTTACTGTTTTTGGTTTAGATCTTTTTAGAGTGGTGGTTGATGTTACAACATTAGTTTTAGTACTTGTTCGATGGTGGTGGTGGATGTTGTTGGTCGTATTGTGATGATGGTGCTTCCATTTTAGTTTTTTGTTGCAATTTGGGGATTCAAGATTTTTTCTAGCTTGTAGTCCGTTCAACCAGAGATCATCATCACCTTCTTTCCATTTGTATCTTGTTCAACATGTGAAATGGCGCCATAATGAAAGCCATTACAACCACAACATTCCCGGAAACCGTCAAGGAGGTGCGTCATGTCAAAGAATCTCATTAAGAAGTAATATTATGTTTGTTCTTTAAACTTTCTTTTCCGGATATTTACCAATGAAATATGGTGGTTATCTGGTTGAAGCAAAATAAAGGATATTGGATCAACTATGGTTGTTGATCCATATATTGGATCAACTATGTCTCATTAATCCATCTATATGGGATCAACTACTGTTGTTTATCCTTTGACCTCATGCTTTTGTAGTTTAAATCATGTAAATTTATCCCAATGTTGAACTTGTGGTGCAATGGTAGCATGCCTGACTCCATGTCAGATGATGTGTGTTCGACTCACGCCAAGTTCACTCCATTTTACATGGATAAACTATCATTATTGATCCAATTTTACATGGATCAACTTCCATTGTTGATCCACTAAAATTGGATCAACTTCTATTGTTGATCCTTCTTTCTTGGATAAACTAGATAAACTTATAAGATGTTTTTGTGGGTGGATTCAAAACTGCAACTAATGAAGTGGTAGCATTTTTCCATCAAAGATGGATAAACATCCACCTGCTGATCCAACCGCAATGGATAAATTTCTACTCTTGATCCAATCGCAATGAATAAACATCCATTGTTTGATCCAATCCAATGGATCAACTACTTTTTGTTGATACAAAAAAATTGAACCGAAGATGGTATACATGAAAGTGGATAGTATGGTATATGCAATACAATTTGTGGTGGAGGACTAGTGGTGGTGTAATGGTGGTGGTGAAGGAGTGGTGGTGGAATATTGGTGGTGGTGGCGGTTGGTAGGTGGTGGTTGTTGAACGTGGTGGTGGTGGAATGGTAGTTGAATGTTGGTGGTGGTGGTGCTAGTGGTGGTGGTGAAGTGGTAGATGAAAAATTTGTTGTATTTTGAAATAAAGAAAAATATTATATGAGTGAGGTATTAAAGTAATCTAATATTAAATGGATAAGGTTATAAAAAGGAGGGACATAATTATTGTTGCATAAAGATATATTTGTAGGGAGTTAAAAGTAGGGACATATAATTAATATACCCTTTTAGATGAGATGGCAGATTATCGTAAATTAACTTCAAAACTTGTATGACGTTTTTTTTTTTTTTTTTGAGAATGAAAAGGTTATATTAAAAAGAAAAACCAACACAAAAAACTAGTCACAAAGCAGACTTGTGTTACATGTGATGAACAATTTCCCGCTTTGCATTATTAGCGATCATTCAAAGAACGAAAAGTATCTTTTCTCACAACACTGAGAATGAGAGTCTCGTTTTTAGTGTGGCTGATTATCTCATAAACCGATTTATGCCTCCTCCAAAAACTCTACTATTTCTTTCCTCCCAAACGTTCCAGATCAGCGCAAAATGCATGATTTTCCACAAATCTTTGATCCGCCATTAAGAGCATTCCATTCCCACGCTTCAAAGATTCGTGACTGCATCCTAAGTGGCTACCAATATGAAACGCCTTTATAAAGTAATCCCATACTTTGAAAGTTGTAGGGCAATGAATGAATAAATGGTCCGTTGTTTCATCCACCATGTTGCACATTACGCAAATAGCACTTTCTACATCCACCCTCTCGGCATCAACACATCTCTTGTAGGCAAAGAGTTGTTGAAAGCACCCACAAAATAAAGCTAACTTTTGAAGGAATGATATTCTCCACAAGAATTTAATAAAGTTACAATTCTCCATCATACCCGCTAAAAACATCATAACAAGATTTTGTTGAAAATTGCCATCAAAAAGTTGAACCCCATCTTCCCCATCAACCAAAAACAGGATCGGTCCCAAATCTGTCAACAAGTCCCATTCGAAAGTTGTTCATTTATGCTCAATTGATGTCTAAACCTCCCAGTCCATCTTCCTTCCACAATCATGTCTGCTATTGAGGCTTGTTTATTACGACAAGCATTAAAGATTATCGGGAAAAGTTGTTTAAGACACCCATTAACCAGCCATTTATCATGCCAAACGAATCCCTTTTACCATTTCTTATCCGGTGTCATAGAGTCTTGCACTGAACCATTCTAGAAACATTTCTCCATAAGCTTTTGCCTTGAACTGCTCCATCATCTGTTGGGAGAATAATATCTTCTGAAACTTTCATCTTCTGCTGAACTAACCTTCTCCAAAGAGCTTGTTTATGTTTTGAGTATTTCCAGACCCATTTAGTCAATAAAGACTTATTGATCAACCTCAAACTTTTTATACCTAAACCACCACACTGCTTTGGTCTGCATTTGCATTCAGGATATCATTGAGACTGTCGTTGTCTCTTATAGACAACCAATCATCCTCAGACTTCTTTGAATGCATTAGACTTCCTAGAAATTTGGCCACAAGGGGCAAACCAGCAGATTTTTTCGCTATCTGATTTCCTATATCACTCATGTTTTGGGTTTCAGATGCTCCACCAGGAGAAAATGCTCTGCTCTTGATAATGGACCAACATTCACCAGGGTTTAAAAAACTTAATTCATAAGGTGGAATTACACCCATAACAACAGATGCAACTTTGTGGCTACGTGTAGTGACTAAAATTTTGCTCCCTTGAGCACCCACGACTAGTAAATCTTTAAGTTTCTCCCAGTCCTCAGCGTTCTCATTCCACAGGTCGTCTAGAACTAACAAATACTTTTTCCCACTCAACTTTTCATGAACCTGATTAACTAAGACCTCAACATTTGATACATCATCACATTTTCTTTTAGTAATTGACTCGATTATATTTGTTAAGATTTTATAGACATCAAAATCATGAGACACGCAGACCCACATTCTTGGTTCAAAGTGTTTTTCAATCGAGTCATCTTTGTAGACCAATTGTGCTAGTGCAGTTTTCCCAAGTCCCCCCCATACCCAGTAAGGATATGACGGAGACTTTTTCTTGTTGACTATAACTTCCAGATGATACTGATGACGACGCATCAGTCATCATTAACATCTTTGTAATCTGTAATTTATCACCATCTCTTCCTATAATTTTCGAGTCATCTACGAAAGATGAAGTCAGCCGGTTCCGCTGCTCAGTACTTTGATCATGAGCAAAATCAATGCTAGGTTCCAATTGAAACCTAACCTTATCACGAGCAATTTTATCTAAGGTTTTGTTGACATGTCTAATTTTGTGAGCCATCTTAAATTGAAATGACAGTGGGTTTGCGGATGAAATGAGATCTCGTACCTTGCCTCTCTTGTGGATATTCATTTCCCGTCGACGCATGGTTTCGTGCAAGAAGTCATCCAGCACGTCATCCGCGTCATAAGCAACCTCTTTGAGTTTCCTGAGCCAAAGTCGCACAGCAGCGTCATTAATCTGCTTATTCTCCGCATCAGATGTCACAGCCACAATCATGTCCAAGGTTTTCTTAAGTTTTTTCAAGTCATCCTTGACACCCCAAGCTGAACTAATTTCTTGAGCAACAACAGAACTCAGCTTTCTCAATATCACACATGCACCAAATTCAGGCGCCATAAGAATCACAGTAGCACAAAAGATCAACTTAATACAAAAAAATCGAAGATGAGCAGAGAAAACCAAAGAAATTACAACTGTATATGAGTAAGAAAGGAATGTCTTTAGAGTTCGAAAAAGAAGACGTGAAAAAAGTAAACTCAATTGCTAACCAAGGAATGAGTAATTGATTAAACAAGAAAGGAACTCAAGTTGCAATAGGATAAGCTCTGACACTAAGCTGGGTCTGATGATTAAGACTGGCTGACATCTACCAATTTTGTGGCCAACATGATCTTCGATAAGATTCTTGATTTTTGAAGTCAACCCAATTCACAGCCTGGAGTCTTAACATTTTATTTGAATTGTTCAACTCACAAATATTCCTAAACTTCCTAGAACTGCTTGTATATTAAACAATAAAATTGTTAATTCAACCATTGACTATTCTGTGTATTGTGTGGTTTGCCAATTGTTTGATATTTTTACAGCCTAAAATTTCAATTTCAACATCACAAGACTTAGAACATGTGTTTTGGTGAATTATCTTCCACACTCAACAGGTGGAGATCAGTCTGATATTTATACTGAGAAAGTAAATCACAGTTGTTACAATTGGTTAAATTGTTGAATAAGAATAGCTTAAATAACGAGAGAATAGATAACAGATGTAGAGCTAGTTATGCCTAATCTAATGTTCTGTTGAAGTTTTCTTGACTCACAGTCAGTCTAACTTGAAGTAGGTCATTGCTTAACACCTCCCTCAAGTTGTAATGGAGGTTTTAAATGTGCAACTTGTCTCTGAAATCGAATCTTGGTGATGACAAACCTTTTGGAATATGTTCCCAATTGATCTTTGGAGCTGATAAAACGGTCATGTGAGCTTTCATCGCAACCTTTCTTCCGCTAAAATGATAATCAATTTCTATATGTTTCGCTTCGCATGAAAAACAGGTTGGCCGTGAGGTATGTTGCACCCAAGTTATCACACCACAGATTAGAGTAGACGCCGAGATACCCAACTCTCAGAGAAGAGATTGTATCCATATTAATTTTGATGTAGCAATTGCACCTTCCGATTCGCCTCAAAGATCGATTTTGACATACGCTTTTTTTTGTTTTCTTGCACTCCATGAAATTAAGTAGCCACCAAGATAAATACAAAGCTACTTGTTGAACGACGATCATCTACACCCCGCCCACCACCTCGAGTAAGCTTGTAAGATGAAGTCTTGAGATGACCGTAGATGGAGACCATAATTCATAGTTTCTTGAGATAACGAAGTATCCTCTAACAAGTTCCCAATGTTCTTCATATGGGTCATGCATGTATTGGCATACATTATTTACAAGAATCGAGATGTCCGGCCTGTAAGATGTAAATACCGCAACGCCCAACAACACTACGATATAAAGTAGGGTCACCAAACCTCACAGTGACTTCCTTTTTGTATCTTCACTAGCTAGTGCGGAGTACATACAAAGCTTCACACCATCGAAGTTTGGTCCACGAGCTAGTCGCCAACATATTTCCATTGGGTAAGCACCAAGATTGCTTTTGTCGCAAAGACCTCAATTCCCAAGAAAAATGACAAGTCTCCCATGTCTTTGATTGGGAAATTCAGCTCCAGATATGCAATGAGCTGAATGCTACAAGTATTAGAACTGGACAATTAAATCATCAACATAAACCGTAACATAATTTGTTGATTCCTTCGCTTCAACAAAAAGGGAGCTATCTCTGCTATGGACGCTGAAACCCAATTGAATTAAATATGTATCGAAATCGAGAAAACTAGGCCCTAGAGCCTCATGGCTTCTCCGCATAAAGATTTATGCAACTTAAAAACATGATTCGGTACCGTGGATCCACATAGCCTGGTGTTGCATCATATAAACCTCTTCCTCTAGATTTCCATGCGTAAATGCATTCTCTACATCTAATTGCTTCAAAGACCAATTATTCATAACTCCATATAGATAACACCAGACGGATAGTGTAAGGTTTAATCACAGCTGAATGTCTCCCCATAATCAACACCCTTCCGCTGGTTAAAACCTTTTGCCACTAATCGTAGCTTTTACACTTATCAATGCTACCATCGTGGTTCATAACCTCAGACACCCACTTCGATCCTACAACATTCATGCCTTGCTTATATGGTACCAAAGAAAAAGTACCATTCTCAATTAGAGCATTTATTTGGATATCCATAGCCTTTCACCACTTTGGAATCTTACTAGCAAATCGGAGAAGCATGATGGTTCTATGTAATCCTCTTCCTGTAATGGATGTTTTGTAGCTGATAAACAAAGCTTCAATTGGTTTTGTTATACCGCTTTTGACCTTGTCACTATTGGATGATTCACCCATGTACTTTGGGGCTGTTTGGTCTATCACATCAACCTGAATCACTGTTGAGACAATGGATGATGCAGAATCTGTTGGTTGAATTTCGTGCATTGTTGTTATTGCAGTTAGGCGATGGTTGAGGAGAAACCACATAAAGAGTCTGTGATAGGCACCGCTTGCAAAGATACTAGAGCAAAAGATTGCATTTGTTGGTAGTACACAAGATCATCATTCGTAATAATGGTAAACTACCCTGTAATAGATTTCTTAATTAAGACACTAGTGCTAGTAGGTAGAATACTGGATTTGGCAATGGGAGGTCTGTCATTGAGAGATAAGAATGGGAATGTAGATTCTTCAAAACGCACATGTCGTGAGATGTAGATCCTATTTGATGGCTGATGCAAGCACATATACCCTTGTGTGCATTACTATAGCTAATGAAGACACAAGATAATGACCTTGGATCAAGCTTGTTGTGGTTATATTGTCAAGACACGGGTAAGATAGACACCCAAAAACACGCAAGAATGAATAATCCGTGATTTTTGAAACAACAATTCTAGTGGAGTTTTTTGTTCTCGAGCTTGACTTAGAAGCTATTAATAAGAAAACAAGTCAGGAAAGCATCCGCTCAAAATGACACGGGCATGTGAGCATGAAAAAAGTAGAGCCAAAACCAGATTCCATGATATGCCTTAATACGTATGCTCGCCAATCCATTTTGAGGGGAAGTATCACGGACACGAAAATCAGGTTGAATACCAGTCATTGAGATATGATGTAAACTTCTTATATTCTAGAGCATTATCCAGATTTAAAGTTTTTGATTTTGTGATCTCACAAAGTTTTCAACTTGTTTTCTAAAGAGAATGAAAGTTTGTAATGCATCAGATCTTTGGACTAAAGGAAAACCCAAGTATAATGCGAAAAGACATCCATAAACAAGATATAATATCCCGAAAAACCAGTTCTGATAAATTAGAGAAACCCAAATATCTAAGACAACCAAGCTAAGTGGCTTGTCATAAACGCTTTTCTTAAATGAAATGGTAACTTCTTGCTCTTACTAACATGGCAAGAATGACAAAAATCAAAACTTTTTATTTGTACTGAAAGGGAAAATTGATGACATATCTTGGAGACAGTTCAAGCATTGATGCCCAAGTCTTTGGTGCCAAAGAGGTAGAGAAGAGGAGACTAGCGCTATGGTTGAATTGGAGAATCTTGCAAATTAATACCTTCAAACATATACAGCCCATTCTTATTGAGTCCTCTCAAGCTTAAGCACCCCGGCGCTTGTCCTTTACAACAAAAAAACAATTTATGAAATTCAAAATATACATCATTATCTCCACAAAATTGTGAAACCGATAACAAGTTTGTTTTGATTTGAGGTACATGATAAATGTTGTTATTGAAAAAGTTCCGACTTAAATAAGAATGATCCATTACCAATGTTTGCAATCATAAGTATTACCATTTCAACATGAATTTGCTCGGTTCAGGTGTATTCACGTGGAATTGTCATATATTTCAAATCGCAGAAGAGATGATGGGTGGCACCAGTGTCTACCCATTGATTTCCGCAAGATTACCTCCAGAATGCAACATAGGAGATCTGTGGTTGTTGAGCATTTTTGGTTGGCTTTCATAGAGAAACCAACATCTATCTCAAGATGACCTTTCTTTTTGCAGATCCTGCATTTTCTTCTTCGGATTGCTGTTTTTCTCGATTTTTGATCGCGATTTATGGGGTTGATAGTTGTTGCACGGATTAGACCCTCGATTTGAAGGCTATTGAACCTTCTCGATCTGGTTTATTTAAGATGCAAGATGTTTGAAACAATGCTACAAGAAGCAAAAGATTGCAATCACTGCAATCTTAGCTACAACAATACAACAAAAAACCAAACACACAAATATGTAACAAGGAACTGAAAAGGCCATTCAAAATTGATTTGGATATAAATGTTGGAACACCTATAAGGCCATTGACATATATGAACAAGCTTCAATGTCGAAAGCTAAAACAAAATCGATCAATTGGTGTTACCTCATTCATTACAGGATTACGAAATTTGAGCTAGAAATTAAGGGCATACTAAACATACTCTGGTTTTTGCTGCTTCTCTTTCTTCTAAAGATAAAGAATAAAGTTGGGTTCAAGTTTCTCAACTTTCCTAATTTTGAATCTAAATGCTAAGCTCGAGATTCGACCCCGTGACCATAAACAATTTATTACATATCAAAATTAGAAATTGGTTTTATTATTATTTTTATTTTATATTATGTATTTTTTATATTTCAATAGAAAAAGGAAGCTTTCCTTTTTCTATTTTTTATTTATTTATATAGGCGAATTAGGAGAATTAGTACACTATTTCAAGAATTTTGTTTATTTATATAGGCGAATTAGTCAAGGTTTACATAATTTAGGAACCTAGCATTCCTAGTCTTTACAATTGGGTAAAAAAACATTTGTGTAACCAATTCCCAATTATAAGCATTAATTTCTGTCCGACTTGTTCGTTGATCCTTTATCCCCTTGGTAGCATTGATATTCCTGCGGGTCCTTAGGCTAAGTCCTATGGGCTAGATTGGACAACTAGATTGGAAAAAAAGTGTTGCAAATCATGAAAAAAGTGTGAGAAAAAATTTAACATTCAATCTGGCTACTTCTCTCTCCTAGCATTTGCTCGCAGTCCAACTATCAGCGAGATTGAAACGCTGAATAGTGCGGCACTCAAAAACTAACACAAACGCTGAATTATTCGGCGTTATATAATTTTTCTGGAGAGAGAAGGAAAAGAGGGAGAGAAAAGAGTAAAAGAAGGAGAGAGAGAGAAGAAAAAGAGGGAGAGAGAAACGTAGAGAGGGAGGAAAAGAAGGAGAGTGGGAGGAAAAAAAGAGAAAGAGAATAAAAAGAGGAAAAGAATGAGAGAAAATTGTTAAAGCCGAATGGTTAGGCGTTTCGCTGCTAGATTGGTCATCACATAAGGGTTAGGAGGTTTCCCTATCTAATGTGGATGGCCAATCTAGCAGCTAAATATCTAGCCCATAGGACTAAGCCTTATACCTGTTATGGTTTTTGTTACCTGCATAGTTTCGCTATAATGTTGGTGATTTCTCGACTTCGGTGCTTTAGTCCACAGTTGGTGTAGAACACAACAGATATAACTAGCCCAATTTTTGTTGTTGGTGTGATGGCGATAGATCCAGAGTGTGAAGGTTGTTACACCTTCTTCTATGACTATTCACAAGAATAACATAAATTTTGACGGATTATTCATTGTATGGACATTAAAGTGATCCCTTGGTGTTGATGATAGTTGTGTAGTTGGGTGATTAGTGGATTGGTAGTTGTTGCTGATGTGGTGTGGTGTATGGTTGACGCCCTCGCCTACTGTGTGCACCTTTTGTCGTTGTTGATGATGTGATACTTGCATAGAAGACTCATGTTGTTGATGACTCACAATACCTAAACAAACCTTAGTACTTCTAGCATACTTGTTTGACAACATGAAAGGGAAAAACTGGAAGGGAAATACTAGACCTAAATCTAAACCTAACCAACAGCTAAGCCACATTGTTGGATTATTCTTAAGCAGAAAGGAAAATACTAGCATAATTTCCGAGTTTGCATGCGTAGGACTACGCATGTTTTGGACTGTCAATCGTTGCATCTTTTGACAGTCCATCCGCACGACGATCATTCATCCTGCGAGAGTCGGTGCATGCCAAATTAACTCTCGCATTTCTTTAGTGACAACATGTATTGCTGGGCTTCCCATCGTTAGACTTGTTCTCCTTACATTTTCCTTGACTGTGGTTTGAGGTACATATGTATCTGGGCCGGGGCAATGTGCATTGATTTTATTACTTTTAGTTGCGGTCATTTTTTTTAGAACCCTATTTTGGGGCAGACCCAATAATTTTGGGGCATACAAATAAGACAGAAACATGGGTGCCAATGGTATTTCAAGGTGGCCCTTATCCACAAATTTTCAAAAATGATAAAATACCCCTCATTAGATTAGTGTTTAATTAGTGATAATTAAAATTAATTAATTGTTATTAAAATTAGTTTAGTGTTAATTTATGATAATAATTTTATGTTTAAAGATATTTTTTTAGAAAAAGAAGAAGGAGAGGAGGAAAAAAAAAAATCTTTTTTTGTGATCTTTGTGATTATTAAGAGATTTGTGATACAAATTCGAGTGAGGAAGGTGAATCTTCATCACTTAAAGCTAAGAAAATACATATCAATTACAATGGAGATACGAAAATAGCTAATTTGTTGGATTATGAAAATGATTTTACCCAAACTCAACTTTTTTCTCAAGCTCAAGATGATTCCTTTATGGAGCCAAATCGAGAAGATGAGGAACCCAATGCTAATAATACACAGGTATGGTTGTATAAGTTGTTTAATGTCCGATTTGTAGCTTGATTTCACCAAAAGTTATGATTTTTGCAACTGTTCACAAGAATATGAGAAAGGTTCCTAACAGATAATATGTATGCCGAACCATAGTAAACAAGAATAGTTCGGCTTATTCGTTTGACAAATATGTACGCCGATCTGTCATTCAATTATTTTCGCACCAAATAATTTTCATGGTTCGGCTTAAAAATTTACCTCAAAATTTTAAGCCGAACCATATCTAAAAAAACATACGAGTTACAGTGTAATGTTCGTCTTATAATATTAGTCCCAAATTGGCCGAATCCATGTTTGACATGTAGTTCGTCTTTATAAGTCAAACACGAATAAGCCGAACTTGTAGTTCAGCTTTCATAAAGTAGTGCGTGTGACCGAACCTAACCCAAAACCTGTGCGATATTGTTGTAGATTGTTTCTGAAATGGAAACTATGGAGGATCAACCACCGCCTGTTGATGTCATTCATGAAGATACTAGAGATCACTTCCAAACTGACTTGGTAGGTAACTAATATAGTTTATGTTTTTATTAATTTTAAAGTATGTGGTATGCAAAATCATTAATAAAAATAAAGTTTTGTACTTGTGGATATGTAAACTCATTCAAATCAATGCTATATTATCATCATCTTCAAGAGAATTAAAAGGCCAAAACAACGCAAAAAGAATGAGGCCATTCCGACATCGGACGATGAAGTTATGGCCAAAATAAAATCTAAAAACTTGAGAGTACAGAGATAAGTTCGGCTGATAACTCATCATCACGAGTTAGCCGAACCTGGAGCATACAAAGCAAGATTTTCGAAGTGTTTACATAGATAAGTTCGGCTTAAAAGTAATCTAATCAGTCACCGAACTCGATAACCACCGTAAATTTCATTTGTCGGAGTTCGGCCGGAAAGGTTGGCAAGGTATTAGCCGAACAAAAAGGTTCTACGCAATCGATTTTCAAAAAAAAGCCGAATCGTTTCTTCATCGGTAAAAAAGAAGTTCGGCTGCTAAATTTCAGCCGAACACTACTCTGGAACTTCCAAAACCCAGAGGAATCATCGATTACATGTCACAAATCACCGAAATACGAAAAACCAAGCAATGGGTTTGTGGGAAATATTTTTCTATGTGCAATTTTAAAGAATAAGGCTCTATTTCTCGCTCTCCAACACCAATCAATCCATTATCCTCTTCATCACCATCTTTCCAAAAACCCTAGATTGAGATGCTACAGAAGCAATACCAGGATTCGACACCATCTTTCTAGGGCATCGCTTAACACGAGGTGCCATTAATGTGTTTAATCGAGAACTTAATCGAATAAAACAATTTTCAGAATTTTGTTTGTGTTTTTGGAGAAGAAGATGAGAAGAAGAGTGAGGGAGAAGGGTTAATTAGTTAGTGAGTTAATTAGTGGGATGGGTTAATTAGTGGGATTATTTTAGGATTAGAATTTAATTAAGTGGAAGGGGTATTATAGTAACTTAACAACCATTAGGATAAGGTCCACCCTTGAAATACTATTAGCACTCATGTTTTTTTCTTATTTGTATGCCCCAAAATTATTGGGTCCGCCCAAAATAGGGTTCTTTTTTTATGAGATAGCAAAAGCCAACGTGGTCACCAATAAAATGACCCTTATCACTTACTTTATCAGAGACAACAATAGAGACAGAAATAGGCTCTTTCCCCAAAACAAGATATGTCCCCACCAGAGGTATTTTGACCCGCATCCACTTTATACCGAGTCGAAACGCGCAGGTTCTGATGACTAATTTCTCTTCTGATTCCTCGACCCATGTTGCCTTTGATTCATCCAGATTTTTCAGCGAAGCAAATGCTGCAGAAATTTCATTGTAAAACTTGATTCAGAGTGAAATTTCATTGACATCTCCACCATGAGCAGAGCTATAGGGTTGTTTTCCTCTGAATCGATGGAGTTTAAGATCTATTCCCATATTTTTCAGACAATCACCAGTTTCAACAGATATGTTTTCTTTCCCGGATCTTTTACCAGACTATCCTCCCCGTGTGCACTGACGTTTTCCTTTGTTTGATGATGAGTATTAAATTGTGTATCCATACCCTTAATCTTCTTTGCTTGGATCGGTTTATAAATCCCATTACGGATCTTTTTGAAGGCCATTGGATTTATGTGAAAACCATTATAGATAAACCGATAGGTATAAGGATTAATATGATGGAAATAAGAAAAATGATTTGGAGGTAATATTTCTGAGAATAGATAATGCCCATATGTAGGTGCTGTTGATTTGGATTTTATGAAAATAACTTTAATAGATTTTGGAATAGTAACGGTAAGATACGAAGACTGTTATCACAGCAAAGGACTGTGAGGTAACAAAGACTCATAAATAAATCTAGTTGCTAAATAAACACAAATAGCGTTGTCCAGTATTGAGTGAACACAACCAGAATCAAACTAAACTAAAAACGGAATAGGTACGATGTTATAAAAACTCATGGATACTTACAGGAAGGTAAATCTTAGGCGATTCCAGGAACTTAGCCTAGTTTTCGATTTTTGGAAGAGCTGATATTCATTTGCTCGACCTGATACATTCAAAAAACTAAGAGGTATGAAGAAAACGTCCTTCCGAATCCATCAACTGTCCGCTATCCCTATTTAATCAACATCAAATTGAAAACCTATCCTGATTTAGGTTCGAAATAACTGATCTGTTAATATAAGAGGGCTAACTGTGAAAATGAAGGAGGTTGTTAATGGTGAAACGGTTACAAACTCTCAACAGCCGAGTTGCAGAACTCCTTTTTCTATTGGTTGTAGAAGTTCTTTTTTAAAATGCGAAAATACCGAATATCCCTTCATTAATTAAAAAACATTATGAAATTAATCGTAATGCCCTTTCCCTAAAACAATAAAATCTAAATACCAAATTCATATATCCCCCAATTCATTTTCTACCGGCATAGGGTTAGGTTTAGAAAAAAAAAAAAATTCTTCATCGTCTTCCTCATCGTTCATTCTTCATCGACGATTAATCGTTGAATCAAAAATTTCTTCGTTGACTAACCTACCATAACCATGCCTCCACGAAAGAAATCAAAAGCAAACGGAACACTAAATCGATTGCTCAACAAACACATGAGCAACGAATCGAGAACATTTCTCAAGAACTAGAAGAGGAAGAAGCATCCAACTCGGATGATCAACCAATCATGGCTTCTCTGAGAAGGTAAGTGTTTTTTTAGCTCATTTATTATTGTTTTAATCGATTTTTAGCCATGGGTTTAGGTTAGAATCGCCAAAATTGGTGAAACTGTGAGTTGCAGAGAAAACCGGCATTCAATCTTAGTTTGAACACCATGCGGTTTAACTTCCCTAACTGAAATATCAATACCGCAGATACGATAGTAGTTGAACACCAAACCGGCTTGAGTTCCCGAAAATTTGATTTTAGGACCGGCATTCAATTGGGTTGAAGGCTATTCCGGTAGTCAACTTAAAACACATAGGAATTTTTTTTTTTACTTACCGGCATTATATCTAGGTTTCACATTGCAGGTTTTGAAATACCTATGATCAGTAGTTCAATTAAGTGTATGCCGGTTTGACACTTGAAACATTCAGTAAGAAAAAACTCAAAAACCGGCATGCTCGATATTTGTACATATATGCCGGTACATGTTACCGGCATTAGTTGTTTTAAGAATTTCAATGCCGGTTTACAAACTGTCGTAGAAGAGATTATCTTCCACACTCAACTGGTGGAGATCGGCCGATATTTATACTTGAAAGTAAATCACAATTGTTACAATTGGTTAAATTGTTGAATAAGAATAGCTTAAATAACGAGAGAATAGATAACAGATGTAGAGCTAGTTATGCGCCTAATCTAATGTTACCGTTGAAGTTTTATCTTGACTCACAGTCAGTCTAACTTGAAGTAGGTCATTGCTTAACACCTCCCTCAAGTTGTACGTGAGGTTTCGAATGTGCAACTTGTCTCTGAGAAACTGGAATCTTGGTGATGACAAACCCTTTGTGAAGATGTTTGCCAATTGATCTTTGGAGATGATAAAACGAACAGTGAGATGCTTACTGGCAACCCTTTCTCTGGCGAAATGATAATCAATTTCTATATGTTTCATTCTCGCATGAAAAACAGGGTTGGCCGTGAGGTATGTTGCACCCAAGTTATCACACCATAGAATAGGAGTAGACGTTGAGATACCCAACTCATGTAAAAGAGATTGTATCCATATTAATTAAATGTAGCAATTGCAATTCCTCTGTATTCTGCCTCAATACTGGATTTTGATACAGTTTTTTTGTTTTCTTGCACTCCATGAAATTAAGTTTCCACCAAGATAAATACAGTAGCCACTTGTTGAACGACGATCATCTAAGAACCCTGCCCAATCTGCGTCTGAGTAAGCTTGTAAGATGAAGTCTTGAGATGACCGTAGATGGAGACCATAATTCATAGTTTCCTTGAGATAACGAAGTATCTTCTTAACAAGTTCCCAATGTTCTTCATAAGGGTCATGCATGTATTGGCATACCTTATTTACAAGAATCGAGATGTCTGGCCTGGTAAGATGTAAATACCGCAACGCCCAACAACACTACGATATAAAGTAGGGTCACCAAACCTTGCAATACCTCCTTTTTGTATCTTCACGTTAGGTGCAAGTGGCGTAAATACAAAGCTTCACACCATCGAGTTTGGTCCGCCGTAGCAAGTCAAGCCAAAATATTTCCGTTGGGTAAGCACCCGTTGTTGCTCTTGTCGCATCACCTCAATTCCCAAGAAAAATGACAAGTCTCCCATGTCTTTGATTGCAAATTCAGATCCCAGATCTGCAATGAGCTTTTTGAATGCTACAAGTATTAGAACTCGTGACAATTAAGTCATCAACATAAACCAGAACATAAGTTGTTGATTCCTTCGTTCTCCTCGTAACAAAAAGGGAGCTATCTCTGCTATGGACGCTGTGAAACCCAATTGAATTAAATATGTACTTGAGTCGAGAAAACCAGGCCCTAGAGCCTGTTTAAGCCCTTCTAATGATTTATGCAACTTAAAAACATGATTCTGGTACTCGTGGATCCACATAGCCTGCAGTTGCTTCATATAAACCTCTTCCTCTAGATTTCCATGCGGTAAATGAATTCTCTACATCTAATTGCTTCAAAGACCAATTATTCATAACTTCCATAGATAGCACCAGACGAATAGTCCAAGGTTTAATCACAGGGCTGAATGTCTCCCCATAATCAACACCCTCATGTTGGTTAAAACCTTTTGCCACTAATCGTGCTTTACACTTATCAATGCTGCCATCCGGGTTCTGTTTAACCCTGTACACCCACTTCGATCCTACAACATTCATGCCTTGCTTATATGGTACCAAAGAAAAAGTACCATTCTGAATTAGAGCATTTATTTGGATATCCATAGCCTTTCGCCACTTTGGAATCTTACTAGCAACTGAGAAGCATGATGGTTCCATTTAATCCTCTTCCGGTAATGGATGTTTTGTAGCTGATAAACAAAGCTTCTGAATTGGTTTTGTTATACCTGCTTTTGACCTTGTCACTATTGGATGATTCACCGATGTACTTTGGGCTGTTTGGTCTACTGTTGGATCGACTTTGATACTAATCGTTGAGACAATGGATGATGCAGAATCTGTTGGTTGAATTTCAGGCGATTGTTGTTGCTGTGAAGAAGGGATGGTTGGAGGAGAAACCGACGCAGTAGCTGTGATAGGCAGTCCTGCTTGCAAAGATACTGGAGCAGTGATTGTATTTGTTGGTGTATGCACAGCATCAGCATTCTGTAATAATGGTAAACTACCCGGTGTAATAGATTTATTAATTAAGACACTAGTGCTAGTAGGTAGAATACCTGGATTTGGAAGTGGAGGCTGCTGCTGGAGAGATAAGAATGGGAATGTAGATTCTTCAAAATGCACATGTCGTGAGATGTAGATCCTATTTGATGGCTGATGCAAGCACATATACCCCTTGTGTGCATTACTATAGCTAATGAAGACACAAGATAATGACCTTGGCTCAAGCTTGTTGTGGTTATATTGTCGAAGACACGGGTAAGATAGACACCCAAAAACACGCAAGAATGAATAATCTGGTGATTTTTGAAACAACAATTCTAGTGGAGTTTTTTGTTCTGATCTTGACTTAGGAAGCCTATTAATAAGAAAACAAGCTGTGGTGAAAGCATCTGCCCAAAATGACACGGGCATGTGAACATGAAAAAGTAGAGCCAAACCAGATTCAGTGACATGCCTAATACGGCGTTCTGCCAATCCATTTTGAGGGGAAGTATGCGGACACGAAAATCTATGTTGAATACCAGAGTCATTGAGATATGATGTAAACTTCTTATATTCTAGAGCATTATCAGATTTAAAGTTTTTGATTTTGTGATCTGTCAGGTTTTCAACTTGTTTTCTAAAGAGAATGAAAGTTTGTAATGCATCAGATCTTTGGACTAAAGGAAAACCCAAGTATAATGCGAAAAGACATCCATAAACAAGATATAATATCGAAAACCAGTTCTTGATAAATTAGGAGAAACCCAAATATCTAAGACAACCAAGCTAAGTGGCTTGTCATAAACAGTTTTTCTTAAATAGAATGGTAACTTCTTGCTCTTACTAACATGGCAAGAATGACAAAAATCAAAACTTTTAATTTGTACTGAAAGGGAAAATTGATGACATATCTTGGAGACAGTTCGAAGCATTGGATGCCCAAGTCTTTGGTGCCAAAGAGGTAGAGAAGAGGAGACTAGCGCTTGCGGTTGAATTGGAGAATCTTGCAAATTAATACCTTCAAACATATACAGCCCATTCTTATTGAGTCCTCTCAGCAGCGTTACCCCCATGCGCTTGTCCTTTACAACAAAAAACAATTTATGAAATTCAAAATATACATCATTATCTGCACAAAATTGTGAAACCGACAACAAGTTTGTTTTGATTTGAGGTACATGATAAATGTTGTTAAGTTGAAAAGTTCTGGACTTAAATAAGAATGATCCATTACCAATGTTTGCAATCTGCAAGGCATTACCATTTCCAACATGAATTTGCTCAGTTCCAGTGTATTCATGTGGAATTGTCAGATTTTTCAAATCCGCAGTGAGATGATGGGTGGCACCAGTGTCCGTTACCCATTGATTTACAGTATTACCTCCAGGGAATGCAACATAGGATGCAGGTGGTTGTTGAGCATTTTTGGTTGGCTTCTCATAGCGAAACCAACATCTATCTCCAAGATGACCTTTCTTTTTGCAGATCTGGCATTTTTCTTCAGATTGGTTGCTTTTCTGGGATTGTTGATTGCGACGATTGGGTTGATAGTTGTTGTACGGATTAGACCCTCTGATTTGGTTATTGAACCTTCTCGGATCTGGTTTGCTAGAAGATGCAGTGTTTGAAACAGTGCTGTACAAGCAGCAACAGGTGATTGCAACAATAGCAGTTGCTGCTCAAGTCGCATATCGAAAGTGAGAAGATGTGAGTAGAAGGTATCAATGTTCATCCCCTCCATCGTACTTAAAGCAGTGACAATAGGGTCATAGCTTTGGTTGAGTCTATTTCTAATTTCTTGTTTCTTCTCATCTGAAGGCACTGTGTAACCTGATTCTGCTAATTGAGCAAACAAAGCTTTAGCCTCATTTAAATACGTTTTCAAATTTTTGTTACCTTTGGACAAGTTATGAAGTTGTCTTTTGAGACTCATCTCATGAGAAAATATCTTTGGTGCATATTCCAATTCCATCTTATCCCAGATCTCTTTTGCTGTTTCAAGTCTAGATACAGTGCTTAGGACTTCAGAAGTTAAAGTTGAATTCAGCCATCCAACTATCAAGGAGTCTTGTTGTTCAAACGCAGTGAATGCAGGGTTAATTTCTTCACTGTCTGGCAGAGTTCTTGCTGGTTTTTGTTTACTTCCATCTATGAAGCCGGTGAGATCATACCCCTTCAGAATAGGCTTAAACTGAGCCTTCCAAAGTAAGTGATTTGTCTCATTATGTTCAAGGGTTACTAAATGGTGGATTTGCACTTGACGAAGAGTGTTTGTAGTATCTGCCATTGTTGGTGATTAGGGTTTTGTAGAGGTTGATTTTGGGTTTGTATTTGCGGAAGGTGGGTTGGATCTTAAAATCTGATACCAACTTAGAACATGTGTTTTGGTGAATTATCTTCCACACTCAAATGGTGGAGATCAGTCTGATATTTATACTGAGAAAGTAAATCACAGTTGTTACAATTGGTTAAATTGTTGAATAAGAATAGCTTAAATAACGAGAGAATAGCTAACAGATGTAGAGATAGTTATGCGCCTAATCTAATGTTCTGTTGAAGTTTTATCTTGACTCACAGTCAGTCTAACTTGAAGTAGGTCATTGCTTAACAACAAGGAAATTTCAATTTCAACAGCCTAACCCACCACTACTGGATCTTTCACTGAAATGTTTCGGGCTCATGAAACTGCTAACTTAGCTACAACAATACAACAAAAAACCAAACACACAAACATGTAACAAGGAACTGAAAAGGCCATTCAAAATTGATTTGGATATAAATGTTGCAACACCTATAAGGCCATTGACATATATGAACAAGCTTCAATGTCGAAAGCTAAAACAAAATCGATCAATTGGTGTTACCTCATTCATTACAGGATTACGAAATTTGAGCTAGAAATTAAGGGCATACTAAACATACTCTGGTTTTTGCTGCTTCTCTTTCTTCTAAAGATAAAGAATAAAGTTGGGTTCAAGTTTCTCAACTTTCCTAATTTTGAATCTAAATGCTAAGCTCGAGATTCGACCCCGTGACCATAAACAATTTATTACATATCAAAATTAGAAATTGGTTTTATTATTATTTTTATTTTATATTATGTATTTTTTATATTTCAATAGAAAAAGGAAGCTTTCCTTTTCTATTTTTTATTTATTTATATAGGCGAATTAAAGCGAATTAGTACACTATTTCAAGAATTTTGTTTATTTATATAGGCGAATTAGTCAAGGTTTACATAATTTAGGAACCTAGCATTCCTAGTCTTTACAATTGGGTAAAAAAACATTTGTGTAACCAATTCCCAATTATAAGCATTAATTTCTGTCCGACTTGTTCGTTGATCCTTTATCCCCTTGGTAGCATTGATATTCCTGCGGGTCCTTAGGCTAAGTACTATGGGCTAGATTGGACAACTAGATTGGAAAAAAAGTGTTGCAAATCATGAAAAAAGTGTGAGAAAAAATTTAACATTCAATCTGGCTACTTCTCTCTCCTAGCATTTGCTCGCAGTCCAACTATCAGCGAGATTGAAACGCTGAATAGTGCGGCACTCAAAAACTAACACAAACGCTGAATTATTCGGCGTTATATAATTTTTCTAGAGAGAGAAGGAAAAGAGGGAGAGAGAAAGAGTAAAAGAAGGAGAGAGAGAAGAAAAAGAGGGAGAGAGAGAGAGAAGCATAGAGAGGGAGGAAAAGAAGGATAGTGGGAGGAAAAAAAGAGAGAGAGAATAAAAAGAGGAAAAGAATGAGAGAAAATTGTTAAACCCGAATGGTTAGGCGTTTCGCTGCTAGATTGGTCATCACATAAGGGTTAGGAGGTTTCCCTATCTGACGTGGATGGCCAATCTAGCAGCTAAATATCTAGCCCATGGGACTAAGCCTTATACCTGTTATGGTTTTTGTTACCTGCATAGTTTCGCTATAATGTTGGTGATTTCTCGACTTCGGTGCTTTAGTCCACAGTTGGTGTAGAACACAACAGATATAACTAGAACAATTTTTGTTGTTGGTGTGATGGCGATAGATCCAGAGTGTGAAGGTTGTTACACCTTCTTCTATGACTATTCACAAGAATAACATAAATTTTGACGGATTATTCATTGTATGGACATTAAAGTGATCCCTTGGTGTTGATGATAGTTGTGTAGTTGGGTGATTAGTGGATTGGTAGTTGTTGCTGCTGTGGTGTGGTGTATGGTTGACGCCCTCGCCTACTGTGTGCACCTTTTGTCGTTGTTGATGATGTGATACTTGCATAGAAGACTCATGTTGTTGATGACTCACAATACCTAAACAAACCTTAGTACTTCTAGCATACTTGTTTGACAACATGAAAGGGAAAAACTGGAAGGGAAATACTAGACCTAAATCTAAACCTAACCAACAGCTAAGCCACATTGTTGGATTATTCTTAAGCAGAAAGGAAAATACTAGCATAATTTCCGAGTTTGCATGCGTAGGACTACGCATGTTTTGGACTGTCAATCGTTGCATCTTTTGACACCCATCCGCACGACGATCATTCAGCCTGCGAGAGTCGGTGCATGCCAAATTAACTCTCGCATTTATTTAGTGACAACATGTATTGCTGGGCTTCCCATCGTTAGACTTGTTCTCCTTACATTTTCCTTGACTGTGGTTTGAGGTACATATGTATCTGGGCCGGGGCAATGTGCATTGATTTTATTACTTTTAGTTGCGGTCATTTTTTTAGAAGTGAAAACTACAGGGAGACCCATTCTTTGGATCTTTCCCACTGTGAAACCCACATTCAAAAAAGCACAGGCGCGCACCCATTTTTTCCGAAAAAATTAGTCGCTCGCCCATATTTTCCAAAATTATTCTTTCGTTCATATTTTGTCTATGTATCAACTCGTTCAGACAACAATTTCTTCTTCACGGTCAGAATCAGGGGGAAGAACAAATAGAGAAATTGGTTTGATAGAATTGACGAAACAAGAGATGAACTGATGGTTGTTTGGTTGGACAGAGTTAACACCGGAAGAAAACACAGAAGAACATCGATTGTTGCCTTGGTTGGGAATGACGGAATGTCTTGGATGGAGTTCTCGATTTAAAGCTTAGAGAATATGGGTCCATGGGTTAGTATGAGAACTCCAATTACAAACCAAGAAATCCAGGAAGAGAAGTGATGTGCTTCCAGTTTAGGAAAAATGAATCACATACTTTAATTGTGCTTCTTGATTATGAATGATTATGATAATGGGTTTGTGTTGATTGTATGATTGAGTGAAGGGAAGGAGTTGATTTGTGCAGTTTTCATGATACAACCAGTTTACAAGACGCATACCAGTTGTTTGACAAAAGGCCTGAACGACCTCGGCTTTCAGCCTAGTCTGCTTTGAACAAGAATTACGAAGGGGAATAAGCTAAAGAAATAAGACTTGCAGATTGTGTTGAACGAGTTCTCAAGTTGTGGACAGAGAGGATTGGACGGAGAATATGAAGGTAGTTGATGCTGCCATGATGAAGATGATCGAGATGTTGGCATAGAAGGTGGACTCCAATTTTGTTGTAAGTCTGCAGCTGAGATTAACGAGCTATACAGGGAAGGTTTGGATTGAATGCTAGTGATGCAGCTGAGATGCTGCTACACTTTGGGGTGTGACATGAACTGAAGTACAGATTGTAGTCAAGCGCAAATGGTGGTGCTGGGAATGGAGAATGTTGGAGCAGACACATTTTATTAAACTTTTTCTTGAAGGCTTCAACGAATTGCTCACTCTCTCAGTTTGGAAGATACATTAAGAAGGATGACCATTGAAATTAACATACTAGTACTACTTTTTTTGCTAGTAGAAGGTGGTTAATACTTAATATCCACCAGTGAACAACGATGTTAGACAAAACAAAATTTGTGGAGAGAACTAACCATTTCTTTGAGAAATGTTTCTTTGTCTGCCTTTCTTTAAACAAATTCTATATAAAGAGTTAGTGGAGAAGAGGATCGGATAACCACTTTACAAATTAGTGGAGAGAAGAACACTAAAGTCCTAAGGACAACCAAAAATCATAGTTATAGTAATTGTAGTCTTGGAAACCAAGAACACAACACATAATAATCTAATTATCTAGAAAACAATTATGGGGCAAGCTCAATATAGGGAGACTAGAAAACAAATCTATAGTGGAATAATTACATTAGGTTCTGTTACAAGTGGAAGTTCGAATCAATGGCAGGCTCGAGGAGGTAAAAAAACAAAATTTTGACAGTGTGGCTTGTCTTTGATGCCGAGATTAGAAGGAAGAGATGGAATCTGGTGGTGCTGATGACTTCAGATGGGCATTGGCTCGTGTATGAGAAGGAAGAGAAGGAATCTGGTGGTGATGTGTATACGTCTATCATGGAATTAAAGTTCAATAATTTCTATGTAAACTTATATAAACTGCATAACATGTTATGCAGTCGTGAAAATTAATGCATAACCTGTTATGCATCTATAAAATTTGTAGCATAACCTGTTATGCATCCAAAAATATGACTGCATAATGCGTTATGCATTGAGAAATTTTTTGCATAATGCGTTATGCATTGAGAAATTTGTTGCATAATCTTTTATTCATAGAGAAAATTGTTGCATAACCTGATATGCATCCGTAAATATGGATGCATACTGCATTATGCATCAATTTTTTATATGTACGCGCTAAAATCAACCAAAAAAATGGTAATATAACTTGTTATAGATGCATAATTTTGTTATCCAAATGCATAATGTGTTATGCAGTGGAGAAAATGGTTGCATAATTCGTTATGCGTCTGCAGAATGTGTTATGCATCGTTTTTGGTGACATATAATGGTTATGTATCAAGTTTTCGAAAAATTCCCTAAAATGAGGATCACCTCCGATTTTTTCGTGAAAAACAAAAATTTGATATTCTTGTTTGTACTCGTTGCGTGCAGCTCTTTTAAAAGATTTCCAACGATATAAAATTTGTAAAATTCTAAGGCGCGGATTTTTAGATATGTTATGTCCAAGTTGCGCTTCCAATTATACCCCGAAAAATTAGGTTTTATAACGAGTTATGCCCCGAAAGATAGTATGCATAAAGAGTTATGTATTGATTCCCTAATAATTTCGTATAATTATGGGTGTCACGGTATCAAAAATTAATTGTGGGTTTGACAACGAGAATATTATTTTTTTTGGGTCTCCCCCTAATTTCCCCTTTTTAGAACCCTATTTTGGGGCAGACCCAATAATTTTGGGGCATACAAATAAGACAGAAACATGGGTGCCAATGGTATTTCAAGGTGGCCCTTATCCACAAATTTTCAAAAATGATAAAATACCCCTCATTAGATTAGTGTTTAATTAGTGATAATTAAAATTAATTAATTGTTAATGATTAAAATTAGTTTAGTGTTAATTTATGATAATAATTTTATGTTTAAAGATATTTTGTTAGTGGATTTTTTTAGAAAAAGAAGAAGGAGAGGAGGAAAAAAAAAATCTTTTTTTGTGATCTTTGTGATTATTAAGAGATTTGTGATACAAATTCGAGTGAGGAAGGTGAATCTTCATCACGTAAAGCTAAGAAAATACATATCAATTACAATGGAGATACGAAAATAGCTAATTTGTTGGATTATGAAAATAATTTTACCCAAACTCAACTTTTTTCTCAAGCTCAAGATGATTCCTTTATGGAGCCAAAATCGAAGATGAGAACCCAATGCTAATAATACACAGTATGGTTGTATAGGTTGTTTAATGTCCGATTTGTAGCTTGATTTCACCAAAAGTTATGATTTTTGCAACTGGTTCTATTAAGTAATAGAGAAAGGTTAATGAGATAATATGTATCCGAACCATAGTAAACAAGAATAGTTAGAAGCTTATTCGTTTGACAAATATGTACGCCGAACTGTCACTCAATTATTTTCGCACCAAATAATTTTCATGGTTCGGCTTAAAAATTTACCTCAAAATTTTAAGCCGAACCATATCTAAAAAAACATACGAGTTACAGTGTAATGTTCGTCTTATAATATTAGTCTCAAATTGGCCGAATCCATGTTTGACATGTAGTTCGTCTTTATAAGTCAAACACGAATAAGCCGAACTTGTAGTTCAGCTTTCATAAAGTAGTGCGTGTGACCGAACCTAACCCAAAACCTGTGCGATATTGTTGTAGATTGTTGCTGAAATGGAAACTATGGAGGATCAACCACCGCCTGTTGATGTCATTCATGAAGATACTAGAGATTACTTCCAAACTGACTTGGTAGGTAACTAATATAGTTTATGTTTTTATTAATTTTAAAGTATGTGGTATGCAAAATCATTAATAAAAATAAAGTTTTGTATTTGTGGATATGTAAACTCATTCAAATCAATGCTATATTATCATCATCTTCAAGAGAATGAAAAGGCCAAAACAACGCAAAAAGAATGAGGCCATTCCGACATCGAACGAAGAAGTTATGGCCAAAATAAAATCTAAAAACTTGAGAGTACAGAGATAAGTTCGGCTGATAACTCATCATCACGAGTTAGCCTAACCTCGGAGCATACAAAGCAAGATTTTCGAAGTGTTTACATAGATAAGTTAGAAGCTTAAAAGTAATCCTAATCGTTAATTATTCCGAACTCGACAACTACACTAGGGGGTAAATTTCATTTGTCGTTAGGCCAGAAAAGGTTGGCAAGGTATTAGCTTCGAACAAAAAGGTTCGGCAATCGATTTTCAAAAAAAAAGCTAACCTGTTTCTTCATCTAGTAAAAAAAAAAAGAAGTTAGAACCTAAATTTCCGTGAACACTACTACTCTGAACTTCCAAAACCCAGAGGAATCATCGATTACATGTCACAAATCACCGAAATACGAAAAACCAAGCAATGGGTTTGTGGGAAATATTTTTCTATGTGCAATTTTAAAGAATAAGGCTCTATTTCTCGCTCTCCAACACCAATCAATCCATTATCCTCTTCATCACCATCTTTCCAAAAACCCTAGATTGAGATGCTCTGAAGCAATAATGGATTCGACACCATCTTTCTAGGGCATCGCTTAACACGAGGTGCCATTAATGTGTTTAATCGAGAACTTAATCGAATAAAACAATTTTCAGAATTTTGTTTGTGTTTTTGGAGAAGAAGATGAGAAGAAGAGTGAGGGAGAAGGGTTAATTAGTTAGTGAGTTAATTAGTGGGATTATTTTAGGATTAGAATTTAATTAAGTGGAAGGGGTATTATAGTAACTTAACAACCATTAGGATAAGGTCCACCTTGAAATACTATTAGCACTCATGTTTTTTTCTTATTTGTATGCCCCAAAATTATTGGGTCCGCCCAAAATAGGGTTCTTTTTTTATGGGATAGCAAAAGCCAACGTGGTCACCAATAAAATGACCCTTATCACTTACTTTATCAGAGACAACAATAGAGACAGAAATAGGCTCTTTCCCCAAAACAAGATATGTCCCCACCAGAGGTATTTTGACCCGCATCCACTTTATACCGAGTCGAAACGCGCAGGTTCTGATGACTAATTTCTCTTCTGATTCCTCGACCCATGTTGCCTTTGATTCATCCAGATTTTTCAGCGAAGCAAATGCTGCAGAAATTTCATTGTAAAACTTGATTCAGAGTGAAATTTCATTGACATCTCCACCATGAGCAGAGCTATAGGGTTGTTTTCCTCTGAATCGATGGAGTTTAAGATCTATTCCCATATTTTTCAGACAATCACCAGTTTCAACAGATATGTTTTCTTTCCCGGATCTTTTACCAGACTATCCTCCCCGTGTGCACTGACGTTTTCCTTTGTTTGATGATGAGTATTAAATTGTGTATCCATACCCTTAATCTTCTTTGCTTGGATCGGTTTATAAATCCCATTACGGATCTTTTTGAAGGCCATTGGATTTATGTGAAACCATTATAGATAAACCGATAGGTATAAGGATTAATATGATGGAAATAAGAAAAATGATTTGGAGGTAATATTTCTGAGAATAGATAATGCCCATATGTAGGTGCTGTTGATTTGGATTTTATGAAAATAACTTTAATAGATTTTGGAATAGTAACGGTAAGATACGAAGACTGTTATCACAGCAAAGGACTGTGAGGTAACAAAGACTCATAAATAAATCTAGTTGCTAAATAAACACAAATAGCGTTGTCCAGTATTGAGTGAACACAACCAGAATCAAACTAAACTAAAAACGGAATAGGTACGATGTTATAAAAACTCATGGATACTTACAGGAAGGTAAATCTTAGGCGATTCCAGGAACTTAGCCTAGTTTTCGATTTTTGGAAGAGCTGATATTCATTTGCTCGACCTGATACATTCAAAAAACTAAGAGGTATGAAGAAAACGTCCTTCCGAATCCATCAACTGTCCGCTATCCCTATTTAATCAACATCAAATTGAAAACCTATCCTGATTTAGGTTCGAAATAACTGATCTGTTAATATAAGAGGGCTAACTGTGAAAATGAAGGAGGTTGTTAATGGTGAAACGGTTACAAACTCTCAACAGCCGAGTTGCAGAACTCCTTTTTCTATTGGTTGTAGAAGTTCTTTTTTGGGTGCGAAAATACCAGAATATCCCTTCATTAATTAAAAAACATTATGAAATTACTGTAATGCCCTTTCCCTAAAACAATAAAATCTAAATACCAAATTCATATATCCCCCAATTCATTTTCTACCGGCATAGGGTTAGGTTTAGAAAAAAAAAAAATTTCTTCATCGTCTTCCTCATCGTTCATTCTTCATCGACGATTAATCGTTGAATCAAAAATTTCTTCGTTGACTAACCTACCATAACCATGCCTCCACGAAAGAAATCAAAAGCAAAACGGAACACTAAATCGATTGCTCAACAAACACATGAGCAACGAATCGAGAACATTTCTCAAGAACTAGAAGAGGAAGAAGCATCCAACTCGGATGATCAACCAATCATGGCTTCTCTGAGAAGGTAAGTGTTTTTTTAGCTCATTTATTATTGTTTTAATCGATTTTTAGCCATGGGTTTAGGTTAGAATCGCCAAAATTGGTGAAACTGTGGAGTTGCAGAGAAAACCGGCATTCAATCTTAGTTTGAACACCATGCCGGTTTAACTTCGAACCTGAAATATCAATCACTTCTGATACGATAGTAGTTGAACACCAAACCGGCGAGTTCCTGAAAATTTGATTTTAGGACCGGCATTCGAATTGGGTTGAAGGCTATTCCGGTAGTCAACTTAAAACACATAGGAATTTTTTTTTTACCGCATTATATCTAGGTTTAAATTGCTTAGGTTTTGAAATACCGGCATCGTGTCAGTTCAATTAGTGTATCTTAGGTTTGACACTTGAAACATTCAGTAAGAAAAACTCAAAAACCGGCATGCTCGATATTTGTACATATATGCCGGTACATGTTACCGGCATTAGTTGTTTTAAGAATTTCAATGCCAGTTTACAAACTGTCGTAGAAGAGATTATCTTCCACACTCAACTGGTGGAGATCAGTCTGATATTTATACTGAGAAAGTAAATCACAGTTGTTACAATTGGTTAAATTGTTGAATAAGAATAGCTTAAATAACGAGAGAATAGATAACAGATGTAGAGCTAGTTATGCGCCTAATCTAATGTTCTGTTGAAGTTTTCTCTTGACTCACAGTCAGTCTATCTTGAAGTAGGTCATTGCTTAACACCTCCCCTCAAGTTGTACGTGAGGTTTCGAATGTGCAACTTGTCTCTGAGAAACTGGAATCTTGGTGATGACAAACCCTTTGTGAAGATGTCTGCCAATTGATCTTTGGAGCTGATAAAACGAACAGTGAGATGCTTACTGGCAACCCTTTCTCTGGCGAAATGATAATCAATTTCTATATGTTTCGTTCTCGCATGAAAAACAGGGTTGGCCGTGAGGTATGTTGCACCCAAGTTATCACACCACAGAATAGGAGTAGACGTCGAGATACCCAACTCTCGTAGAAGAGATTGTATCCATATTAATTATGTTGTAGCAATTGCAATTCCTCTGTATTCTGCCTCAATACTGGATTTTGATACAGTTTTTTTGTTTTCTTGCACTCCATGAAATTAAGTTGCCACCAAGATAAATACAGTAGCCACTTGTTGAACGACGATCATCTAAGCACCCTGCCCAGTCTGCGTCTGAGTAAGCTTGTAAGATGAAGTCTTGAGATGACCATAGATGGAGACCATAATTCATAGTTTCCTTGAGATAACGAAGTATCCTCTTAACAAGTTCCCAATGTTCTTCATAAGGGTCATGCATGTATTGGCATACCTTATTTACAGCAACTGAGATGTCTGGCCTGGTAAGATGTAAATACTGCAACGCCCCAACAACACTACGATATAAAGTAGGGTCACCAAACCTTGCAGTACCTCCTTTTTGTATCTTCACGTTAGTTGCAAGTGGCGTAAATACAGGCTTCACACCATCGAGTTTGGTCCGCCGTAGCAAGTTAGCAACATATTTCCGTTGGGTAAGCACGTTGTTGCTCTTGTGTGACACCTCAATTCCCAAGAAAAATGACAAGTCTCCCATGTCTTTGATTGCAAATTCAGCTCCCAGATCTGCAATGAGCTTTTGAATGCTACAAGTATTAGAACCTGTGACAATTAAGTCATCAACATAAACCAGAACATAAGTTGTTGATTCCTTCGTTCTCAGAACAAAAATGGAGCTATCTGCTATGGACGCTGTGAAACCCAATTGAATTAAATATGTACTGATCGAGAAAACCAGGCCCTAGGAGCCTGTTTAAGCCCGTACAAAGATTTATGCAACTTAAAAACATGATTCGGGTACTGTGGATCCACATAGCCGGCAGGTTGCTTCATATAAACCTCTTCCTCTAGATTTCCATGCAGAAATGCATTCTCTACATCTAATTGCTTCAAAGACCAATTATTCATAACTGCCATAGATAGCACCAGACGGATAGTGCAAGGTTTAATCACAGGGCTGAATGTCTCCCCATAATCAACACCCTCCTGTTGGTTAAAACCTTTTGCCACTAATCGTGCTTTACACTTATCAATGATGCCATCAGGGTTCTGTTTAACCCTGTACACCCACTTCGATCCTACAACATTCATTCCTTGCTTATATGGTACCAAAGAAAAAGTACCATTCTGAATTAGAGCATTTATTTGGATATCCATAGCCTTTCGCCACTTTGGAATCTTACTAGCAACTGAGAAGCATGATGGTTCCATGTAATCCTCTTCCGGTAATGGATGTTTTGTAGCTGATAAACAAAGCTTCTAAATTGGTTTTGTTATACCTGCTTTTGACCTTGTCACTATTGGATGATTCACCGATGTACTTTGGCCTGTTTGGTATGCTGTTGGATCGACCTGAGGCACTGTTGAGACAATGGATGATGCAGAATCTGTTGGTTGAATTTCAGGCGATTGTTGTTGCTGTGAAGAAGGGATGGTTGGAGGATAAACCGACGCAGTAGCTGTGATAGGCGATCCGCTTGCAAAGATACTTTGAGCAAATGATTGTATTTGTTGGTGTATGCACAACATCAGCGATACTGTAATAATGGTAAACTACACCGGTGTAATAGATTTCTTAATTAAGACACTAGTGCTAGTAGGTAGAATACCTGGATTTGGCAGTGGAGGCTGCTGCTGGAGAGATAAGAATGGGAATGTAGATTCTTCAAAACGCACATGTCGTGAGATGTAGATCCTATTTGATGGTTGATGCAAGAACATATACCCCTTGTGTGCATTACTATAGCTAATGAAGACACAAGATAATGACCTTAGCTCAAGATTGTTGTGGTTATATTGTCGAAGACACGGGTAAGATAGACACCCAAAAACACGCAAGAATGAATAATCTGGTGATTTTTGAAACAACAATTCTAGTGGAGTTTTTTGTTCTGAGCTTGACTTAGGAAGCATATTAATAAGAAAACAAGCTGTGGTGAAAGCATCTGCCCAAAATGACACGGGCATGTGAGCATGAAAAAGTAGAGCCAAACCAGATTCGATGACATGCCTAATCACGCGTTCTGCCAATCCATTTTGAGGGGAAGTATGCGGACACGAAAATCTGTGTTGAATACCAGAGTCATTGAGATATGATGTAAACTTCTTATATTCTAGAGCATTATCAGATTTAAAGTTTTTGATTTTGTGATCTGTCAGGTTTTCAACTTGTTTTCTAAAGAGAATGAAAGTTTGTAATGCATCAGATCTTTGGACTAAAGGAAAACCCAAGTATAATGCGAAAAGACATCCATAAACAAGATATAATATCGAAAACCAGTTCTTGATAAATTAGGAGAAACCCAAATATCTAAGACAACCAAGCTAAGTGGCTTGTCATAAACAGTTTTTGTTAAAGAGAATGGTAACTTCTTGCTCTTACTAACATGGCAAGAATGACAAAAATCAAAACTTTTAATTTGTACTGAAAGGGAAAATTGATGACATATCTTGGAGACAGTTCGAAGCATTGGATGCCCAAGTCTTTGGTGCCAAAGAGGTAGAGAAGAGGAGACTAGCGCTTGCGGTTGAATTGGAGAATCTTGCAAATTAATACCTTCAAACATATACAGCCCATTCTTATTGAGTCCTCTCAGCAGCGTTACCCCCGTGCGCTTGTCCTTTACAACAAAAAACAATTTATGAAAATATTTATAATATTTTTATTTTCGGATAGTTTGGATAACTAAATTATTCTCATGTCACCATAATTAGTGGTTGCAAATATTTTTTTTAAATATATTATATCAAAACATAACAAAATTAGGATATTGGCTTTTTCTTTTTTTTTTTAAATTATGGTATGAACGAAATTAAGAAAAATAATATGAAAATGAGGTTTATTATTTTGTAATTGGTTGAATTTTTGTATGAACGTTTTTGTATTGGCTCACTTTAGATTTTATTATTGTTTTAATCTTTTGTTTCAGATTCTAACGATTCCGTAATTTTTTGCTTTTGGATAGCATCGCCAAAAAATATATTCAGAAGAAAGACAGAACGTCGGTTTAAGAGGTCAGTACCCACGATCAATTTTATTTTAAATAATTTAGTATAATTTTAATTGATACATTAGAGTTGTAATTAGGAAAAGAATGATTTTGAAAGCTATATTTGGACATTGAACATTGAACATTTTTTTATATTTTTTTAATTCATTTATTATGTGATTGATTCTGATGCATGATTGATTTAATTTTTTGATTTTTATGATGAAATTGGGAGTGTGTGATTTATTTTTTGTATTTTTGGAAACATTATACTCTTCGAGATAATTCGTTTAGAATTATATATATTATATACAGTGTTGGAGTAACAATTAGAGAAGAAGAAGAACTTCTTATTGATAAAGAGGTATTCTATATTACATACACATAATGTTCTTTATATACATGTAAGGGAAAACCTAGTCATTTAATGGACCGCACAACCATGGGACATAAGACCTATAATAACACTTCCCTTGTGCGGTTCAACAATGGAACTCCAGATGTAGTACTTCACATATAGTGTTTCGAATGTAGTTCTTCATATGTCATTGTCTTCTTGATGACTTATGACAAAATCAGTTGTCTTACTAAAACTTTGACAAGGAAAAACACATGTAGTACTTCACATGTTGTCTCGTACTTTACATGTAGTTCATCACATGCAATACGATCTTCAAAGATCGACGAGTCTAAGTTAATTTCCTCGTTAAAACTTCGCCAGGAAAACCCATAGGGACAAAACCTGAACTAAAGAGAAAGAGTAAAATATTAAGCAAAGTTAGAACATAGATGGACTTCAATATGTTGTCTCACTAAAACCTTGACAAGGAAAACCCAGTTGGATAAAACCTTGACGGAGGGAAAAGAGTACAACATGATTGATGCAAGTAAAGGTGATACGTTGCAGATGATCACTTTGCTCCATTGAAGTTGACTAGTTTCTTTACAACTCTTAAGGAAGAAAATCCTCATGGGAAATACAATAGCCTTAGTTGGGAAATTAAATTCCCGGTGTTTGTTTTTGTCTCATTAAAAACCTTGCAGAGTAACAAAACCATGTGGGAAAAAGTAACCTCAGTGAAGGAAAATAGTTCAACACACCATTAGATGCTCTCCCTGATGTCAGACAATCTTCATTAGTCTAATGCAGTCAAATGGAGTTTATCACACTTTACTTTGAGACTTGAATGTTTATAATATCATGTTGTTGATTATGGAAGTTACATTGCTTAATAGGATATCGTGTTTCATTTATTTGATTCAAATATTTTCAGTAATATCAACGCGATCTTTATGTCTTCAACATTCCACATACTTGATGTTTTTAGTGTTGTCTCGCTAAAATACTTGTCGAGTAACAAAACCCTTTGAGAAAAACTATTCTTGATCGAAGGGAAAAAGAGTAAAACACATCTTTAATTTCGAAGTAAAATATATCGACATCATATCCTTGGATCCTCCCCATAATATCGGCACCTCCCCCTGACTACTTTCAGAGTTGTTCTAGACAATTCCTTTAGTCATGTACTTTTCGAAAATAAATATCGGTAATGACAATTAGAAAATAGTCTACCATGTCTCCCCTGATTACTTTCGTTGGAGAATATATTATTTTTCCTTTATAATCAACAACCTTTGGATTGCAATTCCTTTAGCATTCATTTTTTATGTCTTTGCAGGGATAAAACAAACTCATGTCAGTGGTTACTTTTAAGTATATGATTACGTTTATTATACCATTCCAATGATGTTGCGTTGGCGCTGAGCTATATCTAGCTAACAAGTTCACTGAGGATGTAACATTTGGTCGAGTACATTATGTTAAGTACAACAATGCGTATATTGCACTTAGATAGAGGAATTTCATATCCCAAGACATCTTCATCATCTTTATTTAGATGAAATGGTCATTTACTTATTTTGTACTTCAATTAATCATGGGAGTGCTATCAGTATTCGATCGAGCTTTCCCTAGATTCTTCATCTCAAATTCGGATTTCAATTAGCTCTTAAGGTCTCTTATTACATCAAGAGTACCCATCATGTCTGTACCATCGACATAGATAGATACAATTCCAAATCATGATCTTTATTGTGAATACGCAAGGAAAAATAACTTACTTGTCTATCCCCTCCAAATCAAATAACCACTTAGACGGGTATACTACATCCGCCTGATTACTTTAATCTATAAGTGAGCGTTCTATCTAACTGTAAACGCACTCTATAGTTTAGAATCACTTGATTTTGGAAACAAAAGGCTATCAAGTACCTTTGTAAATATCTACTATCTCTTGATTCTTTCAGAGATACGTAACAACCATATACATATGATGCATTTTAAGTCCTTTTAAAATTACCAAGCTAACTAAGTAGCGGAACCCTAGAACGTTCATTACTAGAGGACAATTCCAGGGCTTTGTGAGAAACCTCGCGCCACAAGGAGAGTCTTGATACTTTGAGACTTCATTCTTCCCACTGTGCTTTATGACAAATAATCATGTATGTCCCATAGGCTTTACACTTGGTTGGTTAGCATTATCACACCAAATACCTGTATATTTGTCAAAGAACCAAGTTCTACTTGGATTGTGTAGGCCAAATATGCTCTTTATTGATATTAAATAATAAAAAGAATGGTTCGATCACATATTGCTCTATTTCCTTAAGCAACTATATATATAAATAATCATTAATATGCTCGCACGATCTTTCCATTGACTCGTGTGTGTTAACATAATCCTTTAGGATTTCATTGTTCTCTGGAATCATTAAACTTCAGAGCGTCCTCAAATTTTTATTCATGGACATAGTCACAAATAATCAAATAAGATGATTTCATTTATGATACAAATTATAGGTTATGCCTTACTCATCTACTTACTTTCTAGGTGAGCATTGATCGAACCTGGTGTTCTCTCCATCTTCCTTTATGTAGCCACGGCCTCAATCACACTTCCACTAAGTGTAGTTGCAACACTTTAGTCTATGGTGTATATCCCTTATTGAGGATTTGTAACCTTGCAGGTAGGTTTGCGATGGTATGTGTGATCTCATCAATTTAGGGACATCAGTGAACATTCTGAAAATAGGTTATTCTTTGTCACTTCACATTTACATTTGTGGAGTACTAGAATCAATATGAGACACAATGGGAACACACCACGAAAATTCCTGTCATTCCCTTAGAAAATACTTTTTCTTATCTCCCCCTAAAAACGGGAAGATTGTCTCATCAAAATGACAACCCGTAAATCTAGCGATAAGAGATCTCCTGCCAAAAGTTTTAAAAATGGGGATAATTGTTGGAAATTCTTGTCCAACATAGTCACTTGATCATTTTGATGACCCATCATAGTACGATATGGAGTCGCAATGGAACATATATAGTGCAACCAAAATTGCATAAGGACAAAAAAATATCAGGCTTATATCTAGTTACCAACTTGTACGCAAAGAATGGTTGACCAATTGTGGGTCTAAAACGAATAAGTGAAGATTCGTGTAATATTGCATATTCCCCAAGTAGTTAAAGGTAGGTTTTTACGCATAAGCATACCTTAGGCACCATTCGTAACCTTAAGTTGATGATATCCTTTGCGAGACCATGGGGTATAGGATGCTCTATATTGATCATATTAAACATGCAATAACCATCAAGCCCTTTTGATGTGCACTAGATAGCATTTTCAAGGGGTGGTGAGCCCTTATATGTATAATATATTCTAGTAGTTTTCCAATTATAAAACTTCTTGGGAACTATAACTTGTTACAAATTTCAAAACATTCACCAGAGCCATAAGTCACTCTAATGGTACGCATTCTGCATGAATGTTTTTCTAAATTTCACCTCGTTTTTGTTTTCTAATATGTAATTGTTTTTACCATTTGCATCTTAGGATGGTCACGATCCTGTTTTACAGAAGACTTTTTGAAATGAGTGATATGCCCTCTTACTTAAAAGCATAATGGGGTTGGGGGGGTTGTGCATCTAGTATTTTAGAAAAAACTTATTGAGAGACATGTCGTCGCTTTGCATTTTGTGTCAATCTTTTTCCCATTTTCGTTCACTAAAATAAAGTGATATTTGTATGATTTCCTTCAAAACAATCATCATGTCACAACCAAAGTTGCTTTATGGTTATACCCAAATCATGTATGAGTCAGTTCTGAACATTTCATCGTCGGAGTCAATATGGATTCAATAATCCAAATATTATAGTGAATTACATTGCACTAGATTGACTCATTAGTTTCTCTAAAATATATTTCCTTCCAAATATATTAGAGACTATAAAAGATGCAATCAATTACATTCTCATCATTGTGATGTTTCACATGATATCCATTTGCACGGGTTACTTGGGAATTTAACAAGGTGTGATTATCTCTTGGTACATCTAGAGATTTTGCGACGTCTTTGTTCTATCTTAAAAACAAATTTGAGCAATGATGTGCCAGATGATCCAATCCTTGTAGTCACATTATAAGGAAATAGTTCAACAACTAATTTAAATTCCTTAAAGATTTTCGTGTAATAAGTGGTGTGACCTTATTACGTAACAAAAGAAAATCTATCTCATTTACTTTAGAGTGTTACCGCTTACTTTTGAGTATATCTCAAGTTCTTTAGAGTATTTCAATCTCATGAAAATGATATACTTTTCATTCCATGAGTGTGCAGACAATGAATTTAATTCTTCACAAAAAAAAAAAAAAAACTTTATTTTAGCTAATGAAAATATATGTCAAACTATCACATAGACAACATTTTGGGATTAAAATATGGAATCTAACCATACAAATTCGATTGAATAAAGGTAAGAAAAAAACGGGTAAGTGTATTGACTTGGAAAATTTCTTGTTTCCATTAATGTTGAAGTCTAGGGCATGACCTTCTCCAAGAATATAGTGTGTTCGTTTTCCTTTAAACTCCATATATCTCTTGTAGTTGACTACTAATATATGATACTTGCATTACAACGCTTGTATCATTATGAGTAAAATGCTTATACCAATATTTGGAACACTCTTTGGCATGAGTCAGAATTACATCTTTGTCCCATTATAAGTAGATACATTTACTTTGTATTATTACTACTAGAGCAAGAATTACATCTCTAACTCTTGGAAACTTTTGTGAGTATCTTTCCACAAAACATGAGGTGTGCTTTTAATTACAACATATCATTGTCAAAGTTATTGAATCATTATAGTCTAACAAGTGGATTACATCCCACTAAAAATTAAAGTTTGGGGGAAAATGAATGTTTTGACAAACTTCCTTCAAAGCATTACATCGTCTGAAGTTAATATGTCGCCTTGGAAATGTTAAAGGTATGGCTTCCTCTTTGAAAGGTATATCTTTACAAGTTGAATATTTTTATGACGAAAGTATTATACTTGTTCACACAAACTTCCACATCATATACTCTTTAATGGTGCTCAAGTACTTCTGAGTTCAAAATGTCAAATTAGAGTCGAATTGGTTTAGTCAAAGTTTGGTCAACTATTTGGTCAATACCCAGTCCATTGGGTTGACAAGGTCATGGTTAATGAATATAAACATATATGGTTCATTATATATGAAATATTCAGGCTCATTGATAATAAGTTTGAGACTATAAGCATATGAACCCAAAACATATCGTTAACCCTAAAAATTGACAAAATTATTCTTTCAACTGTTCTGATCAACAGACAAATGCATCATCATCCGATCATGATGACATTTTTACATTAGATTAATCAAAATATTTCGACAAACAAATTAAATTTTCAAAGACATCCAACAGCTCAATAAAAAAATATTTATGACGTTGTATGACTGTTCCGATCCACGTTTATGTGGACACAACAGGAAATATCACGTACTTTGGAGTACTTTCCATGGTTGGATCTTTATGAAAATTTTAAAGTATCTCCATGAGGATAACATATACCACAAATAAAAAATTATAGAATAATCCAACGGTAAAAATTATACGAAACTAGGTTTTTCGACGTTGTTATAATAGGGTTTTCTGAACGAAGACAATTCTATTAAAATACGAATATGGAGATTGCATCATATTCCGACTTGATTGAAATTTTAAAAGAGTAAATAAAGACTAATTTAGTAGAACATACTAAGTTTTCATGAAAATCTAACGGTGAAATATCTACGTTTGATAATCATGCTTTCGTGGAACCCTAATATATACTGTGAAACAAAAAATTTTTGTTCAAAAGAAATACCTGGTAACACATCTATGGAAAAAAATAATCAACCGATCAAATCTAGATCTGTGGTATAGCTTCTTGCATGATAACGTGTTGGAGTAACAATTAGAGAAGGAGAAGAACTTCTTATTGATAAAGAGACATTCTATATTACATACACATAATGTTCTTTATATACATGTAAGGAAAACCTAGTCATCTAATGGACCTTACATCCATGGGCCATAGGCCCTATAACATACAGTTTTTTATTTATATTTTTTGTATTTTCATAAGATTCTATTAGATTTAGGTAAACATTTTTGTTGGATTAATTGGCGAAAAATATATTGTTGGGAAAAAAAAATATTTTCCTGAAATATTGTTAACGAAAATATTAAAAAATTACCAAAATAATAATAAAAGTGAGGCCAGGATTAACCAGAAGCGAGAATCAACCAGGAGCACCGGTGAATAAGAGTGCTCGAACAAACTCTGTTATTATATAGAGAATAAGTGAATCCCATCGATCCATTCTTCTGCTACAACTATTTTTTTTATTTCCTCCGGCTGGGAAGTTGAATTTTTGCGCACATTAGTTGTGATTAATAAGTTTATTCAATCCATTCTTCTCCTACTCCTCCTACTCTTTTCATTTTTACCCTCTAGATGGGAAGTCGATCGAATTGCTGCATTAGTTTACAAACATGTCAAAAAGAGGGACGGCTATTATCGTTTACCTTGACGACACTGATGACTACTTGTATTTAGTTTCCGATACACGATTGTGTGTGGAGGTGACATGTCATAAGTGAAAATAAATTCAAAGACAAAACTTGTAGTGAATTCTTCATCCACGTAAAAGATTGCTTGACAAGAGTTAATAGGAAAAAGCCTTAATGGGAAGTTTCGTTGAATTTGAGCTTGAAGAGCATGACCAATATGGTCCCATGAAATAACTGGGATTGGAGATGATATCACAAAAGCATCTTTCCATCTTCCCAATGGTTGTTGCCGATCCGGTTGTTTGATGTTAACAGTAGCAAATTGCTGAGATTCTGAAATATGAATTGGGGCTGCAAAACTATCACAAAAGAAGGGGGA
This sequence comes from Papaver bracteatum, assembly GCA_023529315.1. Taxonomy (NCBI): domain Eukaryota; kingdom Viridiplantae; phylum Streptophyta; class Magnoliopsida; order Ranunculales; family Papaveraceae; genus Papaver; species Papaver bracteatum. Next base: position 30,154 of record JAJJWX010003940.1, on the reverse strand, counting down.
TGTCTTTGAAAAATTTGGCTTTTGGTGAATAGGTTCCTGTGTATGGGAGTTGGGTTTTGAATGGGGATTGGTTTTTGGATTATGGGGATGCAAAATTGGTTTGGATGTTTTATAATTCGATAACAGAACTTGAGCATAGGATCGAGGGTGATTGATTTTTGGAATAAGTGGATGGGTATCTTTAGGGATTTCCTAAGATGAACTCAAGTCTAGAATTTCAGCAAGTGCAGATGCAAAGGAGAACCATCCTTCAAAACAACTACCAGAAGGAATATAGAATGAGACTGGATCAGCTCGAGAATTTGGTTTAGATAAAAAGAATGAATAGATAGAATCCATTCTTATTAGATTGCTTGTTTACAATGAACCAGATGTGGTTATCCTCTTGCTTCCAAGTCTTTGTACCTGCGTCTCCGTTCTTTGCTGCTTCAAAAACCATGGTATGAAGATGCGTTGCTAGAGGTAAAGGAAAAACTCCTTGAGTTGATCCATTAGAATATAATTCAGTTAAAGTAATGGGTGCATTGGGAATGAGTTTTTTGAAAGAAAGTCTGAAGAACTTTCGAAGATTATGCCAATTAAAGAGGGCAGACAGGCGACATTGAAGTAAGGAATTCAAAGATTATGCCAATTAAAGCAAAACAGGTGAACTTCCGGAATTTTTTTGCATTGAACCCCTTTAGATTAGTAGTAGTATACAACAAATCCTACTCGTATTTGATAAAATGCAGTGTTGGGAATCTCAGTCGTAAGTTCTTTTTGTGTGCGTTTTGGATATTTATTGCTATAGCTGCATAACGAAGTTCTATCAAATACAGAAATCATCTATATTAAGCAGGTTTTTTATGTTTACTGTTTCGATATTGTTATTAATTAAACATGATTGTTGTGGTTTCATCATATATATGGAGATTACCTAATATTTATTGCCAAAAGCTCACAAGAAATTACCTTGTGTAATGTGTATCTTCCTGAGGGTTTCGGAAATAACCGAAAAAAGAAAATAGAAAAGTGCCTACTGTCGTTTCTGTTCTTATTTCTAATGTGCACAACAGAAGAAGGAAAAAAAGTCTTGTCTCCATTTGTCTCCTATTGTCTCCTTTAAGCTCTCTATATCTCTTCGATACCTTATACCTCTCAATATCCTTTTGAGCTCATTTGGTCTCTATTTGTCTCCATTCGTCTCCTATTGTCTCCTTTTATCTCTCTCTAGCTCTTCGATACCTTATATATCTCAATATCCTTTTGCATCTACTTTGGTCTCTATTTGTCTCCTATTGTCTCCTTTAAGCTCTCTCTAGATCTTGGATACCTTATACCTATTGTCTCCATTCGTCTCCTATTATCTCCTTTAAGATCTCTATATCTCTTCGATACCTTATACCTCTCAATATCATTTGGTCTCTATTTGTCTCCTTTCGTCTCTTATTGTCTCCTTTAATCTCTCTCTAGCTCTTCGATACCTTATACCTCTCAATATCCTTTTGCAACTCCTTTGGTCTCTATTTATCCCCATTCGTCTCCTATTATCTCCTTTAAGCTCTCTATATCTATTCGATACCTTATATCTCTTCGATACCTTATACCTCTCAATATCCTTTTGCAGCTCATTTGGTCTCTATAATATTAATTACAGCATTAAGTCTAAGAGTTAATCGCCATACCAGGAACAACTCCCATGTAAACTACTACTGAACATGGCCAAATTTAGAGCCATAAAATTGCTTTGTCTGGTTGTAGTGCTCCAAGTTGCCACTTCAAATATCTCCTTTCCCACTTCACTTCTTTAAAATCTTTGGCCCATCTTCTCGGCTTGCATCCCTTTGAGGATCTGAATTATTTGGTTAGAGTCGGATTCCAGTTCCATTTTGCTTCCTATTCTAATTGCCCATTGCAAGGCTTGCTGGGCAGCGCTTCTTTAGATCTCTCTTGCATCTGCTTGCGGAATTTCCATTCCTATAACTCCTTTGCAACAACCTGCATAGTTAGTCAGAATTAAACCAATACCATATATTCCAGTGTTTGGATTTCTAGCAAACCCCATATTCATTTTTAAAGATAAAAATCCAGGGGGAAGCCATTGCAATCTGAATTCTACAATCTTGTTCTCAGCTTCCTCTTGAGTGTAGTTTATGTGCATATGATTATCACATTTGGGGGAAAAGACTGCAATCTGAGCATTTGGTTTGGAATCCGCTGATTTTGGATTGGGTGCATGTTGGTGCCGTTTTATAAACCCGTTGGACACTTGTACCCGTTATATTAAAGTTATATGCTATTGGATATTTGGGATTTTCGTATAATATGAGACTAGTACAGAGTTTACATGTCATCACTTCATGTCTATGTTGCACGGACACACCTAGAAAGATGCAGTAACCGTGTCGGACACATAATTGGATACGACACTTCCCGACACGCGATGGACACGCCAAATCATGTGTCCCGTAGAAATTGACATTTGATACTTTACGGACACTATTTGGACACTTCCGGACACACCATGAATGATTAATTTTGGTTTGGAAAATCAAAATAAACTAGTTGTGAAGCTGATTTATTCCTCTTTTTGTCAAATATAAACAATATTTATGAAAAACGTGATCATAATTTCATTATTATTAATTTTAATTTATTAGTAAATAAGTATTCTGAAAATAAGAATAATTACTATGTTGAGCCGATTAGTGTACAATCTCAATTTAATGATATGTGTAATATATATAACGTGTCGTCGTAATCAGCTTTTTTGAGATTTGACGTGTCTCCGTAACCGTGTCGTGTCGTAACCGTGTCCTGTGTCCGTGTCTGTGCAACATAGCTTCATGTTCATCTTATCTATCGGGTTCTTTCTAAAAAAAATACTAAATATTCAATTTGGTATTTACTTGCATCCAATTTTTAGGGCTTATTACAAGGGATTCTTTTTTTGGGTTGTTGTCCTTGTTACTTTGTTTTATAATATGTTTGTGTGATGTTGTTCTTATATAGGATCTTTGGGAATTTGCATTCAATTCGCCCATCCGCACATCCGAGGGATGAAATGTTCAGTGCAGATGTCACACTTGAAATATGTCATGTATGGGACAGGATGCAGATGTTGCTGAAACTGCTTCGATCCGGACCATGCTCACACCTTTACTATTTATTTGGGAGATGCCTTCTGCGTCAATGTATTGCAAATGGGCCTTAGTTATCTTACACGAAATGTCAAAGAAAGCTGTTTTTGGGCATACCAAAAAATTACCGGGCATACATTTTGTCTAAGTTCGGCTCACTCATTATTAGCCGAGCCTTGCAAACCTTGGTAAAAAAAATGTTGTGAGCCGAATCTTGAGTATGCCCGACAATTTTTTGGTATGACCAAAAACATGTCTCATGTCAAATCTCAAAATTTTAAATTGTGTCATCTGCTAGCGTTTTTGATTCTGAATTTCTTATAGTTTTTTCTGAGTGGATTTTCGATCGCAAATTTGAGAGCCAATTCTAATGCTAAAAACCGATATGTAGTACTATTGGGCACAGTCTCCCCAAAATGAATATATCAAAATACTAAGCCTTTCAATATACCTTTTTAGATATTGGTATCACTTGACAATTTCCTCGTTCACAAACTCATAATATTTGATTCCTTTCAGTTATACCTGTTGGTAATTGTTTGATATATGAAAAATAATATCACTTAGCGGGGCTAGGGTGCTCCAAAGAGGAGATAAATCCAATATAGGCATGGGGACTTGGGGATTGAGGCCCAAGTCCAATAAGAAAGTAATCCATGAGATGAAAGGGACAAGGAAGGTATTATTTAATGAATAAGGAGGAGGTTATATTAAAGAAAGAATGGCATTAGTAGTAATTAAGGAAGTTTAGAACATGTGGCATGGTGTCATAAAAGGAAGGGATTTTGGGAAAGTCTATAAAAGAGGTACATAGTACAATAGAAATCAGGCTCTCTCTCTTATCGTTCCTAGAAAGTGTTGTCATTATGGTTGACTAGGACAGGTAGGACCAAGATAATATTCCACCCTCAACATTTGGAGACCACACCCGGAGGCTGGTGCCTATCCCACCATGACACACCAAGGAGATACTAGCTCAAGTGCATTAAAAAACCAATCAACCAATCAACCCCTCAACCTAGAAGAAGTAACAATAGACGAGAATGAGGATATCAAAGAAGAAATATTAGTTCAATACATAGTCACACAACCAAAGATGCATGAACTCTAGCTCAAAGAGGCTAGCGCGACACAAGAGAAAAACACGCAAGTGACCCATGCACTGAAGCCCCCATCCCTAATCCTGCAAGACATACAAAAAGAATTGGAGGAACGCGTATGAAGAAAACAAGAACTTGAAGACTGGATAGGACAAGCAGTGATAGCGGGCCAAAACGCCCTTAAGGAAATGACAAGGGACGAAGGGTACATAGATGCCAAGTCAACAATCAAAATAGTATTCGCGAGTAACAATATCCTAAAGACTACCCGTCCCAAAAATTTAAGAAATATGACGGATAGGGAAACGCGTGGTGACACCTCAGCCTATTTTTATCAGCAATGAACGACAAGGTCTCTGATGGGAAATTGTGCCTAAGAGAATTTCCCAAGTCACTAACAGGCACAACATTCACCTGGTACGAAAATCTAAAGGAATAAATTTTGGATTTTTGGCCAACCATGTTCGCGCTCTTCCTTGGGAAATTTTACTCGGGTAAGAGGAAGATCATGTCGATAGACTTGAGCCAGAGTGTCCGACAGGAAATGATATAGGGAAATACATCTTATGGTTCCGGAGCCTCGCGCTCGATTGTCACGAAAATACCAGCGAGGAAGGGCTTGTCGAAATATGTGTGAACATAATGGTACCCTCTTTCAAAGGGAGTTTGATTAACTTCAGATTCCAGACTTTCGTTGAGTTAGAGGAAGCAGCAAAAAGGATCTCCGACTGTGTGGAGGAAACACACACGAATCCTACCTAACACTATACAGTTCATCCCATATCTGAAGCGCCGCGTAATGTGAGGCCCAGCACTAACAAGGAGTAAGTGGATCAGTTCCAAACACCCGACGGAGACTTGGGGGGAAATAGATGGACTAGGCGGGACTCCAACCCACCACCCCCTTTATCATGCAGCATAGAACAGGTAATCGATATTCTAATCAATGGGTTGCAAGAAAGGATATCAAGCTACCTCCAACAGTGGTAGATGTCAATAAAATGGATAAAAATGACGCCAAGTACTGCCACTACCATCAGAGGCTAAGTCACCCCACGTTGGAATGTTTTGCCATAAAAAGAATCTTTGAACGCAAATGCGCATCTGGAGAACTCGGGGTAGAAAAGCAAGCAATTGAATACGATCCCCTTCCACATCATTAAGTCACCAACGAACAAAGCAAACAACAAGGTATGACCACGCCCCGTCACCCGCGGACAAGATTGGCCAGTAATGAAAGGAATCATCTTATAAGAAAAGGCAAGTCGCGTTCGTTCTGTCCTTTGCAAACAACAGCGGTGCAGAATGAAGGGAAACATTGCAAAATTCTTGAGTAGTGCGATCTACAAAAGGCTATGGTTACGCAAAAGACGCCCGGTTGGCTGAAAATTTTACAAAAGTCTACGAGAGTGCCAAAGGTACCAGGTCGGCCAACGAATATATGAAAGGCTATGGGAGTGCCAAAGGCACCCGGTCCCTGAAAAATTTACAAAAGGCTACAGGAGTGTCAAAGGAACCTGGTCAGCTGACAAATTATAAAAGGCCACAGGAGTGCCAAAGGTACCCGGTCGGACTACGAATATACAAAAGGTTACGGAAGTGCCAAAGGCGCCCGGTCGGCTGAAAATTTTACGAAAGTCTACGGGAGTGCCAAAGGCGCCCGGTCGGTTGACAAATTTAAAAAAGGATGCGGGAGTGCCAAAGATACTTGGTCGGCCAACAAATATACAGAAGGCTATGAGAGTACCAAAGGCGCCCAGTCGGCTTCCAAATTTACAAAAGGCTACGGGAGTGCCAAAGGCTCCTGGTCAGCTGACATTTACAAGTCTACGGTAATTCCTAAGGTACTCGGTCAGCCGACGAATATACGTGTAGCGCCCCTAACGCTAGCAGCTGACTAATACAAGAGAATAACTAAGTAAAGAGGAACTAAGGGTCTAAATCATTTACTTAAACATTCAATTAAGAAATCTTTTACAAAACTTAACCCAAAAACTAGTCCCGATCTGAAATATATATATATATATATATATATATATATATAAGAACAACTCTTAAATGATACATATACAATAGTCATTTGGTTTACAAACACAAAATAAACATAGCGGAAGCTAACTAACAAACGTAAATAATTTTTCGAAGCTTTCATTGTCACATGCACATCTTGATCTATCTCTGAAACTGAAAGTGGGAATGGATGAGCAAATCATCCCTAAAAGGGGTGCCCAGTAGAAATAATAACTAACTTTCAAGTAATCATTAATATGATTTGACGACAATGCAGGTTTTATCGAAAGACGATAATACACGGAAATACAGTAAAACATAATATAAAAACTTCTTCAAAGAAATTTAAAAGAACAGTAAACATCCATGTATGAGATGTGTGTTTCTGCACATAAGGAAGAGTAATATTGATGCCAATTCCACACAGAATAGGTAATATTTCGGTGTACCTCCCTATCCATAAAATGAGATATAAAGGAAGAATAATTTTTGGCCATGTAATATTGCGGTGTATCGCCCTAGCGATAGAATACTGGATATTGTGCGACACACATCTCATACCACACAAAGCACACAAAGATATGCATGAATTTCACAAAAGATAGATTTCTAGAACAATAATGAATACAAGAGAGTTCGTTATCGATTCTTACCTCTTTTGATGACAAGCCTCGCCTACCTCAAGATCCATAATCCACTGGTGCATTCTTTAGATCGATAGTTGTTAATAAAGATTAACTGTTAATCACACAAGCACTCTAAATATTAGCCAAAAGTCTCACACAAGGCTCATAACATAATCTCGTACAATTATCTAGTTATAGGCTAAGTGAACTATCTAATGGTTCTAAGCCAATTTATGATTTTACACTTTTTACTATATATCTTTAACACATCTAAGGTTTATTAATTCAATTAGATTGCTTCTATAGTCTGTTAAATATGTCTTAAGAATACCTACAACTTTGTAGAAGAAACCAAATGTCAACTCAGACCACAAGTGGTCCAATTCATCAAGATAAGAAAAACTATTCCTAAGCCCAAGTGCACTAAAGAAACACATTAACTTAGGGCCCGGTCCACCTAAGTCAACTAACGGTCAATAAAAGTCAGAGATGTCAATTAAAGAACGCTTTCGGTCAACTGTCAAGAGGTCAAGTCAACAGTCAATTGGTCAAGGTCATGTCAACTGAGTCGACTCAGGTCAAGACAGGTAACTTACTGAGTCAACACGGTTCAACTCGCCCAGATAACCGAGTCATCTAAGAACGAGCGATCAGATGTCATAACTGACCGGGATGACTAATCCTTAAACTTCAAGATACAAGAATTCATACAAATAATACCACTAACATGAACTCTAGCAATACAATTCTAACATAATAATTTCTTATCTAAACACACACTAACTCTAACTGAAATCTTCTTCAGAACAACACTGCACTTCAATACTCTGGTACAACTTCAACAAACTACAAGACCATATCTTCTCACTGAATCTCTACCCACCATACTAAATCCTAGTTTTAGCAATGCTTCATTTTCGGAGATGCGCAACGGATATAGACATTGCATAGTTAACAACGTTAATATCCGTTGCGCACTAGTTTATCCGTTGCACAAATTATTTATTTCCCATTTACTAAAATAAATTAGTGGTGCAACGTATGTTCCACGCCTATATCCGTTGTACACCATTTGGTTTTTTTTGTACTTCATAGTATATTCATGGGATTTTAGTAGTTTATTTTTATTTATTAATTTTCTGATTTTTATTTTTAAAAAACTAAAAATTGGATTCTCAAAAAAAATTCCCTCTCAATTTTTTATCCAATTCATTCTCCCTCCCAAACTTAAAATTAACAAAACTTTCCCCCTATTTTTTCCCTCTAATTTCATCAACTAAACACATTTAATACCCATCCAAGAAAATTCAGATACATGAATAGATATTTTTTTCTTATTTTCAGTTAAACTCCACTCATTTATTCACCCTCTTTTATATCTCCCTTTTTCTCTCTCTTTACCTTATTTTCATCGAAGAAGAAGAAGAGAAGTTCTTCTGTAGGTTTCAATTTCCATCGAGAGAGGAGAGAAACTTTTCTCTTCTTCTTCTTCTTCTTCAACAGATCTCGTAGATCTTCTCTAGATTAAAACCCTCCTTTCAACAAATCTGGAAGCTAATCAAAACCCATCAAATTCCGAAATCAAATCTAAACCTAATTTTTTCCGTGGAATCAAAAATCAAATCATTCAACCTCTTATTATTTTGGTAGATTATCATCATGTATAAATTAGTTTGTTGTTAATCTTATTTTTGTCTGAAATAATTTGATAGAGTTAGGGTTTTTGATTGTGAGCTAGCTAGTATCTGAATCAGTTAGAGCTTTTGATTGTGGTGTTCTTTTTTATTGTAATATGTAGATTTGAAGTATTGGGTATGTTTTCTTTCAGTTGAAGAGGAAGTTTTTATGAATGACTCAGTTGTGTGTAGAGATTTTGGGTTTTGATTCATCTAGAGTTTTAGTTTTTGTGTAGAGTCTTTGAAGTAATCTTATGCTTTCCAAGGTGTTTGTAGTGATTTTACTTCATTTGGTAGAGGTTCTGTAAACTAGATTCAAGTATTTATGTGTTAGAACTCTTATCTGGAAGTAAATAAAATCTGGGTTTATATTTTTTTTCCTTCATTTTTCATTTAGGTAGATTTCAGATGCTTGAGTAAATGCTTAGTTTAACAATCGACTTCCAGCTGATTTTACTTCATTCGGTAGATGTTATGTTAATCTATACTACTTTGAAATCTATGTTGTAACTTATCATGAATTGTCTACTACAGTACTACATAATTGCGTTCACTTATCAATTTGTTTTCGGGCATTGCTGTAACTTGTCCTGTGTGCCTGCCTGCATTATTGTATCATATATAAGCGAGAAGCATGCCATCCTGAATGTGCATTTTCATTTGAATTATCCCTGTTTAGAGTAAAACTATATCGTAATGCAGTTTCGCTTGTTAGAGTGATACCTATGCAACATGATCCTGCAGTAGCGACGAATCAATATTGGTTTTCTGGTGTTGTTATAGTAGGAAATTATAGGATTTTAAATTTGTGTATCCCTCAAATATGTCCTACCCATAATTTTGAATGTATCTAAGCTGATTTTCTCTCATTAATATGGTTTATTGATCTTGTTAAACTCTATTTCTACTGATTCTATCTTGATCTTGTCAAACTCTTTATCAAAAGAACTAGGGTTTCAATTGTAATTGAATTCTTGTCTACGTAATTACTGAGATGTGATAGGGGTTAGAACTTGAAAGAGATTGAAACTATGTTTTCCTAGATCTTCAAATCATCATGAAAGTTATGTTCAACCGAAATTTTGTTAATTTAAATTAGAAGACTTGGTATAGTTTCTTTTTAGGTTGTTTGGATGTATTTTGTACTGTTTGTAGACGTGATTGGATTTTGATCTGGATTGGAGATATTACCTTAATTAATCTCTGAGTGACTATTTAAACTTGATATTAAGTATTCAGTTCATTTGATAGTTGACATGTATTGAGCTGTGTTAGTTTCTGTTTCAACTACCTTGTACTTCTGGAAGTTCTGCTTTCATCAAATTCATCACATTTGCATATTGTTTCAACCTTGAACTTCTACTAATAATTGTTAGAATTTGCTCCAATGACTTCGTATTTATGAGAAGAGCTAGAATTTGATATCTAGGTTAATACTTAACCAATTTATCTGGCGTTTTTCTGTTTTCTAACTTAACTTCTATGTTCTTAAGGTGTCTTTGGCTTCGATATGTGATCTTCAGAGGTTAAGGTTTGAGTTGCATTTAGAGGTGGGAATTTACATTACTCGGTTATAAGCATTGATGTATCTTTATCAAAACTAAGCTTATACCAATAAATAAACTCATACACTATTTTTGATAACTATATCCTACTGATGTATGCGAAGTTAGGATTTTCTTATCAAACCATATATTACTTTTGATATATATAGTATATGAATGAATTTTGTGTAGGTATGTAATATTGTTGTTGTATAGCTATATAATGTGCCTCTTAAATATATGGTTGAGCAACTCTTGTTACTAATTCAGAATTTCGGGAAATGTATATTTAAAACATGGGAAGTAACATGGTTTTTAAAATTGTGCAATTCATGATTTGAATCGCACGATTTGATTCATTTATTTCAAGATCGATTTGAATCGCAAGTATGAATCTTTCTGCCTGTAAATCGTCAGTCAACTTGGTTTGACTACGATTCTTGACTGGTCAAAAGTTATTTTCAAAAATATGATCGTTAGAAGATTCGAACTCAAGACATCTAACATCATATGAGGGCCTCCAACCACTGTTCTACGTTGATATTTGTTGATTCTTAATGGATTTTATTAGTATATATAAGAACAAAGATAAAAACTAGGCAAAAAACTTTGATATTCATTGAATACTCCACATAATTCAATATCATTTACAAGAATATATACGATTTAATAATCAACCTTAAATATTCGATTTACGCTTTAGCATACGATTCGATTCTCAAAATTGAAAAACGATTCGCTTCGCGATTCACGATTTCACAACCTTGGGAAGTAACATTTTTTTTTCTTAAAGATATATATAATGGTAATTTATAATTACTTTTACACGGAAGAGGTTTTAGTTGGTAGCCGAGCGACAAGCTGGGCACCAACCCCCTTTTGAATAACAACACCGAATCTATGAAAAATAAAAACACCTAAACCACTACCAGCATCATTATTAACTAAACAATTTTTCAGACGCCTAAAAAAACAAATAGTGTCTATGCTGAGATCCCCTAAAGTAGTGAAAGCTAAAACACCCAAACCATAACCATGTGAAACACACTCATCCAAATATTTAGTGCGTTTACGCGAAATTGCTTTCGAAATAGCCTGGCCTGGTATGAAAGCCCGAACTCCCCTACCAGCTTAAGGGCGAGACCCCGTGACATCCATACACACGCCCCGGCCATTTTCCCAATTAAGAACAAGTATGTCTGCTGGACGCAAATCCTTGTTAGTAGTTGACGAAAAACCCAAAGAAACTTCTTTACACGCAGTAACACCGGATTTGTAGCAAATATCTATAACCACATCACGAACTAAGTCCTGGTGAAACTTATTCCCAACATCATTGGAAAAATGAAGCGCGTGATCTCCATAAATATTCATAGGCTTATTACAACAAGAACAAATCTCGTCTTCAACAAATAAAGGGATACCAATGCGATAACAAACAACCGCTCTGAATTGTCTAAGACTGAGGCATTGGTATAATCCACTGATAGGGAATGCAAAAAGGTAATCTTGCGCATGCTTGATTTAATTACATTGCCACAGAACGGAGTCTCTTGCAGATAATGTAAACTGGGTAGGGATTTGCTTCTTAACTGCATCAAAATAAGTGACTGCCAGGGAATGCATATAAGGGGGGCAGTGTCATCGATGCAATAGGTGGAAGGCAAACCACATACCTGAATAAAATTCTGAAGAGCCAACTGATTGGCAGTACCATTATCGGATGAGAATACTCTTCCCAGTATCATCTTCCGCATCGAAGTAGTCTGACTCTGGGAGGCAAGATAACAGTATGTACGGGTGTCCGCCATAGTGTATATACCACGCCCAACATATTTGATAGGTAGGGTATCCAATCTCTGTTGCAAAGTCCCAAAACCAGCTCCATCCCCAGTGATTAAAAGTCTCAAATACTTGAGAAAATAGTCGTCAAAGAGGTCAGAGGCCTGTTGTAGAGTCTAAAGGATTGGTACGCATAGAGAATATAACTGACACACCGACGCAGCTTGAGAGTAACAACATCTCACTTTGGGGATCCTTGAGTTTTTTTATGGCATCCATGAGCTGAATAGTCTTGTTCACCCTGCCGCTCGCCATATCTCACTCATAAAGTCAAATCTAAACTAACCTAATTTTACCTAAACGTTTAACTCACTTACTAGGTATGCCAATATCCATAGGGAAAACACCCTTAGCAATGCTACGAGGATCAAAAGAAGGCCAAAAGATCTCATTTTTCTTGATATTAAGATGTAAGCCCCTACTTGGACCTTCGGCTTCTATGAGTCTCAAGGCTTTGGCGACCTCCAGCGTGTCACCAATAATAGTTTCATCATCCAGGTACCATGCATGCAAATCAAGTTTACAACGAGATGCGATAGACTTCACCAAAGGATGAAGCTTCAGAGCAAACAACAGGGGACCGAGGGGATCACCTTGTTGGACACCAAGTGCAGAAGAAAAAATATACTGATCATAGTAAAGTCTAGCAGGTCTAGCATAACAGAATTCTACCCAATGAGAAATACTTGGACAATGAAGCCGGACTTCACTAATGAGATGAGATCTGCAAACCATATTGAACGCATTCGAGAAGTCAATAAGCAACATTGAAATCTTATCTGAGTGTCCTTTCAATTCCAGGAGACTATTAACAGCATGAAGTATACTTTCGCCTCCAACTGGTACCCCCACATCAAATTGATGATCTCCTAAATAAAATGACATGGCCTTACCGACATAAAAGGCGGCCACCTTAGAGACCAATCGACACCAAATAGTTCCAACCGCAATAGGCCTAAGCCCACATCTGGGTTTGATAAGAGGTGTGAGGAGTGCACTGGCGACGAACTCTCCTAAGACCATGGGGCCTTTGCCTATCAACCAAAGGTTAACAACCCCTGCAATCGAATCCAATAAATCATCCGCAACCACTACAGCTGCACGACTTAGAGCATCGATAAGATGTTTTGCTCGTAAACCATCCCGACCGCACAAAGTACCTCTTGGAAAACTCTTGATTGCGCCGAAAACCGCCTTAGAATCAACCGTTACTTGGTTACAATTGACAACTTCATCCGGAATAGTGGGTGGAGAAGCTGACGGGTGCTTAGATTGTAGTTCAGACAAGGTATTCTCGCAACGTGGAGCAACACCATTCGACGACAAGGTATTGCTTTCTTTTATTATTTCCATTGACAGGAAAGAACTTGAATTATTCTTTATGCCATTATGAATGTTCGGGAAGGACATATTCCCATCTGTGGTGTGTAAAATATGCTCCCTCACATTTTACTTTATACATATGTTTAAGTACATCTATAAGAGTGAAAATTTCTGCCACTAATATCTAATATGTGTGTTTTATTTCTTTGTCAATGTATATTACTATCAAAAGAGGGAACAAGTTCTATATACGTGATTGTTACTTTCTATTGCATCCAGGTTATCTATAGTTTGGTGTTTTAGATTATGATTCTTAGAACTCCTTAGATAGATATTGAATGGTTTATTTCTATTTACGTTATAATTATTAGTTATTCTTTTGGATTGGGTTTATCGAAGTTTTGGGGAAAACTTGCATTATTTGAAATTCAGCTTTGATGATTACTTTTGAGTTGTGTAAGTATCCATTGAGCTTGTTTAGCTCACTCTTTCCATCTCGTTTTAGTGGCAGGTAACATTGATGTAGGTAGTTTTGACTCGGGTGAAGGATAGTTTTGCGTTTGGGTCGAGTTAGGGATCTCGGTTTATATATAAAGAGGTGAATGCCGGTATCTTTTTGTGGGAAGTTCTGTGTTTGTAGTTTTTGGAGGTGATGTGTTTAACTTAAGGTCTGACTTTTGTAAATTGTGTATATATACCTATTTATCACAAACACACTGGTTCTAAATGTTTAGTGTAGTTATGTATGTAAATTACTCCTTATAACATCTTAAGTTGATCTTGTACTAGGATTCCTGTTTTTTTTTTTTGAAACATTGTAAGTTATTGCTATTTAAGGTTTGGACTAGTATTTATGGTTTCTTTTCTAAGCAGGGAAGATTCTTGCTCTTCTTTCTTTTGAGTTTTCTGTCATTTGGTATTTACATTGGTTTAATCAACTTAGTGATAATGATCCTAGGCATATTAGTACCTTAAGTTTGGATTTATGCGTTAATTACAGATTGCTGAAATTGGGGCGCTACAGTTGGGTTGGGTGATTTATAAAAGTCAACAAACACAACATCTATGAAATTGTGTTAAATTAGTACAAACTCTGTCATGGTTTTCTTATTGCTTGATTTATACCAATTGTACTCTGTCATGGTTTGTTTATTTGGTTGCTTTAGACTAATTTGCTTATTCTTGCTTTAGACTAGTTTGCTTATTGCTTGCTTTAGACTAGTTAGATTATGTTTTCTTTAGACTAGTTGTACTCTATCATCTGGTTTTCTTATTGCTCGCTTAATATTTATTTCTAAAGTATGATTAAGTTTTATTTCTGAAGTATGGTGTTTGTGTATTGATGCAGGGTTGTTGATGTATTGAGCTTGTTTGTTGTTCATCATAGATAAGAGGTTTGTTGACTACATAAATTTGAATGTACTTTTTCTACTTGTATTAGTCGCACTCAAAATGTTGTATGATTTTTGTATCCTTGGTATTGAATTGTTCAACTTCTTACTTTTCTTATTTGTTGGCTTTTTACTTATAAGGTACCTACGTATTGAGCGCGACTGTTACGTTCGTAGAGAGAGGTTTGTTATGTTTTCTACGTACTATTCTGTAAAAAAATTCAGTTTGCTTAGAATTCAGTTTGCTATTGTATTTTATAATCTAGTTTTCTTAGTGTTGTATAATGTCTGGGAAAAGTTGTATGTATGAAGACAGGTTTAGTCATGCATTTGGAATGGGAGTAGATGATTTTATTGCATTTGCATATAAGAATATACTTGGAGATTCAATGTACTGTCCCTGTCCTTGTCGTTTTTGTCGAAATTCAAAACTTAAGAAGTTTGAACAAGTAAGGCATGATTTGAAAGTGAATGGGATGCTTCAATCATATGTTCTTTGGTCACTACATGGTGAAAAGGCTACACCAGGATCGAAAGTAGTTGCCGCAAGTGTAGAGCAGTTGGTTCAAGAAGAAACACCAGTGGATCTTGTAGAGGAACACGTTGAAGTGGACAGAAGAGATAATGGGTGCAGGTTAAACGATTTTGTTGATAATGCATTCGAGATTTTTGAAGGGAACCATGTCAATGTAGATGATTCTCAACATCCATTTAATCAAGAGCCTAACCTTGGTAAGAAACACGATAAGTACAAAAAGTTAGCAGAAGAGAAGATATATCCAACATGTGAGAATGGCGAGACAACACTTTCTGTCATCATCAAACTGCATCATTTAAAGAAGTCTTTTGGCTGGTCTGGTGGTAATAGTGTTACTCACTGATGTGATTTTAATTGTTGTAGAAAAGTGGTAAGAAAGATGTAGTTAACTCATACTTGTAAAGGATTATTTTAGATTCAAATAAAATTGGAAAATTCAAAGAAGGTTGTATCAAGATTTTAAAAGCACCGAGACTCGGGATTCCACCAATCTCCAATTTCTGTGTGATTTAATCTAATTAATATTCATGCAACTATTTACGTTTAACGTGATTCTAATATTTTGCAAAGGTAGATTTTTAAATAACAAGTGTATTTCGAAAGCATAGAATATCAAAAACCTAGGTCTAAGCATAATCTATCAAGAGAAATCACAACTGCTTAGGAAAAATCATTCAATCAATTCTCAATCAAGGAAAATAATCATAAAAGAGATTGTAAAAATTAATATAAATAGATATTACCACACAAATCTTGGAAAATTGGCTTCCTCCGTTGCCTCAGCTAAGGGGTTTAGCTCCTCATGTTGGAAATATGCTCAAAGTTGATTTCATTGATCCAAAGGTGTTCACAAAGAAGAAAAAGTATAAAGCAGTTGAGTTTGTAACAGTTATAATAGTTACAAAACTCACTGTTACAGATAACCCCAACAGAACTGTTGCAAGCTCGTTTATAATTGTTACAAAAGATATTGAATTTGAAAGAATATGTAACGGAAATAACAACTGTCTCTGGTGGTGTTTTTTTCTTCGTGATTTTGGTATTGCAGCATGAACAATTCTTCAACTCGTTAATTCAGCACTCTGTTCTCTTCCAAACCTCCCCTAAAGTTTCATAACCCCACTAGGAATCGAACAAATCTTTTTATACTCGACAACAACCCTAAAATCCCGATTAAATCTCTTTCTTTTCTCCTCTCCAAGTCACAGAATTTTATCTCCAAGTTTTCTTTTCTTGCGCGTATCTGATTTACACAGATCATTCCAGAACCTTCATATGATAGAAACAAATCTATACAAATACATTATTTCCTTAACTCTCGCCAAATCTTCCAAAATCAAACTTCATCTAAAACCCGTAACTTTTATCACCTCTGTTTTATTTATACAGCCCAATTCGATCAATCCAGTTACTCTTACCAGAATTGTTATGCTCTACTGAGTCTAGCCAAATGAAATTTAGTGATTGAATCTTCACAGAGACATGTAAAAAATCCAAACAAACCCGATAAGATTTATCCTTCTATGTTTCACGTCAATCAGAGTTCTAGCCAATTTGGGCCCAACTAAACGACCATACCAAGCCTGTTTAGGCCTCAGAAGTAAGCCAAACCAATTTCATCCATTTAGTCTTCATATAACTCGATCAATATCCCAACCCTAATTATGTCAGGAGAAGAACCAGTTTTCCCGCCAATTTGATTGTTCAAATGAAGATGATGATGGTTGCCCCTTATCTGCCAGCAGATTCCCTTAAGCAACTAGGGTAGAAATAGTAAATTTTGGGGTGGAAATAGTAAAATTCATCTCGCGATCCCAAATAACACATTTCGAGCAACTTTCTCCAAAAATACCTACAAAGACATAAAAACCATAATAAGTAATACAATCGAGCACTACCAATAAATATAATCGGGACAAATCAGACACAAAAATGTGTCTATCAAATACCCCCAAACTTATTATTTTCTAGTCCCGAGCAAATCAAATCTACAAAATAAAAATCCTAACTCACTATCGCAGGCATCGTCGATTGCATTTAGAGTTTGAAATAAGCCTTTAAACCCGTAGGTGGCCCTAGTGTCCGAGTTATAGTCTCGGGAGGGCTTAAAAAAGATATACCCACAAAACCTTTATACCCCATACCCTAGCTATCTACGCAGAACTTTGGAAGGCACTAAAGAATCTCCTTGGTTGGCATACTAATTGACTATAAGAGGAAGTACCCTGATGCTAAATTCCAATTGTTGTGCACAAGTTTGCACTCAAGCATACTAAAATTCATATATAAGTGACATAGCTCTACTCAGATAGTCGCACTATGAACATCAATATCCGGAGTCAACAAATCACATGGATAGATTAAGAGATGGATATAGAAAAACATAGATGGTTTTGATGTTGACTAGGTGAATGGTGTTTCTCATATCTGTCTGAAGTCCACTGTCAAAATGAACCTATCCTAATAGACCGAGATACTGGTCTGAATAATATCAACACAACCGGCATATACAAGGGAACCAGTGGTCGACAATTCCTAATTCTAGATCAACTCGTCTGGCATATACATGGGAACCAGCGGTCAATTTATTCACTGAACATTAACAATTAACATTTTTTTTAACAACATGATTAGATCTTGTGGATCCAAGCGCATGCTTCTTGTCAGAAGATTACATGGAAATTCCCGTGGATCCTGCGTTCCGCACTTGTTTAGGTGACGGAGACAGGGAGAACACACACATATTGCTATCCAAATGTTAATTTTTATTTTAGAGAATTATTCTGTTTGGTCTAATTGGTTTGGTCTTTTTTTTTTTTTTTTTTTGCAAATGGTAACAACTTGAATCGTGAGCCCCACCTAATCACTTAGAGAAACATATTTAAAATGAAAACAAAATAAGAAAAAATAAGTGAAAAGGACTCAGCGAGATATGGTGAAACTACCATGTTATTTCTAACACCTAATCTATGTGCTTTTAAGAATAGACTCTTTAGATGTCTCTATCTAATCAGATTGGTTCCTCAACTCCTACAACCAATATGCTTCCATCCACTAATATTATAGTGCCATCCTTAATCTGGAGTTTATTTATTGCAACTAACAAAAAGTTTCTCCCCTACCCCCAAACTTAAATCTAACATTGTCCTTAATGTTCTAAAGATGAAATTGAAAGCATGAACAAGGAGAAACTTTTACTATTTGAAGCAAAAGAGTAAAGGAAAGATATTACCGTGTTGCATGAGTATTGGTTTACCTCCCAAGAAGTTCTAAGTTTAACGTCTTCATCCAGACTTAAGAAAGAATTAATCACCTCATATCATAAAGAAATAACCGAAATAACTTTGGATCATCTGCATCAAAAAATGTTAACACAAATAAAAGGAAACTGTAACAAACCAAGAAAGTGAACAAACATAGCAGACCCTTTCCTAGTTTCCTGTTGTAGATGGTGGATTTTCGACAAAGGAAAAAATCGTAAACCCCATGATTATACGAACTCCTGATCCAGCAATCAGATGTGAGTATTGAGACACGGGTTTCTCATCGAACCTCTGTCTGAGAATACTTTCTATCAGAGTACGTGCATATATGTAGTCTCTCGGCTGGACAAGTTGATCTCGGGAAACTTTCTAGCCTGGTGACCTTTGACAATCGAGATTTTTCATCTTGAGAGGAGGGATGACCGTTTATTATTGCATGCCTTGGTTTTGGTAGCCGCGCAGTGAGGGTGAATGTGGTGGCGCGTCTAGGTTGGCATGCCGTTGATATTGCATGGTTTGGCGTGGCCAAACTTAGGTTTTCAGGCCAAAGGTTACCATGAGTCGTCTGGTAACCTTGGATGGCTAGGATTTTCTCCTGGGATTGAAGGGAAACCGTTGATTGTTGCATGCATTCATTTTGGTAGCCACGTAGTGAGGGTCAGCATGGGGGTGCGTCTAGGGTGTGGTTAGGCTTGGTATGTGGGGCCAAGGGTTTTCCATGGGCGCATGGCATGACAAGGGACAAGGCAAGGGCGTTTGGCTTGGCATGGTCCGACTAGCACGGCTAGGGCCAAGGAAGAGTGTGTTTGGCATGGAGCGGATAGCTTGGCTAGGTTTGGTTTGGCTTGGCCTGTGGGGATAAGGGTTTTCCATGGGATCATGGAGTGGCTAAGGCCAAGACAAGGGAGTTTGGCTTGGCGTGGTGTGACTAGCATGGCTAGGGCCAAGGCAAGGTGCGTTTGGCATGACGCGGCTAGCTTGGCTAGGTTTAGTTTAGCTTGGCATGTGGGGCTAAGGGTTTTACATGGGCGCATGGTGTGGATAGCTTTGGCTAGGTGTGTGACCAAGATAGGGTTTAGGGCCAAAGGTCGTTTGGTAACCTTAGACGGCCAGGATTTGCTCCTGGGATTGAAGGGCAACCGTTGATTGCTGCACGCCTTCGCTTTGGTAGCCACGTAGGGAAGGACAGCATTGTGGCGCGGCTTGGGGCCATGGATATATGTGTTTGTCATGGCACGGTATGTGTGGTTGGCATGATTTTCCATTGGAACAGAGGTGCAGATAGCATGGTTGGCATGCTTTGGCGTGGTTGGTATGGATGGTATGATTTTCCATTGGCACAGAGGTGCGGCTAGCATGGTTGGCATGCTTTGGCGTGGTCGGTGTGGCTGGAATGGTTTACCATTGTCACAGAGGTGCGGCTAGCATGGATGGCATGCTTTGGTGCGATTGGTGTGGCTGGCATGGTTCTCCATTGGCACAGAGGTGCGGCTAGCATGGTTGGCATGCTTTGGCGCGGTTGGTGTGGATGGCATGCTTTTCCATTGGTACAGAGGTGCGGATAGCATGGTTGGCATGCTTTGGCGCATTCGGTGTGGCTGGAATGGTTTTCCATTGTCACAGAGGTGCGGCGAGCTTGGTTGGCATGCTTTGGCATGGTTGGTGTGGCTGGCATGATTTTCCATTGGCACAGAGGTGCAGATATCATGGTTGGAATGCTTTGGCACGGTCAGTGTGGCTGGAATGGTTTGCCATTGGCACAGAGGTGCATTTAGCATGGTTGGCATGCTTTGGTGCGGTCGATGTGGCTGGCATGGTTTGCCATTGGCAGAAGTGGGAATTAGGGTTTGACTTTTTGTAACCCTAATTTGAAAAAGATACCTCCGTAATTATTTAGAGACACATTAAAGTTTTCAGTAAATGTGTCTAGTAAATGCTTATTACTTTAAATGTTGTGACATCAATTTCTGCTAGGGTTTAGTGTTTTACGATTTTAACTCTAAGCTAAAAACCACCATCAACAACCGTGTGTTTGGACACCCTAAAAACAACCTCCTCACAGACCCATACGTGATGGCCCAAAAAACTTGACCCCCTGCTAATTACCATTCCATGGGGCCCACTTTTGTGTAAGAGTGTTGTTTTAGTTTTTTTTTTTTGGCGGTATGTTTAGAAGGACTGTACTACTTTTGTGTTATTAGAGTAAATCTCAGATGTTTATTTTTAAGTATTATGAGCTAACTGACATAAATAGTCATGGTATGTATATTCTGGAAATAGATATTGTATTGCTTGATAATCAAAGAGATACAATATAGACTGTTCTTATACACATGAACAGAGAAATACAAGGAAATAAAATATTACAACATAATGGATAATATACATGCATAAGGAAACAAGATATGAAATCATATAATATCTCCAACATAATATGATAATATCTGTAAAGATAATATTTCTAACACCCTCCCTCGAACTCAAGATAATGTAGAGCACATATTGAGTTCAGAAGCCAAGAAATGAAGATGAGCTAAAGGTTCAAACCTTGGGAAGATATATGCTAATTGCAATTCTGAAGAAACATGCGTGAACAGTGATTGTCGTGTTTAAAGTGATGTCGTACAAAATGGCAGTCTATCTGAATGTGTTTTGTATGCTCATAAAATACATCATTGTGACTTATGAGAAACTAGTGGATTGCCCGTGCCATAATGGCACGGGATTTTTGTAAGCATATTATTTGTTGTTTTTGTAATTTTGACTGGATCCATGTAAAAATTATTTTATAATTGCACAAGTTAACATTGTCTCTTACCTGATCCAGAACTTGCTACCGGAAAAAAGAGTCTTTGGAAATTGGATATTTGTGTCGGGTGGGGAATGCAAAATGCATACTATGGAATAATGTTATAGGCTTATCAAATACCAAAACCGTCCGATGAAATTTTAATGGCTCATAATAATTATAAAATAATAGTAGTGGACGGTGAAAACCGAAATAAAGGGATTAGACTTGGATTTGTCTAGTATATCGGCCTAAATTTGGTCAGTTTACCTATAAGACACGTCGTGCCGCTTTTTTATTTAGTGCCACATGTCTAAAAGTTTACGATGATACTGAGTGTAAAGTGGTAAATTAGGTTAGTTAAATTTTGTTTATAGATAAAATAGGAAACAGAAAAGCCTCAGTACTTAAATTTTCTCCTCCACTTCTCCTTCTCTTCGCCTTTTTTTTTCTTTGTCGATTAGGGTCTTGCAAAACTGTAGTCAATCAAATTAGTTCATATGGATGGATTTTGTTAGAAATTGAGATATGGAAAAAAAAGTGTTGGTAGTGGTGGTGAAGGAGTTAACTGACGGTGCGACAGTGACTTGTGGGTTGAATATAGTGTTAACCGTAATTTTGTTTTAGCGGTGTAGAAGGCGTAGATCAAATTTGTTATTTGTGGTGGCGACGATGGCATTGTCGTGTTAATGGTGTGTAAGCTCGAAATTATTTCTTCATTGTTGCATCAACAGTGGTGGAGAGGAGAAGGAAGGTGGTGGTGTTGTCTCTCTTGTGTAACAATTGTTGGGTTAGAAGTCGAAACTGGGTTTCATCGAAATCAATTTTTGAAATTGGAGAAATGCATAACGATTCAATTTTTGATTTCAAATCCAACTGAATAGAAAGAATTATAGTGGTGGTGCTGAGCTTGAATCGGTTATGGTGTTGTACGGTAGTCTGGAAGACGAATTGAATCGATTGAAAACGGATTTGTAATTGAAGGAGGCTGGTTTGTAATGGTTGTTTCCGCTGGTTATTTACGGTAGAGGATTTTGTTTGAGAAAACAGTGAATATCTATTTGCCCATCGCAGTTCACCAAATCTATTAAAATCTAACGGATAGTCAGGCATAAGAGAGAAAACACGGAGGGCATTTATCTGAAGAGAAAAGTAACGAAAATTTCCGGGACATCAAATTATACCATTGTCTCCTATACGAATTTGAAGAACTAATTTTTACCAAGCGGTGGCGCCGATGGTGGGGCGGAGCTGATGGTGGTGTACTACACGGTGCTAGAGATGGTGGTGTTAGTTTGGTGTTGATGGCGGTGGCTGCGCGGTGGAGGAATTTGGTGTTGACGGCGGTGGTCCGTCGGTTGTAGTAATCTATTTCTCTAATGTAGGTGGTGGTGGTGCAGTGGGAGTAGTAATCTATTTCTTCAATTTATGTGGTGGCGGTGGTGCTGATTATGGTGGTGGTGATGGCGTTGGTGGCGAAGGAATGAATGATGTTGGTGGCGAAGGAATGAATGATGTTGGTGGTGGTAACGGTGGCGGTTCTAGCTAATTACGGTGGTGGTGGGGGTGGTGATGGAAAAATTACACCATTTTCACTTTTTCAGTGTTGATGGAAGACACGGAGGGTACTTGAAGTCTAATTTACCCTTGAGTTTGTAATTATTGTAATTATTTACGCCAGTTTCTTTAGTATGGAGGGATATTTTTGTCATTTCATCATTGAACGAAAATTTTGGTTACACTAAACAAATCATTTTCGCTTATATTATAGATATTTCCCTTACATCTCTACGTATTTACGCCAGTTTCAGTTAGGGAAAAAAATAAGGAAGGGTATTTTAGTCTTATCAGGTACCCAACCATTTGTTTGGTTACACCAAACAAATCGTTTTCCTTTATATTATAGATATAAATAGCAACCTTATTATCATAGGAGAGTGGACTAGCTTCAGATAACTTAACTTCCATATCTTGAAGCATCCATCATATCTAAATAAAGTAGTGTGAGCAAGAGATCGGTATTCAACTTCAGTACTTGACCGAGAGACCAAAGTTTGTTTCTTACTACGCCAAGATATTAAAGAATTACCTAAAAATAGGCAATATCAAGTGGTTGATCGCCGATCAGTAGCATCACTTTCCCAATCAGAGTTGGAGTATGCACGAAGATGAAGATTTGAATTTCTTAAGGAGGGTAATCCCTGATATAAAGTACCTTTGATATAACGTAAAATTCAAAGAACAACAGCAAAGTGTGTTGATCTTAGATTTCATAAACTGACTCACAATATGGACTGCATGACTGATATCTGGTCGTGTAATGGTGAGATAGTTAAGACTCCCAACAAGATGTCAATATGTTGTTGGATTAGATAATGCATGTCCTTTGTAATAGTTGAGATTCAGTTAACCCTGCACGTTGGATAATATCATATGCATACTTTACTTGGGAAATAAAATATCCATCACAGGATTTGTTGATTTCAATCCCAAGAAAGTATCTTAAAAGACCAAGATCTTTTATTTCAAAGCAAGAGCTTAGATGAAGCTTCAAAGAATGAATTTCCTTCAAGTCACTTCCTGTAATGATCATGTCATCAACATAAAGGAGAAGAATAACCATTCATTTTTTAGTTTTCCGAGTAAACATAGATGAGTCATATGTACTTTGAAAATCCATATTGAAGAATAACATTTGAAAAAAATTCAAACCAAGCACGAGGTGCTTGTTTGAGTCCATGTAGTGCTTTGCGAAGTTTGCATACTTGATTTGGAGAGTGGGGTAATCCAGGTACAGGTTGCATATAAACTTCTTCTTGAAGTTTTCTATGGAAGACGACATTCTTAACGTCTATTTGATGAAGATCCCATTCCTAGCAGAAGCAACAACAATAAGAGTACGTACCTTAGTAATACGAGCAACATGGGAAAATGTTTCCTCATAATCTATACTATACTCTTGTGTGTATCCTTGAGCTACTTAACGAAATTTATATCGTTCTATTTTTCTTTCTAAGTTTGTCTTTAGCTTATATACCCATTTTCTACCAACAACATACTTCCCATGAGGAAGATCTACCATGTCCCATTTAGTTAATTAGCTGGTCAAGTAGCACGATTGATCTAATTTCAAAGTTGATTGGTATAGAAGCTGGCCAGTATTTTAGGCCTGAGGAAAATAGAATAAAGGACATAAATTTTAGGATGGAGGGAGTATTTATTAAATCCGAGGATAACTTGGATTTGGACTGTAATAATGAATCCACGTGAAATTTCCAAGACGAGTATTGTATGGGAATAATAAGTTTATCTCTAATAATTGCTGACTCTCGCGATCCTGGTTGAACTCGTAGGCTATTCAAGAAGTTGTGTTGCATGCAGATAAAGTATAAACCAACCAGATATATCATCCTATTCGGCGCCGGACTATATTTATTATCCATTAGTATAAAGTCCATCAAGTCCCATACTTGTGGATCGAAAAACATAGCTAGGCCGGCATCTAAATACTCCGGTTCACTCAACCCAGATTTATAACCTTGGTACTCCCATTCATGACCCCAAAACCTCTCATCCCGTTAGTTAGATATGTATCCCTTGCAGTTTGGCCAATATTTATATAGTGAATTTTCTATCGAAATTGCAATTGGCCAGTGTATCGCAAGGTATGGCTCGATAATTTGGCAGTAACATGATGTTGAGAAATTGGGTTCTAGATTAATCACTTGAAGGCACGCATATTGCTTTATTTTAAGTATATTTTCCCCTACTAATCACAAGGGTTGAATAGAAGACACTCTCTCAAGATACAATGGAGTTGTTTGTTATAATATGTGATTTCTTATACAAACCAGAACCACTCCTATATTAATGATGATGCTTAGAACTAATGAAGAGAAAAGATAGAAAAAACTTGATATCTTTAGAATGGACACAATACAAAGGTATTTATAGTAATCTGACATCCCTTCATGAAACATCACATCCCTTCACAGTGTTTGTCGATCTACAACATACATGAAATTCAGTTTCAAACTCAGTGGACATGTGTGTTCAGAATGTGTCTCAAGTACAAACTGAATTCCTATTTTTCAGAAGGGAAAGCAATCCTATTCAATAAACATGTTTCTTGGAAGTAGACATCATTGAATTTCACCCAAAATACACTTTTATTTTGTCCCAATGGGATACCAGAGCACAAAGTTATGTCATGTCAAAGTTAAGCACATAGATATGGTTTTCTGAAAGATCTCCAACATTTTCCACCATTTTCTGAAAACTATGAAAAAAAAAAAAAACTCAAAACAAAATAGGCTGCATCACTAGAGTGACTGCCTACGTACCCTTTCAGGATTAGGCCACCGTAGTTCATGCAAAATATTAAACACATAATCTATCAGACTAAGCATCATCGTAGAAATTAATACATAAATGAATGTAACTTATGGCTACGAACTTCTACTTAGTGTAAACCACTCAAAGTTCAATCAAGGCGATGTGGTGAATGGATGTCTTGAACCAAGGACCCTATACGACTGAACCAGAGTAATTACACATATAAATTCCCATATGAATAGTGTAATTCTTTGTTCCTATACTCATTTATGGCCTTGCATAATATCCCAATTTCATGAATACTTTGGAGACAGTCTAATCTCATAGAAAGTGGCCTGACTTTCTTACTCATATAGGTGAGTTCTACAATAAGTGATTCTGCGAGTCACTTCTTCACGCAAAAACTCATTGAGGATTAATAATTTAATCCAACCTCAAACATGCAAAAAATTATTCACTAAAGATTTTTAAATGAGATCTATATAATACTTAGTGTATCTCCAATATCACACACCAACTTTTTAGTACCCTCTAAACTTAGTTTATATTTTCAACACTTTGAGTAGGGTTCCCGTTATAGTATGAATCTACATAGACCTTAATCCCATTCCTTGATATGTTTTCTCAATCATCTCTCTTGGAAATCCTTTTGTCAAAGGATCTGCTAAGTTTCTCTTTGATTCTTCATAATCAATTGTGATTACTCCTCTCTTGAGTAGTCCTCTGAGAAATTGATGTCTAAAGCTAATATGCCTTTCTTACCATTGTAAATCGTTTGTGCTACCTTAAACAAAGTTGATTTACTGTCGAAATAAATCATAATAGCATGGGTAGAATTCATCCATATTGGAATATCTATTAATAGATCTCGTAACCATTCTATATCTTTAGATGCATCAATAAGAGCAATAAATTCTGGCAACATGGTTGAATCAGAAATGCAAGTTTGTTTATTAGAACTCCATGTTATGGCAGCACCACCCAATGTGAATATCCAACCTGTGTTGGATTTAAAATTAGATTCAATATTTTTCCAATTTGCATCACTATAACCTTCAAATACAGTGAATTCCCTCGGTAACACAAACAATAATTCATTTCCCCCTTCAAATATCTAAGAACCCTTGAAACTGCATTCCAATGTTCTCTACATGGATTACTAGTGACACGACATAATAATCCTATTGCATATGCTATGTCAGGTCTTGTGCAATGCATACATACATAAGACTCCAAATTACACTAGCATATTTTAATTGGTCATATCCTCTACTAGTATTTTTCATCAATTTAACACTAGGATCCACAGGTGTGTTGGAAATATTACAATCTAAGTAATTGTATTTTTGTAAGATACTTTCAATATAGTGAGATTGAGTGAATGAAATTGACCCATATTTTATCACTATCTTTATTCCTAAGATCATATTTACTTCCCACAATCCTTCATATCAATTGGATTCAAGAAACATCTTTGTTGTTGTCACACATTTTATATTGGGTCAAAAAATTAACATATAATCTACATATAAGCAAATGAGAATAGACATCCCATTCTTTTATGTAGAGTAGATACATTTATCTACTTCATTCACTTTGAACCCATTAGATAACATGGATTTGTTAAAATTTTCATGTCATTGCATAGGTGCTTGTTTTAATCCGTAAAGATATTTGACATGTTTACAAACTTTCTTCTCTTGTCCCAGTAAAAAAAACCTTAAGGTTGTTGCATATACACCTCATCTTCTAAGTCACCAATTAGAAACGTCGTCTTTACATCTGTTTGATAAACAACTAAATTGTGAATTGAAGCAAGAGACAAAAAAATACGCGTATTGAAGACATTCTTGCAACAACAATGTATGTATCAAAATAATCGATACCATGACATTTTGTGTATCCTTTGCAACCAACCTTGATTTGTATTTGTTTATAGAACCATCAACATTTAATTTATGTTTGAAATCCACTTGATGCTTATTGGTTTAATTAGAACCCCAAGGTAAATCAACCAATATCCAATTTTTGTTAGACATAATTGATTTCATTTCATCTTTGATAGATTCTTTCCAAAAGATAACATCACGTGAAGTTATAACATCCTTATAAGTTAAAGGATTACCATCATCACTAAGATTTATACTTTCTTAGTGTGTAATATCATTCATATTACCTACAACCAAATATGTTATGAAAACAAAACCAAAAGTTTTCTCAACTCTTTGTCTTTTACTTTTACGAGGTTCTATAATCAAATCTTGTTTATCTGATTCTTCATATGTTCTTTTAGAAGTATCAGGAGCATAAATATTTTGTTTACGAGAAAATTTGTTCATATGTTCAAAGAATTCAACAACTATTAATTCAATGATATCATATGAATCTAATTTCAGAAATCTATAAGAAATACTATTCTTAGCATAGCCAATAACTACATATTTATAAGTCTTATTTCTGAATTTCGTTATTGTTGGATTTGGTTTTCTTACATAAGTAATACATCCCCACACCTTCAACCGTTTATGATTAGCTGCTCGATTGAACCACAGTTCGTGTGGAGTTTTGTCAATCCTTTTAATAGGGACTCTATTAAGGATATAACATGCACTAAAAAGTGTGTCACCCTACCGATAATCGATCAGTCCAGAACTTATTAAGATACAATTACCATGTTCACTAAAATTTTATTTTTTTCTTTCTGCTACACCATTTGATTCTGGTGAATAAGGTGGTGTATATTTGTGGATTACTCCATTTGACTCACATAATTTCTCTAATTTTGTATCTTTATACTCACCCAATCTATCGCAATGTAGAACTTTAATTTTATGGTTTAATTGATTTTCAACTTCTTCCTTGAATATTAGATACTTGCTTACTGCTTCATCTTTACTTTTCATTAAGTATAGTAAGCATATTTTGAATAATCATCGATGAATGTTACAAAGTATTTGTTTCCTCCACGCGAAAAATTTACTATGTAAGTCATCTACGTCTGAATGTACAAGACCAAGAATTTCTCCAGATGATGGTTACTGACTTATATGACTTACAATTGATCTTCCTTTGAACATATATGTCACATTTATCAGAATATTCAATGTTGCATTTAGGAATGAGACCCAATTTAAGCATAGTTTTAATAGACTTATAGTTCACATGTCCTAGTCTATCCATGCCATAAAGGATATGAATCAACAATATAAGCATAAACTTATTTTATTAAATTCATCTTAAACATACCATTACATGAGGATCCCTTTCTAATAAAAACATTATTCTTTGACATTATTATATTGTTCGACTTAATACTAATCTCAACTCCATCCTTATTTAGATGATCTCCAGAAATTAAATTTTTGGACATGTAAGACATTAGTCAAAGTTAAAATTTCCCCTAAAGTAAATTTCAGAACAACAGTTCTAATACCCAGTACTTCGGAATGATTATTATTTCCCATCCTGATTATTATTACACTCTTTATAAGTCTGAAATTGAGACTAATCTTTGCAAATATGGATCATGGCTTCAGTATTATACCACCTCCCAAAGTCGTCATCGTCAATTCATGTAGAATTAACTTTCTCAATAGTAAAGATTATCTTTGATGGATTTTTAGAATCAAAAGAAACAATATTAACTTGACTCTTATTAACTTTCTCGCTTTTAATACGAATCCTACAATCACGTGCAAAATGACCAGGCTTTTTACAATATAAGCAATCACCCTTAGGATTCTTAGGCATTTCAGTCTTATTTTCTTTGAAATTAGACTTCTTTTTCTTTTTGTTCATGGATGATTCTCCTTGAACCACGTTAGCCTTTTCGATTTCTTGGTCATCTTTCTTATCCCTCTTAAGAGATTCTTCCTCAATCTAGTCTGTAAGTGACGAATAAGAGATTCCATAGTATATGTTTTTACTTAATGCTTAAATTTATTCTTGTATCCATTATAACTTGGTGGTAATTTCGCAATTATAACACCAACTTGAAATGCTTCAGGATGTACAATTGTAACATATTTGAGTTTACTGACTATGAGGCCAATCTCATGTTTTTGGGTATCAATAGAAGATGAATCATTCATTTTAAAGTAATTATAATTGCTAATTAAGAATTTTTGGTTACTTGCCTCTTCTTGGAGATACAATTTTCTCTAGAGCATCCCACAAAGATTTTTCACCTTCAATAGTACGATGAGAACTATAAACGACATATGAAAGTGCATTCAGAATATGTCCTCGACGGAGAAAATCTTCAGTTTTGCACTTTTGCCTAAATTCATTCAATTCCTTCCTTCGAGCCTCGTTATCGACTTCCTTGTCTTTTGGAATTGCTTCAAGATCATCACCGATTATATGGCTCAGGTTGATTGTGGTGAGAAAGAATAAGACAATTTCTTGCCATCGAGTAAAGTTGCATCCATCAAAGCGTTCAAGAGGATTAAGGTCTTGATTCATGACTTGCAGGGATAGAACAGTCCTAGTGAGTGATAAATCTTGAATGGTTGACATACTTAAAACTGTTGAGAAAGTGGGTTTTAGATTAATCACTCCAAGGCACGAAAATCTCTTTTTTTTTTAAGTATGTTTTCC